>BSBK01006519.1:27500-634745 GCA_027943335.1 Chamaecyparis obtusa
CCATTGGTGATTGAGGATGCAAATATATTGATCAAGAATATACTATTCCTACTGGCACATTAACTGTTGAAGACATTGCAGAGAAAAAGAACCATAACACCATGATGATAGATATTGCATCAGCCCTTAGCTGTGAAGAATTTGATGAGATCAAAGACTACACAACCACCTATGAAATGTGGAACAAGCTGAAGAAAATTTATGGTGGTGATGACAATGTGAAAAGAGCCAAAGCAGAAAGCCTAAGAGGACAATTTGATCAGATGAAGATGAAAGAAGATGAAAACATTGCAAAATATGTTGAAAGCATCAAGGTGAGTGTTAGTGCAATCAGAGCTTCTGGAGGAAAAATTGTGATGATGAAACTATTATAAGTAAGGTTCTTAGAACATTACTTCCTATCTATGCAATAAGAGTATCTGCTATTCAAGAAAGAAGATGTGAACAAAATCACAATAAACTTTGGATGCCTTAGTTGGAAGATTGACAGATTTTGAATTGGACAACTCTGATAACTATGTTCCAACTTCTAAAAATATTGAATCAACATTTGAGGCCAAACTTTCACTTAAGAAGGGCAAGAAAATCCAGTCAGAAAGTGAAGAAGAATCAGAGGAAAGTTCAGACAGTGATCTTGAAGTTATTGAAGCATTACTTGCAAAGAAATATACTAGAGGCATAGGTAAATACAAAGGTAAAACTCCCTTAATCTATTTTTCATGTGAAGAAATTGGTCATATTGCAGCTAGGTGCCCAAACAAACAAAGCAAAGATGAGAAGAAAGGTCACAAGTACAATGGCAAGAAGAATTTCAAGTCATTCAAGGATAAAGGTAAGAAAACATGTTTTTTGGCTAAGGATTTTGATGATAGTGAAGAAAAAATTGTCTTCATTGTTGTAAAAGATGAATCTGATGATGATGAAGATGAGATGGCACTTATCTCTCATATAAGCAAAAATGATACATGGATTATAGACAGTGGATGCTCACATCATATGACTGGCGACAAAACTAAGTTTGAACATTTTGAAGACTATGATGGTGGTCGTGTAAGGTTTGGAAATAATGAACCTTGTTATATAAAAGGAAGAGGACAAATTTCATTAACCAAAGAACTTATATGTGATAATGCATATTGGGTTGAAGGACTAAAACATAATCTTCTAAGTGTAGCATAGCTAATCAACAGTGGACTCAAGGTTGAATTCATGAATGGCAAATCAAGACTGCTGGATGACAAAGGAAAACTGATTGGTTCAGGCAAACTAACCAAAGGTAACCTATTTTATCTTGATCTCGGTGAATGCTCATGTTTTATTACTCAAATTGAAGAAAGTTGGTTATGTCACAAAAGGTTATGTCATGTAAATTTTGATAATATGGTGAAAATAAGCAAATTCAAGAAAGTAAGAGGTATTCCTACTTTGAAGAAACCTGATATTGGTCTATGCAAGAATTGTCAGATTGGTAAAATGGGAAAGACTAGCTTTAAAAGTAAAAACTATCAGTCTGAAGATATTTTGGATATTGTGCATACTGACTTATGTGGACCTATTGGAATTGAAAGCTATACTGGAGAAAAATTCTTTATTCTCTTTGTTGATGATTACTGTAGAATGATGATTGTTATGTATTTAAGAGAAAAGTCAGAAGCATTTGAGAAATTCAAATGGTATTTGGCAAGAGTAGAAAAGGAAATAGGAAAAAGAATGAAGTGCTTGAGATCAGACAGAGGTGGTGAATTCATCTCCCATGAATTCAATAATTTCTGCATTGAAAGAGGAATCAAAAGACAGGTATCAGCTCCAAGAACTCTTGAGCAGAATGGAATAGCTCAAAGGAGGAACAGATCTATCATGGATTGTGCAAGGACTCTAATGATTGAAAAGAACATTGCTATGAAATACTGGAAGGAAGCTATTAGTACTGTAGTTCATACCTTGAACCGAGTATAGTTGAGGAAAGACACATTCAAAACTCCTTATGAGTTATGGTATGGCTATAAACCCAATGTAAGTTACCTAAAAGTATTTGGTAGTAAATGTTACATCTTGAAAGAATCTAGAAAAGGCAAAATTGATGCAAAAGGTGATGAAGGAATATTTTTGGGATATTCTTGCAAAAGTAAGGCATATAAATGTCTAAATTTGTCTACTCATAAAATCATAGAAAGTGCACATGTGAAAGTAGATGAGTTTGTAGAAAAGACTGAAGAAGAAAGCAAAAGGGAACCAGAGGATTATAGAAGATTTGTTTACATTGAACTTGATATATACATTGCCAAACACATCTATCAATAAGGAGACTACATCAACCAAGCCCAGTACAGTAACTGAGTCACAAGAAGAAGTTCAGACCAAGTCACAAGAAACTGAGTCTTAGCCTGAAGCTATCGAGCAAATATCTATCTAGCCCAAGCAAACTGAACCTGAAGATGAAATTCAAGAAGATGACAATGTAACTCATTTAAGAAGAAAGGAACCTGTATTGGCCAAGTATGTTAGGAAGCATCATACACCAGATTAGATTATTGGAAACAAATCAGATGGCACTATGACAAGAAGTAAACTAAAAGGTACATGTTTACTTGCTGATTTTGAACCTAAAAATGTCAAAGATGCATTGGAAAATGAAAGTTGGATTGAGGCTATGAATGAAGAAATAGAGAAAATAGAGAAAAATAAGACACAGACTCTTGTACCTAGGCCTAAAGATAAAAATGTAATTGGGACAAAATGGGTATTCAGAAATAAGTTGAATGAAGATGGTCAAGTATCAAGAAACAAAGCAAGATTGGTATGTAAAGGATATTCTCAAGAAGAAGGTATAGATTATGGAGAGACTTTTGCTCTTGTTGCAAGATTAGAAGGTGTAAGGACTCTACTTGCATATGCAGCACATAAAGGATTTAAGGTATATCAGATGGATATAAAATCTGCATTTCTCAATGGTATTCTTGATGAAGAAGTCTACATTGAGCAACCTAAAGGTTTTATGGATCCAGACAAAATGGATATGGTCTGCAAGTTACACAAAGCACTGTATGGTTTGAAACAAGCCCCTAGAGCATGGTATGAAAGATTACATAACTATCTAACTCAGATTGGTTTCAAAAGAGCTAATGACAACAGTAATTTATACATCAAAGAAGGACCAGATAACAAAATTGTTTTGGCAGAAATATTTGTGGATGATACTGTGTTTACAGGGAATGATGATCAGTGCAAAGAATTTTCAGAGAAAATGAACAAAGAATTTGAAATGTCTATGTTTGGTTAGATAAAATTCTTTGTTGGACTTCAAATTCAATAGAGCAAGAACGATATCTACATTACTCAATCTAAATACATCAAGGAAATACTTAAGAAATTTGGTATGGAAGATTCAAAACCAGTTGGTACACCCATGTGTACTGGATTGAAGCTTACCAAAGATGATGATTCAAAAGAAGTAGATCAGACCTTATACAGATTAATGATTGGAAAATTACAGTATGTAGTACATACAAGGCCTGATATTGCCTTAGAAATTGGTATAGTAGCAAGATTCTCAGCAAAACCCAGAGAAAATCACATGATGGCAATCAAAAGAATCTTGAGGTACTTGAGAGGAATTGAAGATTATGGCTTGTGGTATAAATTTAGAGGCAATCTAGACTTAAAAGTGTTTACTGATGCTGATTGGGCAGGAAACATTGATGACAGAAAGAGTGCAAGTGGTGGAGCATTTTTTCTTGGCAAAAGGTTAGTATCTTGGACCAGTAAAAAGCAAAATTGCACATCCCAATCCACAACAGAAGCAGAATACATTGCTGTAGCAGTAAACTGCTCTAATATTGTTTGGTTCAAATAGTTATTGGAAGGCATGAAAGTTGAGATCAAAGAACCAGTTGTTATGTCTGTGATAATACAAGTGAAATAAATATTTCAAAGAATCCAGTAATGCATTCCAAAACCAAACACATTGCTATAAAATATCACTTCATCACAGAATTGGTGCAGGACAAGGAAATCAGATTCGAATATATTCATACAAAAGAACAAATTGCAGATATCTTCACCAATCCACTACCTAAGGATGCATTCTTGTATCTAAGAGGTAAGTTAGGGGTCATTCCCCTATCTGAGGCTCACTAAATTGAGTTTTAGTAATGCATCAACCAGAGCATGTTGAAGATCAGTCAGTTGATGCAGCATAGTCAAGGAATCATTGCATATGAATTAGTACTTAAGGTACATTGGTATTCACCAGAAGTGTGCTATCTTTGGCATGTGTTGTCAAAGAGGGAGAGTTTGCTGTCATTTCATGAAATTTCTAAGAAAGAGAATTTAAAAAAAAAAGAAAAGAGGGAGAGTTTTCAGTCAGAGAGAGAAGTTTGCTGATAGAGGGAGATGAGAATCAGAATAAAGCTAAAGATATGTTCCTTATTCTATGTTTGCTGTGAAATTTCATTGTGCTATGACATATTGTGTTGCCATCAATGCCAAAGAGGGAGATTGTTGGATACAATTGTTTGAAGGAGATTGTTGGAATGATTATGTGTTGCCTTTGATGTCACATAAATGTCATATCAATTGTCAGCTCAGTCGGTTAGCAAAGTAGCTCCCAGTGTCTACCGAGCTCAGTCAGTCAGCAAAGTAGTTCCCAGTGTCTACCGAGCTCAGTCGGTCAGCAAAGCAGTTCCCAATGTCTACCGAGACCTCTCGGGTGTCAAAAGAGAAGTATGGTAGAAAATAGTGTTAATCGAGCTTCCTTAGTTATCGAAGGAAAGTTAGTGTCTATCGAGTTCACTCGGTCTCCAAAGGATGTTGAATAATTCGTAGTACTTACCGAGTTCTCTCGGTCACCAAAAGAAATCTTTTTCGGATTAATGTTTAGCGAGCAAGGTCAGCCCAGTAAAGGATTTTGTCAATTTGAGAAATAAAGTTGGTTTATTCCAGTCGACTGTTGTAATGATTTGTAATGTTTTGTAATAATTATTAGTGCCGACTTGACAATCCAAATGGTATATATATAGAAGGTCAAGTTGTGAATTATGAGGATGAAAATGCAAGTGAAAAAAAAGGAAGAATAGTATGAGAAAATTTTGAAGGATGATTAGATATCCTTGAAGAGCAGTAGAGATATATTTGATCAGGAAGGATCTAGTGAAGTAGAATAGAGATCTATAATCAGTAATTCAGTTGCATCACTATTCAGGTCACTTCATTGTTACTTTCTTACCATTGTAGCAGTGATTTCAAAATCTCCTAACCGAGTTGGTTTAACAACCATTTTGAAAATCCTCTAACAAGGTGACAGTTCTATTGAATTGTTTCAAGACCTCTTACAAGGCCACTCCTAGCAGGGTGATTAAATCCTCTAACAAGGTCACACCTAACAGTGTGTTTTGTAACCTTTTACCGGGTTGGCTCCTAATAGGGCATCACTTCAGAAGAGTGAAAATCAGTAACTAGTTACATTGGTGGTTTTTCCCATATTGGGTTTCCACGTTAAATCTAGTGTCTCTTGTGTTCATGATATTTTCTTTATTCATGCATGTTAATCATTGATGAATGCTTAAGAACAATTATAATTAACACTCTCTGCAATTACTGAGTTTCAACATTTCTCTGTATGTTAGCAGTAAATAATTTAATAGGACATCTAAGGGATCAGTGGTAATATTTTGTGGATAACAGATTCACCCCCCCTCTTAGTTACTACATCCATATTTCCAACAATATATATATATATATATATATATATATATATATATATATATATATATTATTGGAGGGTCACGGGCCCCACAACTTGTTGCCTCGACAACCATCTATATATATGTACACACACACACACACACACACACACACACACACACACATACACACACACACACACACACACACACACACACACACACACACACACACACACACACACACACACACACACATACACACATACACAATAATAATAATAATAATAAGATATAATAATAATAAATAAATAAAATAAAATTAAAAATAGTAATGATAATAATTTAAGTTATTAATTGGTTTTAAATGTTAATTTATTAATATTTAGGATAGGGTTTGGTTAAATATTAATTAATATAAATTGTTACTAATTAATATTTGGTTGAGATTAATTAGTGAATCTTATTGGCTAATTTGTTAATAAATTACATGGAGATTTTTTATATATGTACTATGTAGTTTTTCCCATGTGAATCATTAATTTGTAAATAACTATGTATAGACTTGAAGATTCGCATAATTGTATTTATGTGTAATTATACTTAGTTAAATGAGGTTCTTGATTTGTGTGTTTGTATTTAATATCTTCTTAGTAATGTAATTGGGAAACTATGTCGGCTTAAAATAATGTATACTAGAGGCTTGGGAATGTGTTTTACGTTATTCTAGTTATTTTCTTGAGCATTGTGAAATATATCTTTACAATTTTTATTACACCACCTTATTGTCTTAAGCTCATGTGTATGTAAACTCTTGAGAGAGTATATTTATGGTGTTTTGGTTTAAGGACCAACATGTGTGTTCCAGGTGTCTTTTATGAAACAAAATTTGAATGTCATGTTTTATGAGATTATGAGATTTCTTTTGATTTATGAGATTAGGATAGGTTATCTAGGTGTATAGAGGGGAGGTGTCTTGCAATGGGGTTTGGGGCCCTAAAGTGGTCGTTAGAGTAACTCGTTGTAAGTTACTTAATAAGTGATAACATAAAATACTAAATAGGGTTTAAAATGAATTAACAAGGTAATGTTATTCCTCACCCATTCCTTGTGTTCTTGTATAGGCTAGGCTGGGAGTGAGAGAAGATGCTTGATTGAGGTCTTGCATAGTCAGTTTCCTTGTTTGTATGAGAGGATTGTTGATACCGCATAGAGTCACTAGGGGGCCGGGGTCTAGAGAGACTACCAGGGTAACTCTAGAGTTGGCTCATGTGATGACACTTTCTCCTATACATCTTAGGTTTCCTACTATGTTGGTTGCCTCTGGGATTTGTATATACCTTATTGAATTATGTTAGTACCTATGAATTAGAAAGCTTTCAGAAATATTTTCCTAGTTTGTGTTGTGTTGGTTTTGGGTTTGATATCTGAGTGGGACCTGATGTTACCTCATCAACATGTTGGGGTGGTCCTCTGGGTTCCACGTGGTTGGGTGGTAGTTTATTTTCTATTATCATTTGAGATTTGAAATCCTTGTAGTAGTGATCATGCACCTTGCAGAAATTCCTTTCACTTGCACTTGTGAAGTTGTTCTTCTTGTGATGTACTTGTATCATGATGTATAACCTTATCACCCATATGATGTAATACTTTCATGGTCTTTTTATATGTATCTTGTACCTATTTCATTACCACATACCCTGTAGGTTGTGCAGTAGATGTTGAACTCTTTATGTACTTCATATTGTAATGGTTGCTCTTATATGTCCAAATTGTAACAAATGTATCTATATGTTCCTGTGTATATGATGATATATTATATTTGCATATGTGGATTTGTACCTATGGTTAAATTGATTTAATAAATAGACTTGAATGTAACTCCACTTTATGGAACCCTTGAGAATTATAATCTTTGTTTGAGTTACTTTTATGAGTATGCTTTTTATTGTACTGTATTGCTTCCGTATTACTGTTCTTGTTGTTGTATAATTTTTTTTTTATAAAAAATATTCAATAAACTTAGTAGCATGTTTAGGTTAATTTCTCTTGGGTTCCCTAGCAAGGTGTTACAATAAGTTTCACAGAAAATGTGTTGGACTATTTTAGTAACCAAAAACTATGTCAATAATTCACAACATCTAGGTTTCTTTTTTAGATCTAATTCTCCTTGCCTCGGTCTAGTCTTCCAATATCTACAACTCTTTCCTCCTAGAATTGAAAACCTACACACAATAAGAGGAAAAATGGTGTTTGGATTTTATAGGGGCTTGCATTAGCCAAGATCTAGGAGGATTCAACCTTCCCCACAACAATGATATTTGAAATAAATATTGAATCTAAAGTAAATAATGTTGAATCAATAATGTTATACCTTTGCTAATGAATTTTCCTTGTCTTGAAGCCTTCATGAATGATTGATGATGCTAAGAATAAATATCATGCATGTATTCACTTGTGGAGGAAACATATGAACTTGATCATGGATGCCATATTATATGCTTGAATCCTTCAATGCCACATCTCCTTCACTGCCTTGAAAATGGTTGAAATCCTTTCTTAATGAGAGATGAATTCATTTTTGTGTGATGTTCAATTGAGAGGATGAGGTTGTTAGTCCTAAGGGTCCAAGATTGTTGAGAGGGGGGGTGGGGGGGCGTGAATCAGTAATCTAATATATCTGCAACTTTCCACTTCTCTAACTCAAAATCATCATTCACAAGTTTACCTATTGATAAGAAAATGAAACTTAATGAAATAAAAACAACATTCACAAATATTGATAGGTAATTGTCAAGTCTCAAGCAAGGTTTCCCCAAGCGAAGAAATTGATAGGTTTGATAAAGCTGAATCAAGGATTGAAGTTTGATAGGTACTGCCCCCTCCTGATCAAAATTGAAATGAGATAGAGGAGAAACAATGGATTGATAAATTTGATCAAATCGAACTAAATATAAGGTTCTTGATGTAAGATGAAAGATATAAGGATCACAGAACCAAGGTAGATCATCAAGCATGAAAGATTATGCCCCAAGGTTGAATTAGAAGAAAAGATGTGGGGTGAAAGAAAATGCAAGATAGAAGTTTGGAAGAGGTGAAAAGAAATGGAGAGAAGAAAGAGAATTTGCCTCAAGAAAGATAATGCCCCAAAATCAATCAAATTTTTAAGATAGAAAATTTTGATTAAGATCACTAAAGAAGATAAGGAATTGAAAATCAAAATGTGACCACAGTTGATTAAAAGTCCAAAAGAAATATGAAGGAAAACCCTCTCAAACTCCTAATGCAGCCTAAAAATGCAAATTAACATGAAGTCTAACAATGCAAGCTACATGAAAATGCAAAGGTGTACTTGCAATAGAGAAACTGTAACATAGGATTTTGTGTTCATCATTCATTAGATAATGTTAAGGAACTTATTTTCATCATTGGGCCATTATTAACGGACATCAGAAAATCACACAATCATCACTAGTCACAAGCGCAACTATGAAGATATGAATGTGATTTATATCAAATTGGAATGTGGAAAGATTCTAACATAAGCATCAAAGACATAAAGGTCAAGATGACTTTGATGTTAGCTTACCTAATTTAATGTAGCAAAACCATGCTCGCATCAAGACATAGATGTCGAGATGACCATAAGAACGGTTGTGCAAAAATAGTCAAGGATGATGCCTCAAATCTCCTAAGTGTTTCAAGGGAACAAGAAGAGATACTCTAGAGCTTCAAGACCACACCCAAAAGCATAAAGAAAATAAAAACATGCCCCATGCCCCATGTCCTCTAGCTATGCATCCCAGAGAGACTTATTAGACAAGGACACACAATGAAAATCAATAACAGTCAACACACAAAGAAAAGATCATGACATATCTCAAGCATTAAGTGTTGTGTTTAAAAATTTAAGTGTGTTAATTGATACTGAGTTCTGAGGATAAGGATCGAATGCTTGCTAGCAAGTAATATCATATGACAAAACTGGGTAAGACCAAACTAATAAGTGTTGAAAAAAACTTGACGTTAGGGGTTGTGTTGAAAAACATAGCTAGGGTGGTGTTGAAAAACACCATTTGCGAGGTGTCCTAAAGACTAACGCATCTAAGAGACCAAAGCTAACATAGTTATGCCCCCTAGACAAAGACAATGACCAATTCCAAACCAAGGCAACAAGGACAAGGCATGATGGAGAAAGGCTAAGTGTCGAGGATGTGTGCTAAGAAACAAGGGTGCAAAGGCCTCAAGTAGCCCCCAGTTCCAGGTTTTCACCACTTGGATTTTATTGCAATTTTTTGTATTTTTTTTCTTCAGGACTTTTTATAATTTTTTTGTATTTTTGCTACCAAGGCGCCTACTACTAGGTTTCCACCAAGGCACTTTTTTTTTTTTTTTTTGAATTTATTGATTTTTTTGGTATTTTTGGAATATATAATTTTTTTTGGAGATACATCAAAGCACCTATTGCTAGGTTTTCACTAAGATGATCATTTTTTCAGGACATTTTCAGATTTTTAGAATTTGTTAATAATATATCATTTTTTTGGATTTTTTCAGGATCAATAAGTATGTACAAAGGATGCCTCCAGACAGAATGGGCATCATGGATAGAACTTCTTTAGGTGCAAGACATTGATAGGATCAGGGAGCTGCCCTCCCTTTGTAGTAGATAATAAATAAGCACCTATCCCAAAAGCTGCTATAATGATGTAAGGTCCAAGCCAATTAGGTTCAAATTTTCCCTTTTGATCTCTATGCTGTTGATTCTTAGGATTTTCATGTAGGACAAGATCTCCCACTTGGAATTCTCTAGGGTGAATCTTTTTGTTGAAGGCTTTGGATAGGCACTTTTGATAAACCCTCATATGGTCAAATGATGCTTGACATTTCTCATCTAGAAGTTCTAACTCTTGAAGTCTCATGACACGGTATTCTTCATCTATAACTAGACCTTTGAGGGAAACTCTAAGTGAAGGAATCTCAACCTCTAAAGGTAACACTACTTCAACACCATATGTAAGGGCAAAAGGAGTAGCCCCAGTAGGAGTATGAATACTCATTTTATAGGCCCACAAAGATGAATTTATCTGTAAATGCCAATCTCTACCATGCTTACAAACTGTTCTATGTAGGATTTTAAGAATGGTTTTGTTTGATGCCTCTGCTTGACCATTTCATTGCGGGAAGTAAATGGAGGACCAATGTTGCTTAATCTTGAATTTCTTGCAGATTTTCTTAAGGTCCTTATTTTTGAACTAGCCTCCATTATTAGTGATAATCTCAGAATGCACTCCATATCGACAGATGATGTGGTTCAGAATGAATAGAGAGACTGTCTTGCCTGAGACAACAGAAAGTGGAACAACTTCTACCCATTTAGTGAAGTAATCAATAGAAATGATGATAAAATTGTGTCCACTTAATGAGTTGGGATGAATATGCCCAACAAGATCAAAGGCCCAACACTGAAATGGCCAATGAGATATAGAAGGAATGAGCTCCTTGCCTGGAGCATGTATCAAGTTACCATGTTTTTGACACTTTTTGCATGACTTTGCAAAAGCTACTGCATCAATTTGTATTGTAGGCCAATAGTATCCCACCCTAAGCAACCTTTGGGCCATGGCAAGATCATTGGAATGTCCCCCTTAGATGCCCTCATAGATGTCAACTAACGCTTGGTCAGATTCTTCCTTTTCTAAGCATCTAAGAAGTGTTCCATCTAGACCCCTCCTATGCAAATCACCAAAGATAAGGGAATGGCGAGAGACATTTCAGATAAGGTTTCTATGTTCAGATTGGTTAAAGGTTTCAGGGATAATGCCATCATGAAGGTATGAGTAAATGGCACCATAATGGGATGACTCATGACCAACAAGGGTACAAATGACATGACTTTCTTGGGAGTCATAGATAGGGTGATGTAGCTCTTCCACCAGGAATTCAAATCTAGATTCATGTTCCCCTTACTAAAGAAGTCAAGCAAGTGTAGCCATAGCATTAGCTACTTTATTTTATGCTCTAGGAATTTGCTGAAACATGACAAATGTGAAGTATCATTTCAAGGAATCAACCATTTTCTTGTAAGGTATCAATTTCTCATTTTTTGTTTGATATTCATCATTGACTTGGTTGATTATCAGCTGTGAATCCCCATATATGTGTAACTTTGTGATTTTCCATTCTATGGCCATCTTAAGTCCATTTGTTAAAGCTTCATACTCATCAATGTTGGCTGGTGCAATAAGCACTGAAGATCTATCATGAAAGTAACTAGGGAGATGATCAAGTACCTCATCCTTAGGTGCCTTAGAGAGGTTTTCACCCTTGGATACATCATTTATTTTTACTTTTTTTTGGTTCTGACACCACCACACTGTGGTTTTCACCATCAGAACTCTTATTCTTTTGATTTTATTTTCTTTTTATTTTGTGACTAAGGTACTTGATGTTTGGCTCTGTCATGTTGGTAGCTGGTTCACTAGTGGAAGAGACTACAAGTTCAATGGCATTCAAGTAACAAGTTATCTCATAATCATTTTGGAATGTTAAGAGCTCATGTTCTTGATAGCATTGAGACCAATAAATGAGGTTAGGATGAACAAGAGGTAAGTCAATGACTGGTTCAAGGTTGTGAATGTGAATGATATCATCTCTGGTGATTGAAGAGTCAGAGTCCATCAAGTATCCTTCTAAGCTACCCAAACCAGGATTCATCCTAACAAGTGAAGAATCACCCACTAAGGAAACATGTGGGTTCAAATCCTCTAATCCTACATGTGACTCATTTCCTACCTCAGGTTGAGAACTATAAGTGTGGATGACATCAACACCCATGTCAATTATGGAAGGCTCTGCGAAGGAGTCCCATTCATACTCATATGAACTTGTTTCTGAACTTCGACTAGGATGTTTACACCATGAAGGTTTGGGACGTCTTGATGTGGAAGTTATAATGTCATAAAGGGTAATACCTTCTCTTTCCATTAAATGAACAAGGTTCTTTCATTGGTGTTCTCTGATAGGATCTTCTACATATGATTCATCTTGTTCTAAGCTTGCAACTGTCTCATGAGTGACAGGATTATCTGAATCTCCCCTAAGGAGATTAGTGGAAGGGACCCAATCTTCACACATATCTTGCTGATTTGTCAAATTAGGTATGTATTCTAGTTCATCTTCACTATCCAACTCATTAAGAATAGGAGCAGTGATCTTGTTATGATTCGCAAATCCTAAGCCAACCGTCTTCTTAGACTTGCATCCAAAAAGAGCATGATCAAGAGGTTTAGCTCTAGCATCCAATCTATGACTAAGAGGGCCATGTACAAGATGGCCCATCTATTTGACAAAAGTATACCCTCTTCCATAAGCCTTAGGAGAGGGAGAGAAGTTCTCATTGTGCATGTATTTCTCTTCTCTATAAATCCAATCTTTAACAACCACCTCTTCTTTCTCATCTTGAATAGGAACTAAGGACTCTACAAATGTGCCAAATAAAGTCATAGTTGAAGAGGAAGGTCTCATTTCTTGTGAAGGCCTGCCATAAGACCTAGGTGAAACTAGTAGTGTTGTGAAGGAGTTGAGTTGATACCCCCCCATGCCAAGGTCTACTGACCTGGAGCTTGTCTTTACATTCCGCTAAGGTTGCATTGCTGTCTTTTGCTTCTCTATTAAGGGGAACATGAGCACTCACTGAAACTAAGTTGACAGATAAAGTGCTATCCCCAGGTATACAAATCTCTACTCCATTATAAGGGAACTTAACACACTGATGATAGGTAGACAAAATTGCTTGCATATCATGAATCCATGGCCTACCAAGTAAGATATTGTATGCAAGGGGACCAACATCAACAATTTGAAATAAAATATCCTTCTCAACATGGCCAATTCTAACAGGAAGGATGGCCAATCCCTTGGAACTTCTTTCCGCCTCATCATAGGCTTTGATAGTAATCTTCTTTCTGGTATCTATGACTTGTTTAGAATAACCCAATGTCTTTAAAAGACTCAAGGAACAAATATTAAGCCCAGAACCCTCATCTATCAACATGTGCCTAAGATGGGTTTTCTGGATCATGACTTCAATATGAAGGGTGAGATTGTGTGGGTGGCTCAAAGCTTTATCATCATCCTCCAAAAAGGTAAGGTAATGAGGGCTGGCAATATGGTTAACCATGTTCTAGAATTGATCAATGTCTAAGTTGTTAGGGACATTTGCTATGTGCAAAGAATCCTCAAGGACTTGCTTGTGTCTTGGGGACAACTCTAAGAGCTCAAAGATCAGAATTTGAGCTGGGGTTCTTTTCAACTGATCAAGAAGATTATAGCTCAACTTAGGATTGACTGCTGGTTTTGAGGTGACATTCTTGGATGCCACTTGCTTTGGTTTACTTGGTTGACTTGAACTGGGTCCTCTAATGACAACGAGACCTTGACTTCATGTGACAACATTGATAGTGTGAGACAACACTCTAGAGTTAGGACCCCTTAGCACCATGATGGGTTCTTCATGAAAGATAGGAGGAGGGTCCATGTCTAGATCATAACCATAGGGATCTTTATTCCTCATCATGTTGACATTTTCTTCTACAATTTCAAGCATGTTGACAACATTCTCTGTAACTGTGTAAGTGTAATTGACCTCACCCTTGCCATTCTTAGGTTTAGAGGTTTCCCCCTTCTTATACTTGGGCAAAGGTTCTTTGAATGCTTTATGATCAGCATTGGTGTTCAATCCATCCACCTTAAGTTTGCCACTCTCAATGAGATCTTGGATGATATGTTTGAGTTTCCAGCAGTTTTCAATATCATGCCCAATGCCATTGTGAAATTTGCAAAAGGCTTTCTCATCCCACCAATGTGACTTAACATCAAGTATATAATGTTTTGCAAGATCTTGAGGATGCACAAGATTGTTGGCAATGAGTGTTTTCAAGACATCCTCATATGAATCACCAAGTTTTGAAAACTGATGTCTCTCTTTCTTAGGCTTATCTTGGTATCTTGGCTTGCTCTCTTGTTAATGAGATGCATTGAGTTTCAGGGCTTGAACAACACTAGACAAGTGGAGAACAACTTGATCTTTAGGTTGAGAGGAGTCCACAACTCCATCATTGACCACTTTTTTGTTCTTATTCCAATGTGAGTTCCTTCCTTTATCCTTGTTAGAGTTGTTATTTTGACCATTGTTGTTGTTGTTGTTGTTGTTTCCATGTTTGGTTAAAATTCCTTGTTCTCTCAAAACATCCTCAATCCTACATGCGGTTTCAGCCATGGTGTCAAAGGAATCAAAAACCATCTTCCTAACTTCATACCACATTTTGGGAACCAATTTTCTAACAAGGATGTCAATCTTCTCATTTTTAGGAATGGTCCTAGAGTAGCCAGAGCATTTTCATCTCCACCTTTGCAAGAAAGTGACAAAGGATTCCCCTTGATTTTGCTTTAAGTTGCATAAGTCCACCATGGTGATAGATCTTGAAAGGTTGTATGCAAAGTGTTGGAAAAATCTATGGACGAGCTCTTTGAAAGTCTTAACAAGGGGAGTTATGTTGGTAAACCATTCTATCACTTGACCCTTAAGACTCCTTGGGAACAATCCCATGAGGTACGAGTCATCTTGATGGAACTAAAAACTCATGATATAGAATTGACGCACATGATCATGTGGATATCCATTACCATCATACTTGTCATATTGAGGGATCTCAACCTTTCTAGGAAAGCATTTCATGCTCACACTCTTGTCAAAAGGATTATGACAAATTGAGTCAAGTGAGAATGAAATCTTGGGTGACAACATGTTTTCCATCATACTCTTAAGTTGTTTGATTTCTTCTTCCTGAGATGGACCTTGCTTCTTGATCTTCTTGTCCACATCAAAGTTATAGGGGACTTTGGCACCTTTGTTGATTAAACTCTCTAAGAACTTGTCTTTGTTTTGCTCCAAGTATCTCTCCACATATTGCTGGAAGAGTGGTTCTTGTTGTATCTTCATGAAGTCTTGGGAGTTGAGGCCAGAGATCGAACTACTACCCCCATATTGTGAGCCATGGTGAGCACGTTGTGAAGGTTGTCTTGAGTTCTTAGGAGGTGTTCGTCTCCTATAATGATCATGTTGTGAAGCCCTTCTTCCTCTAGGACTAGGAGATCATGAAGGTGTTCTTGAACGTCTTCCACTTTGTGGAGTCTTGGAAGGAGTGTATGGAGGAGAGTTGTTTCCACCACCAACACACATGTTATTGAATTGGTCATTAAGTTGTTGAGCTAAAAGTCTATCTTGTTCTTCTTGTGAAGCTCTGCTTTCTATCTCCAACAAGGCTTGTCTCTCTGACTCTAGAAGTCTAAATTTCTCTTCCTTTTCAGCTTGTTCATCTAGGAAGGCTTTCTTTTCATGCTCAATTCTCTTAAGTCTTTCACTCATGTATCTTGAAGGTACTTTGAGCAGTGAACTTGGTCTTTAATGCCTAAACAAGTCATTGGTGTATGCTGCATTCACATGAGTGTCATAGGGTTCATCATCTTGGCTTTCATGTTGTGATTTCTCTTCTTGATAGGCTTTCTTCTTATCTCTTTTAGCCCTTTGGTGTGCATCCAAATATCTAGTTGAGATAAGAGGTGATACTAGTCAATTTTCATGAGAGGAACTACCAAACAGAATGGTATCTCTATGCCTTTCAAATATGTTATCCGGGCTTTTGTCCATTTCTTCCATTTCTCATCGAGTCATTATGTAACTCATATCCATGTCTGAGCCAAAATATGCTAAGGGTGTACTCAAATCACTAAGATTAAACTTGGGATCAAACCAAACTTCTGAGTTGTTCTTGGGTGATTGATCAAATACGGGTTTGTTACCCTTACATTTTTGGCGAGTTTGAACTAAGGGTAATTGGTTAAAGACTACTTGAGGTCAATTTCCTTGCTTTACTTGATATCTTGTTGTAACTGACATGAAAGAAAGGGTACTAGGTGATAGGATGACCCTAAGAAATGTTGGTACCAAACTAGGATAGTAAAAGCACTCACTTGTCCAAAAAGAGAGATGATAAGATATAAATTTTGTAAGAGGCGTAAACCAACACTGCCATAAAGGTGCCCAATGAACAGGTGAATAACCTAACACATATGGATCAGGAGGATGATTTACCCAAGTTATATTGATTGGATTTGAATTTGGATGGAAGTGAACGGACAAGAGATTACTAAAACTCTCCAAGTGTGTTATCAAAGAATCCAAAGATTTATCTTCTCAACAAGGACTATTTCTAGCTCACCGATTCCAAGCAAGGTCACTTGTGAAATCAAAGATTACTATTTCAAGAGGTCAAAACACAGGAACCCAAGGCACAAATAGGCTTTTAACAGCGGGGTAAGTGACCTAATATAATTTGGATCGACCAAGGAAGATTGGAAATGACAAGATAGCAAATCGAGGAAGTTGTAAAAAGCTAGTTTTTTGACTTGGGAACTCAGTTTTTATTCATTTTAAATGACCAACTAGATGCATCAACATATTTTTATCATTAATTAGGTATGAAAGAAAATAATGAGGGAGTTCAAGTAAACAATTGTCTTCAAAAAATGAGCAAGGACAAAGCAACCTTGCGTATGAACAAGAATAGTGACATAGTATTCTACTCCCTAAAGATTCTACTTGTGTGTGTTCTCAAAATGTTTTTCAGTCACGCACATAGTCCTAGAAAAGAAAAAGTTGGTTGCACTATAGTTCATAGTAATGGTCAACTCTGCAAATTTTACAATTTCAAGAGGGCGAAATCCAATCTAGGTGCACTGGGGTTTTGACACATTCTGAGAATTTAATTAATTAGAGATGCTGAGGAGATTTAACAGCCCAACAAGAAACTACACCCGTAGAGATTTACTCCACAAGGACATTTATATAGCAGTTGTTGCTACCATGATGAAAATGGCTATTATTGCTTGAGGTTCCATCCACTTGGTTGACCCAATAAAGGGAATGTCCACTATGGTTAACCCTCTCTAATAAGGAAGACTCAAAAAAAGGACCACATGGGGACTTAGCTCGGATTCAAGAATTTGAGTTTCTGATGTGCCCAAAAGGGAACAAAGCATAATCCTCTAGCCTCTTCACCTCACCAAAACATAGAAAGAAAATTCATTTACACAGTAAAATTGAAATCACCTCACCAAGGTTCGTACGTCAACAACAATGTCTACCGATCTCTCTAAGCGGGTCCAAGAGAGAACGTACCGATCAAAGTTGAGGACTAAACCAAGTAAGATTGTGAGATAATAACAAATTTCTTCCCTACCTACAAGGGGTTCTATCATCAAGAAGAGCTTCACATGTAAGACAAGCAAATGAAGCCCACTCTCTCAAGAATTCCACAAATAGTGTTCATAGTGCCTAATTACTATGTGAGACATATATGCAAGAAAGCAAATCTAGATTCATTGTCTCCTTTATAGCAAAATTGAAGTGTGATCTATGAAAGCAATAAACACTCAAGCCAAACACATGAGAGATTCATTTTATTCCCAAAATCCAAATGTTATAGAGATGCAACAAAATACCTCAAGTCCAAAGCAAACACGCTTAGTAGATTTTACCTTATTTTTATTTTTGTTGAACTTTTCTGTGCAAGCAAGCCACAAACTCTCTAACAAGAAAATAAGATATGCAACGTACATTCAACTTATGCAAACCCTAGGATTAGATCTGAAAATAAATTGTTAGGATAAATAATAACCAACAAATAATCCAAATGACAAGTTATATCATGCATTGAACCATGTGAAAAATAAGTGCATACTCATCATAATTTTTTTTTTTTGCATTTGACCTAGTCAACAAGATCTAATTTTTTTGATATGATTTCAGACACAAAAATAGAAATGAAAAACAAAGACCCCTACTAAAAAATAGAGAGCTTTCCAAAAATGTAAAAATTTTAGAAAAATCTCTTCATTTGTGCCCTAGAGACCCATTTTACCAAAACAAACCAATTTTTGTAAATTAACTATTTGAGCTATGATATTGCATCCAAATTTAAAACACAAAGAATGGAACCCCTATAAAATTTAAATATCTTTCTGAAAATGTGAAAATTTTTAAAAAATATGCTGATTTACACTGAAAATTAATTTTTTATGAAAAATAAAGAAAAAATTATAAAAAATTCAAAATACCTTAGAAAATTTTGAATTTTTTACTGAAGCTTCTCTGATATGTCAACAACTTGCAAAATAAATTTCAGACTAAAAATCAAAGCCATTTGGGAGATATGATCAAATCTTTGAAAATATAAGGTTTTAGTCTCCAAACAAATCTGCACAAGGGGGTTAGCTCCAAAAATAACCAAAACCAACATGTAAAGGTGGGTTGCCCCACAATGGGTGCCAAAAATATGTGCTAAAACTTTGACACACTTTTATGAGTGATTATTTCCAAGATTGCTCAAGAATGAGATCTCAAATGGCGACTCATAGCTCTCTATTCATGGAGTGCAAGGGTTTATAATGTAAGCCCTTAGTTTAGACCTAGTTTGTGCCCATGCAAGTACACTATAAAATGAGAGATTCAAAGAGGAAAAGTAAGAATGCTAGTCTCCATGATCATCAAGTATGCATGCAAATTAAAATGAAAGCTATTCTATATGATAACAATGCATGAAAGAGAACTAATCTATGAAAATAAATGCTTATGCAAGATTATTCTATGAAAGGAAATATGAATCTAATCTACCATGAAAGTGAAAGATTAATATAAATGGATTGCCATGGAGGCATGATAGAAGAAGACAAGAAAAGAGAAGTTGCAATGTTCAAGCTCAAGTGCTCAAATTCTCCTCCAAAATCGCTCTCCAAACTTGCATAACAATAACATAAAATCTTGATCTGTAAAATCTCCATGCATAAATATGAGAAGGAGAGAATTCCTTATAAATGATTTAGAAATGAATGGACGGTCAAGATTAAGAGGCAAAAATAAATGAGCAATGGTGGAGATTAAATCTTGGTTGATCCATGTGCTCAAGATTCTCAAGAGGCAAAATCAATGGACATGGTTAAGAGGCAAAAAGATGTGTGGAAGAGATTAAGAGGCAAAAAGAGATTCCAATCATCTTGGAAAGTGTGCATTCAATGTGTAGACAAAAAGTCCTTTTCTTTTTATTTTTATTTTATTATTTATTTATTATTTTTAGCAAAGTGGTTTCCATTATTTAATTAAAAGATTTTTTTATTTATTTAAAAGAGATTTGTTCTTTTAATTAAATGTGGCTTAGGATAAAATAATTTTATTATTTAATTAAAAGATTTTTTTATTTAATTAAAAGGGAGCATGTTCTCTTAATTAAATAAAACTTAGGATAAAATGATCAAACCTTAAGAAATATTGAATTAATTGAATTAATTACGATTTGATCAAGGAAATTGATTTAAATTGAAAAAATTGCAAAGCATTGATTCAGGAAATTGATGAATGGGGGCCCAAAGTCTAGGTGACCATTTTAGGGTGCATACAAGGGGGACGTGAATCGATAATCTAATATATCTACAACTTTCCACTTCTCTAACTCAAAATCAACATTCACAAGTTTACCTATTGATAAGCAAATGGAACTTAATCAAATAAACACAACCACCATAATGCATGCAACACATAACACACAAAAAATTCCCGTGGAAACCCAATGGGTGAAAACCATTTGTGAGATGATACTCACAAATTTTTTACTCTTTTGAAGTATGCCATGTTAGAAGATTAACCATGTTAGGAGTTTACAAAGGCACTATTAGGTGCTACCTAGTTATGGGATTTACCTCTAGCCCTATTAGGAGCTTTACCCTATTAGGATTAACTCTATTAGGAGATTTAAAACTCAAGTTAACAAGCCACTCTGTTAAGAGATTTACAAATAAGATATATTAGGATCTACCTAGTTAAGGGATTTAAAAATAAGAAACTTGTTAGGGTCTTGTGATATGTAAATAGCAACTCCTTTGCTTGATCAAATCTTCTATAACACATTCAATCTCTCCTTAGACAACTCTGGAATACCCTATCTTGATTTCACCATCACAATCACAATCTACACTCACAAATATTTGATTTCATGATATAAATATCACTTCTCAAGCCTTAATCTTGTGACCACCCTAAAAACTCATACGATACATTTGAAATCACTTTTTCAATCTTTTTGCACCCAAAGAGATTGCCAAATCACACATTCCAATATAACAACCATCTTTACCAAACAGATCGACCAAAGGATAGACCCTTACAATTTATTTTATTAAGAACAATCAAACACATTTTGACCAACTCAACCTTGATCTTGATAAAATATCTACCTCGATCAATTTAATGCCAACACATAATCATAAATTAATTGAGACACATCAACATGATAGCTAGAACACACATAAATCATTACCACTCAATTACCTTTCTCCAATAGAAGATCTACCATGGGTAGCTCAAGAACACAATCATCTTTCACTATAACAACTTTTGTAACCACAAAACATACTTATCAATCAAACAAATCATTCACTATCATAACCATGAGCTCAACATAGTATTAACAACACAATTTTATGATCTTTCCACGTAACTCATCATAGACTTGATGAACCAATCAAATCACTCATTTCTAGTCACAGACTGTTCTAGCAGTTGCCTTGTCATACTTCAATCAAACATAACTTACATAAATCATACATTCAATAATTACAATCATACAGTTATCATCTAAAGACATTCCCATGTCTCCCTTAAGGATCACAATCATTGGAACCACTTTCAACACACTGTTCATCCTTCTCACATACTTGGCAACACACTAAGAACACCCAAGTCAATACTTGACATCAATGACAACACAATAAATGATAATCTCAACACCAAATATATATCGTCACATCACTTACCATTACTGCATCAGTTATGCCAACAATATCCCCCTTTAGCATTGATGTCAACACAATAATCAAAACATCTTCTCAATCAGATAACCTATTATGCTTGTGTTCTTGTGTCTCAGATAGCCTACTCTTCTTGTGTTCCTGTACTGAATCTTCATCTTTGAATTGACCACGATAAATTTGTGTCCCCATTTCTCTCATTCACATCTGTCTCATCTATTTTCTCACCACTTCTCAATACATCTCTCCCCCTTTGATAATAATACCAAAGATGCCATACCATAGATCACTTTTATCACTGACTGCTCCCTCTATGGAGTAGCACCTTATTACATCAATCCAAAAAATATTTTAAATACAAAACATTGGATTGATGCAACATCATAACTTTAATTCTACTCGGCTAGGGGAATGACCCCCAACTTGCCTCTTAGATACTCAAATGTATTCTTTGGTAGAGGCTTAGTAAAAATGTCTACAACTTTCTCCTTAGTTGGCACATACTCCAACTTACCCTCTTTCTCTTGAACCTTCTCTCTAGGAAAATGGTACTTAATTGCAATATGCTTGGTCTTAGAGTGCATCACACAGTTCTTAGATATGTTTATAGCACTAGTGTTATCACAATAAATAACCACTAGTTCAGATACCTTTTCCTTAATACCTTCCAATAACTACTTTATCCGAGCAACTTGAGTGCAATTAATAGTAGCAACATATTCCACCTCTGCAGTAGACTGAGAAATACAATTTCACTTTTTGCTTGTCCATGACACAAGTCTCTCTCCAAGATAGAAATCTCCTCTACATGTGCTCTTCCTATCATCAAAATTACCTTTCCAATCTGCATCAATGAACACACTCAAGGTAAAACCTCCTTTGTGATCATACTGAAGACCATAGTCTTTAGTCCCTTTTAAGTATCTAAAGATTCTCTTCACAACCACCATATGGGATTCCTTAAGATTAGCTTGAAATCTTGCAACTATCCCAACTGCATGTGCTATATCAGGCCTACTATGAACAACATACTGTAACTTACCAATCATGGATCTGTATAGAGTGGCACTCACCTCTTTAGAAGTATCTTCCTTGGATAGCTTACAACTGGTCACCATTGGAGTTCCAACTAGTTTAGAATCTTCTAACCCAAAAGTCTTCAATAATTCCCTCACATACTTTGTCTGGCCGATGTAGATTCTATCACTGAGTTGAGATACCTGAAATCCAATAAATAATTTGATCCCACTTGGATAAAAAACATCAACAGAACAAGCTAGGGAAAAGATCTTGAAAGCTCTCTAACTCAAGGTGAACAAAAATATAGCAAGGTAAGACTCACTAATCCAGAGGCATCCGACACATTTAGAATAACTAGAGTATGCATAGAAAGGTGTCATCATGTACGTCTAACCCTTGAGTCTCATCCTAGTAATCACTTTGGATCTCGACACTCAAGTGACCATACATGAATCAATGACTTCTCATACTGATGAAGCCATTAACTATGCTAAACACACCTCTCAAGGCATCCATCATCATCTCCATTCACATCTTAGTCTGTACTAGCACTCAAGCATGGGCGAGGAACATATCTTATTAAGTTCATTTAAATACCCCTTAATTATATTAGGTTATCACTTGATTACATATACTTACAATAAGTGATCCTGGTAGCCACTCGTGGGCCCCGACACTTATTGCAAGCCACCCCCTACTACATATCCAAGTAAACTACCCTAGGCTCACAGATCTCACATAGATCACAAAATGATAATAATGTCCCTCAGGACCGTTCCACAAAATAATAGGAATACACTAGTTCTTACATAACCATAATATCACAAAACACTCTCCAAGTGTTCACAAAAGAATATACTCTTGATCCCATGGATAGGACATAAAAAATTCAATACCATATTCTCCTCTATAGAATATGAAGCAAAATTCAATACAACATGAGCCCAAATGGTCAAATCAGGGAATAATCGGGACACACACACATCAAAACATATTACTAAAAACATGTCCATCTGACACATACCCTAGCCTCTATTTACCCCTAGGTCTTCTAGTGCCCGATATCACATTAAGCAAAGAAGAGACTCCAAGAATGAAGGATACAATACTCACATCATAAAGAACTGAAATTGAACCATAATCATTTACATTCCATAAAGAGCATAATTGAATCCAAGTGATAAATCACATAGGTCTGCTAAGAGAATCTTAACACAAACATCACAATAATACCATAAATAAAATAATATTCCCTATAGATTACCTAGGGATCTACAAAGTAAAAATGCCCAATTTCAGTAGATGCACTTCAATTCCCAATATTTGATCATTTAATAATTAGTTTCAGTGATGAAATAAAGTCTATCAATTCTACTATATAAATATATATACACAACCTTAGATAATTGACAAGAAGATTAAGTTAATTAATTCTGACTCCATAAGAATAAACAATTTAGTAATTCCCTAGCTGACATATAAATATCAATGGGTCACAAAAATATTAAGTTATTTCCAAGATAACGATTTACCCAAGTATACAATTAATCTTAAAGGAAATAACATTTTAAATAACATTTAATGAAAGTCCATTAAAATAAATAAAATCTAAAACATATAAATTCTATTCCACTTTAAAAATAAACTTATATTTTAAAGAAATATTCTTTAAATAATGTTAATAAATTTATTCAACATTTAGAAGAATATTAATTTAAATAAATTTACAAAAGAAACAAACAACCACTAATTAACTAACACTTTCGATTAAATTAAATTACTAAATAAAATTTAAAGAAACTAAATTAATTTAATTTAATAAATTAATTTTAATTAAACTAAATAACAAATTTCCATTGAACTAAATTAATAAATAAATTAAATTACGTTATTAAATGAAATCTTAACTAAAATAAAATAAAATTTAAAAGAATTTAAAATAAAGTAAAAGAAAACTTTTATTTGGGGAATGTGGTGGCCCCACTGCCCCCACCTTCCTCATCGTGCGCGGGGCACAGTCCTGCATATGGCAGGCTCCTGCGCATGATAGGTACCTGCATGCGTAGGTACCTTGCATACCTTAAAGAAAGTTTTAAATAATTTTTTTTTTAATAATTTTTTTTTAACAATTTCAAAAGGTAAGTGCAACATTTATTTATATATATATATATTTTAATATAAATTACTAACACACACACACACACACACACAAATCCCAAAAGGTCATAGCAGTCTTCTCTAACTTTGTTTTTGACCAGTCTTTTTGACTGTGTAATTTTTTTTAACATTGACTGTTCATTTTCAGCAAGCATATTTTCCTATCAAAATTGGATTTTTTTTGCTAACAATTGATTTTCTTTCTAGGGTAGATTTATTTTCTTTCCAGCATTATAGTTTAACTATAACCTAAGAATAATTTTTCATTTTATAGGAGATCTATGAGGAATCTTCCAATGAAATTTTGCCAGCATAACATTACTATGCTAAATTTTAATAAAAACATAAAATCAACTAAACTAGGGTTTTCTAAATACCCATAATTCAAAGAACATAGATCTATCTATTGAAATAATCTAAAATTTGCACAAACAAAGAAAGCTAGACAGATGCAAAATAAAACTAACAGGCAGGATTTCAAAGCCTACCTTGGATCCAAAGCAAGTAATCCAAATAGAAAGACTTTGAAGATCTGTAGACTAGAAATTCCTTTAAAGATATATTTAATGTGCAGATCTAGATCCATGAAGAATGCAACATCCAAAATTCCAGATGCACAATGAAGCCAAAACAACAAGCAACCATAACAAGCACACTTCTCCAAAATAAAAAGCACAAGCTCTCCCACACTTCTCCTCCAAAACCTGTCTAATCTCTAAAATGAAATGTAATTTCTCCCAATAGAGATTCAATTCCCAATTTCATGCAACCCTAGAGATAACTCAACAACTAACTCCCACATCAACTCCAAATCAAAAATTGAAAATAAATCACAATTAAATAATTTAAAATAACTTTATATGCACAACTCAACTTGACTTTTTGAAATAGGTTGACAACTTTTTGAGAACAATTCACTTTTCAATAATGCACATGTTAATAATAAAAATTTATATCAAATAGATTAAATATTTAAAGCATCCTAAAAATCATGCAATTAAATATTTAATTATATAATAAAGCACACAAGCATAATTAAATCTAATCTTCAATTAAATAATCAATTAAATCTAAATATTCAAATATTTAACTTTTAATTAAATTTTCTCAAATAAACTTAGGACTATGATTAATATTAAATTTCAACTATAATCATTAATCAATAAATCACAACAAATCACCCACATAAGAAATAAATCAACTTAAGCCAAACAACATAAAACAAAGCAAACACCAGAAAGGGATCCACGAATTTCTGTCAACTAGATAAATCTAGGTAGGGTAGTCAAACTAATTCTTGTCCAATCCTAGGACAAATGGGCTTAGGTTAGGGTTTTAGATCTATGTTATCTCCCCTCTCTTACAATTTGAGATATTCTAATAGGGCACGCTCATCCTAACAATTTAGGGAATTCGATGCTCGGTACATACAAACCTACATACAAAACTTGCATGTACATCCATATATAAATATATAACAGATAATGGCGGGGATCGACCGATCGTGTGGATCTCGCAAGAAAGTATCTGTGACTTCGTCCCTCAACCACATCACACACCTCAAATAAAAATATAAAATAAACACATCAACCATACACATGAAAGTATGGGGTCAATAAAATCATAAGCATTAATGATAACCTAACATATAAATCATCTTCCCAAAATAACCATGATGTAAATAAAATTAGACTAGGGGTGGGGTACTACATCCACCCCCCTAGAATTAGGCTTACTCCTAGAAGCCTACAAACAAATGAAGATATATATCCCCCAAGCACGAAGCATTTACTAAAAACAAAACACATATGAAAACAAGCCATAAAATAAGAACATGGTATACAGTCATTATGAGAAAACATCTAGAATCAATTGCATAAAACACACATTCACATCTTCATCAAATAATAAGTTGAGAAGTTCATGTTAATCTAGTTAATGCAACACTTATGCAAACATAAAAGATACAAAATGATTCTAAATTTCACACAGCAAACATAGTACCATCTTCATGATGTCCTCCCTTATACATACTATCAGGGGTCTATGATGAACATGATAGAAATAACACTTATCACAGAACAAGGCTAACAATACCAAACATTTGGAATAGCCACCATAAAACTTGAAAAGGTAAAACCCAACTGGGGGAATCATAAGTCCAACATTAAATCATAAGAGATCTCAATTTCAACAATAAATTAAGTGTGTCTAGTGCCATAAAATAGATAGCGAAAAGAGATTTAGGTCACTAGTGCACGCATAAGAAAATCTAAAAAAAATTAATGCTAGCCCATACACAACACAAACAATTAATCAATCAACCAAAATAAATTATCAATCATAAAATATTTACATAACAAGGTGACCATTGGTAGCCACACTCAAGGGAGTAATCACTTCATGCCATCCAAAGGTTCTTTACCCTAGATGCATTAGAGAGGGTACCCACACATAATAAACAGTCAAATCACCTATGACAGTCACTAGGCAAGTGATATCTCAAAGACATTTAAGAGAAGCAAAAACATAATGTTTAGTTGCAATTTAATGGTTCTTAAACACAAAAGAGTTATATGTCTATATTTGGTTTCAAGTTTTGACAGTTTAGACATCTAATGGGCACACAACTTCCCAGAGTTCCCAGTGTAGAACTTGGTGCTCTGATACCAAGTGTAATGCCCCGCTAGGGAACCCAGGAGAACTTAACCTAAACATGTGACTAAGTTTGCAGAATAATTTTTTAAAAAAAGTTAACATACAAGATTAAAAATCAGTGCGGAAGCAATTACCATTTACTCACATTAATACAAACAACCAACATAGGTTACAACTCTCAAGGGTTCCTCGATGAAGATTACATTAACATTAATTAATTAATTTAGATTATTTACAATTACAAAACTTATATAAACAACTGAAAGATAAAAGCAACATCACATATAAGATAACATAAATACAATTGGTACCATAGGGTAACCATAAATCTACATCCACTGCACATGTCGCAGGGTATGTAATACAATAACTGAAAATAAGTACACATGAAATCTTTGAATAACTGATACAAAGATACATGATCACAAAGAAGAAGAAGAAGAAGAAGAAGAAGAGTACAAATCCAACAATGAAGATCAAGAAGGAACAACTGCCACAGGGATCATCCATCACTAGTACACGAATGTTGAAATCTCAAATGGTAAATGTATCACTACCAACCGACCTCATGAACCTAAATGGTCCACTCTCATCGTGCTGAGGAGATAACAGCATATCCCACTTGGATAAAAAACATCAACAAAACAAGCTAATGAAAAGATCCTGAAAGCTCTCTAACTCAAGGTGAACAAAAATATAGCAAGGTAAGACTCACTAATCTAGAGACATTCGACACATGTAGAATAACTAGACTATGCATAGGAAGGTGTCATCATGTACATCTAACCCTTGAGTCTCATCCTAGTAATTACTCTGGATCCTAACACTCAAGTGACCATACACGGGTCAATGACTCCTCGTACTAATGAAGCCATTAACTATGCTAAACACACCTCTCAAGGTGGCCATCATCATCTCCATACCCATCTTAGTCTGTACTAGCACTCAAGCATGGGCGAGGAACATATCTTATTAAGTTCATTTAAATACCCCTTAATTATATTGGATTATCACTTGATTACATATACTTACAATAAGTGATCCTGACAGCCACTTATGGGCCCCGACGCTTATTGCAAGCCACCCCCTACTACATATCCAAGTAAACTATCCTAGGCTCACAGATCTCAAATAGATCACAAAATGATAATAATGTCCCTCAGGACCATTCCACAAAATAACAGGAGCACACTGGTTCTCACATAACCATAATATCATAAAACACTCTCCAAGTGTTCACAAAAGAATATACTCCTGATCCCATGGATAAGACATAAAAAAGTCAATACCATATTCTCCTCCATAGAATATGAAGCAAAACTCAATACAACATGAGCCCAAATGGTCAAATTAGGGAATAATTGGGACACTCACACACATCAAAACATAGTACTGAAAATATGTCCATTTGACACATACCCCGACCTCTGTTTTCCCCCTAGGTCTTTTAGTGCCCGATATCACATTAAGCAAAGAAGACACTGCAAGAACGAAGAATACAACATTCACATCATAAAGAACTGAAATTGAACCATAATCATTTAGATTCCATAAAGAGCATAATTGAATCCAAGTGATAAATCACATAGGTCTGCTAAGAGAATCTTAACACAAACATCACAATAATTCCATACATAAAATAATATTCCCTATAGATTACCTAGGGATCTACAAAGTAAAAACACCTAATTTCAGTAGATGCACTTCAATTCCCAATATTTGATCATTTAATAATTAGTTTCAATGATGAAATAAAGTCTATCAATTTTGCTGTATAAATATATATACACAACCTTAGATACTTGACAAGAAGATTAAGTTAATTTACTCCAACTCCATAAGAGTAAACTATTTAGTAATTCCCTAGCTGACATATAAATATCAACGGATGACAAAAATATTAAGTTATTTCCAAGATAACGATTTACCCAAGTATACAATTAATCGTAAAGGAAATAATATTTTAAATCACATTTAATGAAAGTCCATTTAAAAAAAATAAAATCTAAAACATATAAATTCTATTCCATTTAAAAAATAAACTTATATTTGAAACAAATATTCTTTAAATAATGTTAATAAATTTATTCAACATTTAGAAAAATATTAATTTAAATAAATTTACAAAAGAAACAAACAACCACTAATTAACTAACACTTTAGATTAAATTAAATTACTAAATAAAATTTAAAGAAACTAAATTAATTTTAATTAAACTAAATAACAAATTTCTATTGAACTAAATTAATAAATAAATTAAATTATGTTATTAAATGAAATCTTAACTAAAATAAAATAAAATTTAAAAGAATTTAAAATAAAGTAAAAGAAAACTTTTACTTTGGGGAATGTGGCGGTCCCACCGCCCCCCCCTTCCTCACCGTGCGTAGGGCACGGTCTTGCGTATGGCAGGCTCCTGTGCATGGTAGGTACCTGCATGTGCAAGTACCCTGCGTACCTTAAAGAAAGTTTTAGTGAAATTTTTTTTTAATAATTTTTTTTTTAACAATTTCAAAAGGTAAGTGCAACATATATATATATATATATATATATATATATATATATATATATATATATATATATATATATATATATATATATATCCCAAAAGGTCATAGCAGTCTTTTCTAACTTTGTCTTTTACCAGTCTTCTTGAGTGTGTAATTTTTTTTAACATTGATTGTTCATTTTCAACAAGCATATTTTCGTACCAAAATTGGATTTTTTTTTGCTAACAATTGATTTTCTTTCTAGGGTAGATTTATTTTCTTTCCAGCATTATAGTTTAACTATAACCTAGGAATAATTTTTCATTTTATAGGAGATCTATGAGGAATCTTCCAATGAAATTTTGCCAGCATAACATTACTATGCTAAATTTTAATAAAAACATAAAATCAACTAAACTAGGGTTTTCTAAATACCCATAATTCAAAGAACACAGATCTATCTATTGAAATAATCTAAAATTTGCAGAAACAAAGAAATCCAAATAGATGCAAAATAAAACTAACAGGCAGGATTTGATGCAGGAGCATCTTGGGTCCTTGGCAATCCCGTGTCACCAAAAAAAAAAGATTTGAAGTTTGTCTGTGTTGCTTGGTTCCTGCTTTGACCGAGTTGGTTGGTAGTTGGTCGGTTTCCTTTGGTTACCAAGTATGGTCAGTTATCTCCTAGGCGGTCGGTTGTTTCACTAGCACTCGGTGATGCTTGTCTATTGCTCGATCATCCTTGCTTACCGAGTAGTTTATTTTGAGTTTCTGTTGAGGCCGACTTGTGCATTGTTTATAGGTCATAGATTTAATTTTGATATCCATCATTGGGAAGCGTGTGGTCCTAGATCTGACCATTCCTTTCATTGATTATGGATCTAAAGGCCGACTCAGTTCGGTAGTCTCTTGTATAAGTATAGTTGTTTGGTTAGAGTTTAGGAGACAATTTTTTTGGATAGAAGATAGAAGATAGGAGAATAGAGATTGTTGGTAAATCCTCACATGTTTGAGGACTTCTGTAATACATTGTAATATTTGGCCCTAACCGAGAAGGCCTTACAACCCAACATGTATGAATCAATTTGAATGAAGTTAATATGTCAATTATCCCGCTTTCTCTCTCTCACTGTGTTGTTGTTTCTTTCGTGAGTTGTTGAGAAGGGTTGGATCTATAGGGTGTTCCATCATTTGGCCCCTTAGCTCCCCGCCCTTGCGTTAGGTGGTATCAGAGTGAGGTGAGATCTGGATCTAGGTCTACGGATCTAGGTTTGTAGGTTCCTTCTTACAAAGCCCTAGTTGAATTGTTGTGGGGTGGCAGATTGTGATCTGACCTACAATTGCAAAGGGTTGTCAAGATGGCTCATGGGAGGCGAGAAGAGGATCCAAGATTGGTAGACATGTTGAGAGAACTTGCTGCTAGGTTAGAAGCTATTGAAACAACCCAGAGAAGAGACAAACATCTTGAAGATGTTAGTGATGATGAAGTTGAAGTGGAACAAGGAAAAGAAGAACCTGCACCTATGATGGATCAGGGCGAGGAAAGATTCTTGAAGGCATTGACAAGTTTGAAGTCAACACCAAATTTCAATCCTCCTTAGTATAGTTGTAAATTGGATTCTGATGAATTGATAGACAAGATCACCGAAATGGAAAAGTATTTTAAATATAAAAATGTATCTGAGGAAAAGAAGGTAAAGATTGTAGGCACAAAGTTGAAAGGTCATGCATCCTTGTAGTGGGAGCATCTGCAATTGGATCAAAAGAAGAAAGGCAAAGAGCAAATCAAGATATGGAATAATATGGTGAATAAGTTGAAAGTAAAGTTCTTACCTTGTTATTATCAGATTAACCTAGTTAGGCGAATGCAAAGTCTAAAGTAGAAAGATAGCTAGGTAAAAATGTATACTGAGGAATTCTATAGATTAGATATCAGATTTGGACATGATGAGAATGATGTGGAAAGAATTGCTAGATACCTGAATGGTTTGAGAGTTTCCATCCAAGAGGAAATCAGTTTGGTCAAGTTTGAGAACATTGAAGAGGCTTATCAATTTGCATTGAAGGCCAAGGAGAAATTGAACAAGAGACATGAACAGAGACAAAGAGGTTGAGGTGGTAGATTCCCTAGAGGAAGAGGTAGATCCTATGGTGAAAATAGTAGATCTAAACTTGAAAAGACAAATCTCGACAAAGGCAAGACCAAGTGGAAAGGTGAAAGTTCATCTAGAGGAAGAGGTAGTAAATACCGAGATGGTTATAGTAGAGGTAATTTATGAGGAACTTGTTACAATTATGGAGAAGAAGGACATAGATCTTTTGAATGTACACATGCTAGTAAGAAGGCTGGTAGCAGTAGAAATGCTTTGGTACAAGAAGAATCACCGAATGAACCTGAGAAGGAAAATAACTTGATGGTAAGGAGAGCACTATGGAATGAAAGTAAAAAGGAAGATCTGGTAAGGAAAAGTTTGTTCAAGACCAGATATAGAGTTTCTGACAAAGTTTGGAAGGTAATCATTGACAATGGTAGCTCGGCGAATCTGTCATTTGAAGAGATGGTCACAAAATTGCAGTTGGAAAGATTGAGGCATCCAAAGCCCTATCAGATTTCATGGATCAAGGATGAGCATACACTCCTAGTAAGTGAACAATGTTATGTGAATTTGAAGATTGGAAAGTAATATGATAAGGTGTTATGTGATATCATGCCTATGGATTGTTGTCATATTTTGTTGGGTAGACCTTGGCAATATGATAGACATGCTATATATGATGGGAGATTGCATAAGTATACTATTGTGGCTGATGGAAGAAAAAAAATCTTGTTACCTTTGATGGAAGAACTTGTTAGTAATGTTTGCACATCTGTGAAAGTTTGTTTGATGGAAGGGAGAAAATTTGTTAAGGATTTGAAGAAAAATGATGTATGGTTTGTTGTGATTCGTAACAAACTGAGTAAGAAAATAGAGGATAATGTCCCTAAGGAGATTGATAAGTTACTCATCGAGTACAATGATATCATTTCTAATAATGTACCTAATGGTTTTCCACTGAAAATAAGTATTGATCATTACATGGATCTAATCCCTGGAGCTAGTTTACCGAATAAGGCACCTCATTGGTTGACACCTACTGAGACTCAGGAATTGAACTGACAGATTCAAGAGTTGCTGGATAAAGGTTTGATCAGAGAAAGTTTGAGTCCGTGTGTAGTACTTGCGGTATTGGCACCTAAAAAGAATGGAGAATGGAAAATGTGTACTGATTCCAGAGAAATCAACAAGATCACAATGAAGTATAGGTTTCCTATACCGAGAATGGATGACATAATGGACAATTTGACTGGTGCAAAGTATTTCACAAAGATTGATTTGAAAAGTGGATATCATCGGATCAGAATCAGAGAAGATGATGATGGAAGACTGCTTTCAAGACAAAAGAAGGTTTGTATGAGTGGTTGGTTATGGCTTTTGGTTTAACTAATGCACTAAGTACTTTTATGAGATTGATGAATGAAGTTTTGAAGAAATTCTAGGGTAATTTTGTGATTGTATATCTTGATGATATTCTGATATTCAGTAAGACCATAGAAGAACATTTTTTGCATGTTAGACAAGTTTTGCAGAGGTTAAAAGAGGAAAATTTGATGATAAATATGAAAAAGTGTTCATTCACGAAAGTGGAGATTGTGTATTTGGGATTTGTAATTTCAGCTGATGGTTTGAAGATGAATCCTGAAAAGGTTGAAGCTATTTTGAATTGGCCTACACCTATGAATGCTAGTGAGGTAAGATCATTTCATGGTTTGGAAAGTTTTTACCGAAAGTTCATAAGGAATTTCAGTTCTATCTGTAATGCTATGAATAAGACTATGAGAGGAGATAAAAGAGAATTCAAGTGGACACATGGAGCTGATAAAAGTTTTGAGACTCTGAAGTAGAAGGTTGCTAAATTACCTATTTTGGCATTGCCTGATTTCAATAAGGTATTTCAAGTGGAATGTGATGCACGTGGTAGTGCAATTAGAGTTATGTTGAGTCAAGAAGGTAAACTTGTTTCTTTCTTTAGTGAAAAGTTGAATGATGCTAGAAGGAAATATTCTATCTATGCTCAATAATTCTATGTTATTGTTCAAACACTGAAGAAATGGAGACATTATTTAATATTGAGTGAATTTGTGTTGTATACTGATCATAAGGCTTTACAATATTTGGGTAGTCAGAATAAGTTGAATCAGAGACATATGAAATGGGTTGAGTACTTGTAGAGTTATACATTTGTGATAAAGCATAAAAGTGGAGTCACCAACCGAGTTTCCGATGCATTAAGTAGAAGAAGATCTTTGATGACCGAGATGAAAATTGAAGTTCTTGGTTTTGATGAGATGAGAGATTTGTATGAAACTGATCTTGATTTTTTTGAGCCGTGGAGAAAGCGCAGAGCACCTATTCAAGATCAACCGAGTACAAAATGGGAAGAATATTTCATTCAAGAAGGTATGTTGTTCAAAGATATTTAGTTGTGTATACCGAGAGGACAAATGAGAACTAATTTGATGAAGGAGAAACATAGTAGTGGTTTGGCTAGACATTTTGGTATTGATAAAACTTTGAATTTTCTTAAGGAGAAATACTTTTGGCCACAGTTGTATAAAACTGTTCAGAAATTTGTGAAAAGTTATGGAATTTGTCAAGTTGCAAAAGGAGTAAGTCAGAATACTGGATTATATACACCGATTATTGTACATGAGAAACCTTGGACTTACATCAGTATGGATTTCATTCTTGGCTTATCGAAGATGGTAAGAGGTAATGATTCTATATTTGTTATGGTAGACAGATTTTCAAAGATGGCACATTTTATACCTTGTAGAAAGACATTAGATGTAGTACATGTAGCAGATCTTTTCTTTAAGGAAATTGTCAGATTGCATGGATTACTGAGGAGTATTATCTCTGACTGAGACAGTAAATTTGCTGGATACTTTTGGAAGACTCTTTGGAGAAGGTTTGGCACTGAATTGAAATATAGTTCTACATTTCACCCACAAACCGATGGATAGATAGAGGTTGTAAACAGAAGTTTGGGAAATATTTTGAGATGTTTAGTTGGAGACACACCTAGTAATTGGGATTCTATGTTGGCACAAGCAGAGTTTGCATACAATAATTCAGTGAATAGGAGTACTAGAAAAACACCATTTGAGATTGTGAATGACATACAACAGAGAGGTATATTTGATTTGAGAGACATTGCTGATGAAAGTAAGAGAAGTGCTGAAGGAGTGAAATTTGTTGAGTACATGAAGACAGTGCATGAAGATGTGAAAATCAAGTTGGAAGAGAGTAATCAGAAATATAAAGACAGAGCTGATAGATCAAGGAGATATAACATTTTTGATGTTGGTGATGAAGTGATGGTTTATTTGAAGAAAGGTCGATTTCTTGTTGGAACATATGGGAAGCTAAAGATGAAGAAGTTTGGACCTTGCAAGATTTTGAAGAAATTTGATAGTGGAGATGCATATGAGATTGATTTACCTAAGGACATGGACATATCACCTATTTTCAAAATTTTTGATTTGTATAAGTATCATGAACCTGATGAAGACATGACAGTACCGATGGAATATCCTAAGAAATAGAATGAAGAAGTTGAACAGATTTTGGAACAAAGAATTGGCAAGAGTACAAGAGGTAAATAGTATATGGAATATCTGGTAAAATGGAAGAATAGACTGATTGAAGATAGTTCATGGATTTCACAGTCTGAGTTAGATGCAGCTCAGACCAGACCTACTGAATGATTTAGAGAATCATTTCTAAATAACCCCAGGTGTCTGATGCAGGAGCATCTCGGGTCCTTGGCAATCCTGTGTCACCCAAAAAAAAGATTTGAAGTTTGTCTGTGTTGCTTAGTTCTTTCTTTGACTGAGTTGGTTGGTTTCCTTTGGTTACCGAGTATGGTTGGTTATCTCTTGGGCGGTCGGTTGTTTCACTGGCACTCGACAATGCTTGTCTGTTGCTCGGTCATCCTTTCTTACCGAGTAGTTTATTTTGAGTTTCTGTTGAGGCTGACTTGTGCATTGATTATGGGTCATAGATTTAATGTTGGTATCCATCATTGGGAAGTGTGTGGTCTCAGATCTAACCGTTCCTTCCATTGATTATGGATATGAAGGCCGACTCAATTCGGTAGTCTCTTGTATAAGTATAGTTGTTTGGTTAGAGTTTAGGAGGCAATTTTTTTGGATAGAAGATAGAAGATAGAAGATAGGAGAATAGAGATTGTTGGCAGATCCTCACATGTTTGAGGACTTCTATAATACATTGTAATATCTAGCCCTAACTGGGAAGACCTTGCAGCCCGACATGTATGAATTAATTTGAATGAAGTTAATATGTCAATGATCTTGCTTTCTCTCTCTCACTATTTTTTTGTTGCTTTCATGAGTTATTGAGAAGGGTTGGATCTGTAGGGTGTGCCATCATTTGGCCCCTCAGCTTCCTACCCTTGCCTCAGGATTTCAAAGCCTACCTGAGATCCAAAGCAAGAAACTGAAATAGAAAGACTTTGAAGATCTGTAGACCAGAAATTTCTCTGAAGATAGATTCAACGTGCAGATCTAGATCCGTGAAGAATGCAACACCCAAAATTCCAGATGCATAATGAAGCCAAAATAACAAGCAACCACAACAAGCACACTTCTCCAAAATTCTAAGCACAAGCTCTCCCACACTTCTCCTCCAAAACCTATCTAATCTCTTAAATGAAATGCAATTTCCCCTAATAGAGATTCAATTCCCAATTTCATGCAACCTTAGAGATAACTCAACAACTAACTCCCACATCAACTCCAAATCAAAAATTGAAAATAAATCACAATTAAATAATTTAAAATTACTCTATATGCACAACTCAACTTGAACTTTTGAAATAGGTTGATAACTTTTTGAGAACAATTCACTTTTCAATAATGCACATGTTAATAATAAAAAATTATATTAAATAGATTAAATATTTAAAGCATCCTAAAAACCATGTAATTAAATATTTAATTATTTAATAAAGCACACAAGCATAATTAAATCTAATCTTCAATTAAATAATCAATTAAATCCAAATATTCAACTATTTGACTTTTACTTAAATTTTTTCAAATAAACTTAGGACTATGATTAATATTAAATTTCAACTATATTAATTAATCAATAAATCACAACAAATCACCCACATAAGAAATAAATCAACTGAAGCCAAACAACATAAAACCAAGAAAACACTAGAAAGGGATCCATGAATTCCTGTCAACTAGACAAATCCAGGGAGGGTAGTCAAACTGATTCTTGTCCAATCTTAAGATAAATGGGCTTAGGTTAGGGTTTTGGATCTATGTTATCTCCTCTCTCTTACCATTTGAGATATTGCAATAGGGCATGCTCATCCTGACAATTCAGGGAAGTCGATGCCCGATACTTGCAAACCTGCATGTACAAACATATATAAATATATAATAGAAAATGGTGGGGATCGACTAATCATGTGGATCTCACAAGAAAGTAACTATGACTCCGTCCCTCAACCACATTAGGCACGTCAAAAAATAAAATAAAATAAATACATCAACCATACACATGCAAGTATGGGGTTAGTAAAATCATAAGCATTAATGATAACCTAACATATAAATCATCTTCCTAAAATAACCATTACGTAAATAAAATTAGAGTAGTGGCGGGGTACTAAATCCACCCCCCTAGGATTAGGCTTACTCTTGGAACCCTACAAAAAGATGAGGATATATATCCCCTAAGCACAAAGCAATTACTAAAAATAAAACACATATGAAAACAAGTGATAAAATAAGAACATGGTATACAGTCATTATGAGAAAACATCTAGAATCAATTACATAAACACACATTTGCATCTTCATCAAATAATAAGTTGAGAAGTTCATGTTAATCTAGTTAATGCAAAACTTATGCAAACATAAAGGATACACAATGATTCTAAATTTCACACAGCAAACATAGTACCATCTCCACAATGTCCTCCGGGCTTATACATACTATCAGGGACCATGATGAACATGATAGAAATAAAACTTATCACAGAATAGGTCTAACAATACCAAATATTTGGAATAGCCACCATAAAACTTGAAAAGGTAGAACCCAAATGAGGGAATCATAAGTCCAACATTAAATCATAAGAGATCTCAATTTCAACAATAAATTAAGTGTGACTAGTGCCACAAAATAGATAGTGAAAAGAGGTTTAGGTGACTAGTTCACGCATAAGAAAATTCAAAAAAATTTAATGCTAGCCCATACACAACACAAACAATTCATCAATCAACCAAAATAAATTATCAATCATAAAATATTCACATAACAAGGTGACCATTGGTAGCCACACTCAAGGGAGTAATCGCTTCACGCCATCCAAAGGTTCTTCACCCTAGATGCATTGGAGAGGGTACCCACACACAATAAATAGTCAAATCACCTATGACAATCACTAGGCAAATGATATATCAAAGACATTTAAGATAAGCAAAAACATAATGTTTAGTTGCAATTTAATGGTTCTTAAACACAAAAGAGTTATATGTCTATGTTTGGTTTCAAGTTTTGACAGTTTAGATATCTAATGGGCACACAACTTCCCAGAGTTCCCAGTGTAGAACTCGGTGCTCTGATACCAAGTGTAATGCCCTACTAGGGAACTGAGGAGAACTTAACCTAAACACACGACTAAGTTTGCAGAATAATTTTTTTTAAAAGTTAACATACAAGATAAACATCAGTGCAGAAGCAATTACCATTTACTCACATTAATAAAAACAACCAACACAGGTTACAAATCTCAAGGGTTCCTCGATGAAGATTACGTTAACATTAATTAATTAATTTAGATTAGGTACAATTACAAAACTCATATAAACAACTAAAAGATAAAAGCAACATCACATATAAGATAACATAAATACAACTAGTACCATAGGGTAACCATAAATCCACATCCACTGCACATGTGGCAGGGTATGTAATACAATAACTAAAAATAAGTACACATGAAATCTCTGAATAACTAATACAAAGATACATGATCACAAAGAAGAAGAAGAAGAAGAAGAAGAAGAAGAAGAGTACAACTCCAACAATAAAGATCAAGAAGGAACAACTACCACATGGATCATCTAGCACTGGTACACAAACGTTAGAATCTCAAATGGTAAAAGAATCACTACCACCCAACCTCATGAACCTAAATGGTCCACTCCCACCGTGCTGAGGAGATAACAATAGATCCCACTTGGATAAAAAACATCAACAGAATGTAAGCTAATGAAAAGATCCTGAAAGCTCTCTAACTCAAGGTGAACAAAAATATAGCAAGGTGAGACTCACTAATCCAGAGGCATCTAACACATGTAGAATAACTAGACTATGCATAGGAAGGTGTCATCAGGTACATCTAACCCTTGAGTCTCATCCTGGTAATCACTCTAGATCTCGGCACTCAAGTGACCATACACAGATGAATGATTTCTTGTACTGATGAAGTCATTAACTATGCTAAACACATGTCTCAAGGTGGCCATCATCATCTCCATTCCCATCTTGGTCTCTACTAGCACTCAAGCATGGGTGAGGAACATATCTTATTAAGTTCATTTAAATACCCCTTAATTATATTAGGTTATCACTTGATTACAGATACTTACAATAAGTGATCCTAGTAGCCACTTGTGGGCCCCGATGCTTATTGCAAGCCACCCCCTACTAAATATCTAGGTAAACTACCCTAGGCTCACAGATCTCACATAGATCACAAAATGATAATAATGTCCCTCAGGATCATTCCACAAAATAATAGGAACACACTAGTTCTCACATAACCATAATATCACAAAACACTCTCCAAGTGTTCACAAAAGAATATACTCCTGATCCCATGGATAGGACATAAAAAAGTCAATACCGTATTCTCCTCTATAGAATATGAAGCAAAACTCAATACAACATGAGCCCAAATGGTCAAATCAGAGAATAATCAGGACACTCGCACACATCAAAACATACTACTAAAAACATGTCCATCTGACACATACCCCAGCCTCTGTTTTCCCCCTAGGTCTTCTAGTGCTTGATATCACATTAAGCAAAGAAGACACTCTAGGAATGAAGAATACAACACTCACATTATAAAGAACTGAAATTGAACCATAATCATTTACATTCCATAAAGAGCATAATTGAATCCAAGTGATAAATCACATAGGTCTGCTAAGAGAATCTTAACACAAACATCACAATAATTCCATAAATAAAATAATATTCCCTATAAATTACCTAGGGATCTACAAAGTAAAAATGCCTAATTTCAGTAGATGCACTTCAATTCCCAATATTTGATCATTTAATAATTAGTTTCAACGATGAAATAAAGTCTATCAATTCTACTACATAAATATATACACAACCTTAGATAATTGACAAGAAGATTAAGTTAATTTATTCCGACTCCATAAGAATAAACTATTTAGTAATTCCCTTGCTGACATATAAATATCAACGGATGACAAAAATATTAAGTTATTTCCAAGATAACGATTTACCCAAGTATACAATTAATTTTAAAGGAAATAATATTTTAAATCACATTTAATGAAAGTCCATTAAAATAAATAAAATCTAAAACATATAAATTCTATTCCATTTTAAAAATTAACTTATATTTGAAACAAATATTCTTTAAATAAGTTAATAAATTTATTCAACATTTAGAAGAATATTAATTTAAATAAATTTACAAAAGAAACAAACAACCACTAATTAACTAACACTTTAATAAAATTAAATTACTAAATAAAATTTAAAGAAACTAAATTAATTTAATTTAATAAATTAATTTAATTTAATAAATTAATTTTAATTAAACTAAATAACAAATTTCCATTGAACTAAATTAATAAATAAATTAAATTACGTTATTAAATGAAATCTTAACTAAAATAAAATAAAATTTAAAAGAATTTAAAATAAAGTAAAAGAAAACTTTTACTTTGGGGAACGTGGCGGCCCCATTGCCCCCTTCCTCACTATGCGCAGGGCACGATCTTGTATATGGCAGGCTCCTCACATGGCAGGTACTTGCATGCGCAAGTACCCTGCGTACCTTAAAGAAAGTTTTAAATAATTTTTTTTTTAACAATTTCAAAAGGTAAGTGCAACTTTTATTTATATATATATTATTAATATAAATTACTATCATATACATATACATATACATATACATATACATATACATATACATATACATATACATACACATACAGATACATACACATACACATACATATACATATATATACATATATATATATATATATATATATATATATATATATATATATATATATATATATATATATATATATATATATATATATATATATATATATATATATATATATATATATATATATATATATATATATATATATATATATATATATATAAAATTAATTAAATCCCAAAAGGTCATAGCAATCTTTTCTAACTTTGTCTTTTACCAGTCTTTTTGAGTGTGTAATTTTTTTTAACATTGACTGTTCATTTCCAACAAGCATATTTTCCTACCAAAATTGGATTTATTTTGCTAACAATTAATTTCTTTCTAGGGTAGATTTATTTTCTTTCTAGCATTATAGTTTAACTATAACCTAGGAATAATTTTTCATTTTATAGGAGATCTGTGAGGAATCTTCCAATGAAATTTTGCCAGCATAACATTACTATGCTAAATTTTAATAAAAATATAAAATCAACTAAACTAGGGTTTTCTAAATACCCATAATTCAAAGAACATAGATCTATCTATTGAAATAATCTAAAATTTGCACAAACAAAGAAAGCCAGATAGATGCAAAATAAAACTAATAGGTAGGATTTCAAAGCCTACCTCAGATCCAAAGCAAGAAACTGAAATAGAAAGACTTTGAAGTTCTGCAGACCAGAAATTTCTTTGAAGATAGATTCAATGTGTAGATCTAGATCCACGAAGAATGCAACACCCAAAATTCCAGATGCACAATGAAGCCAAAACAACAAGCAACCACAACAAGCACACTTTTCCAAAATCCAAAGCACAAGCTCTCCCACACTTCTCCTCCAAAACCTATCTAATCTTTAAAATGAAATGCAATTTCCCCTAAGAGAGATTCAATTCCCAATTTCATGCAACCCTAGAGATAACTCAACAACTAACTCCCACATCAACTCCAAATAAAAAATTGAAAATAAATCACAATTAAATAATTTAAAATAACTTTATATGCACAACTCAACTTGACTTTTTGAAATAGGTTGATAACTTTTTGAGAACAATTCACTTTTCAATAATGCACATGTTAATAATAAAAATTTATATTAAATAGATTAAATATTTAAAGCATCCTAAAAACTATGCAATTAAATATTTAATTATTTAATAAAGCACACAAGCATAATTAAATCTAATCTTCAATTAAATTCAAATATTCAATTATTTAACTTTTAATTAAATTTTCTCCAATAAACTTAGGACTATGATTAATATTAAATTTCAACTATAATCATTAATCAATAAATCACAACAAATCACCCACTTAAGAAATAAATCAACTGAAACCAAACAACATAAAATGAAGCAAACACCAGAAAGGGATCCATGAATTCCTGTCAACTAGACAAATCTGGGTAGGGTAGTCAAACTGATTCTTGTCCAATCCTAGGACAAATGGGCTTAGGTTAGGGTTTTGGATATGTGTTATCTCCCCTCTCTTACCATTTGAGATATTGCGATAGGGTACGCTCATCCTGACAATTCAAGAAAGTCTATGCTCAGTACCTGCAAACCCACATACAAAACTTGCATGTACATACATATATAAATATATAATAGACAATGCGGGGGATCAACCGATTGTGTGGATCTTGCAAGAAAATAACTACGACTCCGTCCCTCAACCACATCAGGCACATGAAACAAAAATATAAAATAAACACATCAACCATACACATGCAAGTATGGGGTCAGTGAAATCATAAGCATTAATGCTAACCTAACTTATAAATCATCTACCTAAAATAACCATAAAGTAAATGAAATCAGACTAGGGGCGGGGTACTACACCTGATCATCTCTTGATTCATTCTTGCTGGAACCATCATTTTGCTCTGAGAATTCATCCATCTTCACATTTGCACTTTCTATCAACTTGTTGGTTCTCTTGTTTAGAAACTTGTATGCTTTACTTTTGGTAGAATATCCTAGGAATATTCTCTCATCACTGTTAGGATTAAATCTCCCTATATAGTCATCTCTCTTTATATAACATCTACTCCCAAAAACCTTGAAGTATTTCACACTAGGTATGTGACCATTCCATAACTCATATGAAGTATTATCAGTGCCCTTCTTCACCTGTACCTGGTTCAATGTATAAAAAATAGTGGTGACAACTTGTCTCCAAAACATCTGAGGCACATCTCTTGAAATCATCATTAATCTTGCAGCATCAATAATAGATCTGTTCCGTCTCTCTGCAATCCCATTTTTCTAAGGCATTCTAGGTGCTAACATTTGCCTCTTAATTCCATGTTCTTCACAAAACTCAATGAATTCCAAAGATGTGAACTCGCCACCTCTGTCAGACCTCAAGAACTTCAAGCTCTTATTTGTTTCTTTTTCAACTCATTCTTTGTACACCTTAAATAAATATAATGCATCTAATTTGTCTTTTATAAAAGTAACCCACATCATCCTAGAGTAATCATCAACAAAAAGCATAAAGTACTTATATCCATGATAGCTACTTGTTCTCATAGGATCACACAAATCAATATGGACTAAATCCAAAACACCTTTAGATGAAAATGCTTTACTAATAAAAATAGAGCTAGTTAACTTTCCCAACTAACATTTCTTGCACATGACATTGTCTGGTTTCACTAGTTGTGGAAAACCTCTAATAATATTCATCTTACTCACTTTGACCAAACTATCAAAGTTAACATGACAAAATATCCTATGCCACAACCAATTATCATCAAATTTTGCAATCAAACAATTCTTTACTATAGTACTCAGACATAATAAGTTACCTTTAGTCTGCATACTGGTAGCAATAAGATCACCAGATTTCCCAAGTATCCTGCATATGCTTCCTTTGAATTCTATAAGACAACCTTTGTTATTCAATTGTGCTACACTCAATAAATTGTACCCTAGGCCTTCTACCCAGTTGTAGACACCTAAAAATCCTTTAGAAAATAAAGTATTTTTATTTTCTAAAAAACTCCTGATGACATCATCATTTATTAATTAATTAATTTACTTTTATGTCATTAAATCCCTTTATCTTAATTAAAAATATTTAATTAAGGAATCCCTCCCAAAAATGTTTAAATCTTATTTAAACATTATCTCCTTATTTATTAATTATTTAATTAGTAAATTGACCTAAAATCCAAAAAATAAATAAATAATTTATTTTTTCCCAAAACCTTGCCAAATTCCTAAAGACTACTAACCTCTTCTAGAATCTTCTAATCTTTCTTTAATTTTGATTAAAGACTAATCCCATCATTTCCTAACCCTAATCCCAACTCAAGAATATTTAATTAAGATTAAATATTAATCCTCAATTCCTAATTTACCCTAGGAATTCTCTAGACTCTTCTAGAACTTTCCTAATCCTTCCCTAAACCCATTTAGGGGAAATTACCTACTTTCCCTAAGCTAATCTATGTCTCCTTTTGACTCTTAGTCAAACCCTAACCCTAATGAGCCTCAAACTCATTAAAGCCTTTGAGATAAATAAAACTTTATTTATTTCCTAATTTTCATATTTATCCTTAGAAAGCCTAGACTTTTCTAGAAAGTCTTTATCCTCATCCAAAGCCTAGACTCTTCTAGAAAGTCTTCATCCTTATCCCCCTTGACTCAAACTCTAACCTATCCTCTTAACCCAAACCTTTCCAAAAGCCTATAAATACCCCTCATTTCTAAGAGCAATCCATCCACTTTTATTTTCAAGTAATAGTAATCTTATAATGCCATTTTCATGTTAGATCATAGCTTAAAATCAACTAACTATTAGATTTCATTATTTTCTTCAAGCTTTTTAGCACATCATAGCTTAGCAATAATGGATTAACATAGTTTCTTTCATTGTTTTGCATAGCATATAGCATCAAACCTCTATTAAAGCATTATTTTGAGTTCTTGAAGCCTTAGGGGCAATTTTGGGTGTTCTACCCAATATTGTGCCACTTTTTGGGGTTTTCATGAGTCTCAAATCATCCTAGAATGCATTAGAATATGCTCCAAGTGCTTCGAGAGCACACCCACATCCCCTTAAGCAAGAGCAAATCAAACAGTGCATGGGCGCATATGTTTTAGCTCAATCTGAGGTGGCTTAGCTTAGATGTTCTTGTTTTGGATTGATTTCATGTTAGATTAGAACTTAACATTTGACTGATTTGAGCCTTTCAAAATAGATATAGATAGCCTTGCTCACACCAGTAAACATCATCACAATTATTTTTTCTATTTAGTGCGATAGATCTTATTCCTTTTACTAAGCAAGGAGAATTGTTACCAACCCTTACCGCTCCACCATCACATTCTTCCAACTTAGTGAACTTACTCCTATCACCAATCATATGATGTGTACATCCAGTGTTTATTAACCAATCTTCACCATGATCCATGCTAGAAATCAAGTCTTTTTCACCATCTACAAGGGGATTTTCCTTAACATCAATGAAGGTAAATACATCTTCATTATCCTCAAATTCCTCATCGGTAACCCCTTCATCAAGAATAACAAAAATTTATTCTTGCTCTTATCCTTGAATCTCTTAGGATTTTCCTTTTTATCACCATTAGGACACTTGACAACAATGTGTCCAATCTTGTTACATGAGAAGCATTTAAGAGGTATCTTTCCCTTGTACTTTTTAGTTCCTCTAAGTAGCCTCCTAGCAAGAAATGCTTCCAACTCATCCTATTTATTTTTCTCATAAAAGATATAATCATAATCATTAGAGTAACGTGACATAGAAGAAGATTCATGACTAACTTCCTTTCCCTTCCTTGTAGGTATAAGAGACATAGATACCCTGAATACAACTTCAACCCTTGGAACATTATTATCAAAATTTCTGAGTTCAAAAGCAGACAACTTTCCAATCAATGAATCAAGAGTGATAGTTACAATTCCTAAAGATCTTAAATTCTAAATAGCAGAAACCCTAGTGGCATAAAGAGGTAATAATGTTCTCAATACTTTACTTACAACATCATCTTCTTCAATAGTTCCACCAACACTTTTGATAGCAACAACCACTTCTTTTATTCTCTAACCATACTTCTCAATGTTTTTTACCTTCAACCATCCTTATGTCATCAAATTTTCCCTCCAGGATATCAACCTTAGCTTTCTGCACATGTTTTTCACCACCATACACTAACTTCAATTTCTCCCACACATCATAGGTAGTTTCAAGATCTTGGATATCAACAAAATCTGCATTAGATAATGTACTTGCAATGGCTTCTATAGTTGTACTATTCTCTTGTTGTTCCCTTAGCTAATCTAGATTGAGAGGACCAGTTGGTGTAACATACTTATTAATAACATGATTTCAATACTGGTTACCCATACCTTTTAGATAAAGATGCATTCTACCACTCCACACTGAGTAGTTCTCCCTTGTGAAATTAGGACCTTCCTCATTATTTTCAGATCTTGACCTCAAGTTGTAAAGCTTCACCATAAAGAGGACCAAATCTCTCATACTAATTGTTAGTCCTAAGGGTCCAATATTACTAAGAGGGGGGGGGGGGGGGGGTGAATTAGTAATATAAGATATCTTCAAATTTCTACTTCTCTAACTCAAAATCAACATTCACAAGTTTACTGATTGATAATCAAATGAAACTTAATAAAATAAACACAACCACCACAATACATGCAACGCAAAACAAAAATATTTTTCTCGTGGAAACCCAAATGGGTGAAAACCACATGTGAGATGATACTCACAAATTTTGTACTCTTCTAAAGTATGCCCCGTTAGGAGCTTAACCTTGTTAGGAGTTTACAAAGACAATATTAGGTGTCACCCAATTATGATATTTGTCTCTAGCCATGTTAGGAGTAACTCTGTTAGGATATTTCAAACTCAAGTTAATGAACCACTCTGTTAAGAGATTTACAAATAAGATATGTTAGGATCTACCTAGTTAAGGGATTTACAATAAGAATATTTTTAGGGTCTTTTGATTTGGAAATAGAAACTCCTTTACTTGATCAAATTCTCTATAACACTTTCATTCTCTCCTCAGACAACTTTGGAATACCCTATTTTGATCACACCACACAAGCATGATCTACACTCTTAGATCTTCAATTTCATGATATAAATATCACTTATCAAGCCTTAATCCTGCCACTGCCCTAAAAAATCATCCAACACATTTGAATTCACTTTTTCAATCTTTTCACCCATAGAGATCACAAAAACACACATCCCAATGTAACAACCATCTCTACCAAATAGGTTAGCCAAAGGATAGACCCTTACAATTTATTTTATCAAGAATATTTGAACACATTTTGACCAACTCATCCTTCATCTTGATAAAACATCTACCTCGATCAATGTAATGCCAATACATCACCACAAATTAATTGAGACACATTAACATGATAGCTAGAACATACATAAATCATCACCACTTGATTATCGATCACCAATAGAAGATCTATCATCAGTAGCTCAAGAACATAATCATCTTTCACTACAAAAACTTCTGTAACCAAAAAATATGCTTACCAATCAACCAAATCAATCACGGTCATAACCATATTCTCAACATAGTATCAACAACATAATTATATGATCGTGCCACCTAAATCATCATAAAATTTATGAACTAATCAAATCATTCATTTCCAGTCACAGACTGTTCTAGCAGTTTCCCTGTCACGCTTCAATCAAACATAGCTTACACAAATCATACATTCAATAGTTATGATCATACATTTATCATCTAAAGACATTCCCAAGTATCCTTTAGGGATCACAACCACTTGAACCACCTGCAACACATTGTCCATCCTTCTCACATACTTGGAAACACACCAAGAACACCTAGATCAATACTTGACATCAATGAAAACATAATAACTAATCATCTCAACACCAAATATGTACCATCACATCACTTACCATCACTTCATCAGTTATGCCAACATAGGCCTCCTTTTATATTAAACCTCATGAAACATGTTGATAATTTCAAATCAAGCCACAATTGATAGCATTTTCCTACTCACCAAGTTTTGAACATTGGAATATTCAAATTTGGGCCCATTTTGGCTGGACCATGGCACCTAGTGCCATTGTCCACTAGGACTAGAGTGTTAGGTGCCCTAGTCCAATCTTGGTGGGTTGGAAATAGGTTGATGAAGCCAACAAGGTTCTTATTTTCATGAGAATTACACCCTATAGAAAACTCAAAAGCCCAGTAATCCTGTGCAACATGGAATGGTCTTTAGGCTTGTGTGTTGCCTATTGTGAAGATCAATCTCCATATTAATGGTTGGTTACCTTATGATTATCTAAAAATATCTTTCTTGGGAAAATGATAGGGATATTTATTTGAAATGACACCTATCATAGTAGGAGATGATGAACCAAATGCATTTTTAGAATTATTTTATTGTTCTAGACACATAAAATAACTAACCTATCAAGCCAAAATATACACAACTTAGAATTTCATATGTCCTTTCCAAAAATAATTTAAAACTAGGTTCAAAACATTAGGTACAACATTAATAAGGATATATAAAAGGCATCACATCATAACCTCTATTTCTTAATTGATAAACACAAGCAATAACATGCAAAATATACAACTTTCTATAAGAAGGAAATAAAGATAAGACATAAATCAAGTAGAAAAGTACATAACATAACCACATCCATCATTCAAAAAGATTTGAAAAATGAAGTAGCTAATAGAAGGTAAAAGACCTACTTTTTATTAATCAAAAGGTGTCCTACAATAGCCATACAAGTCTGAATTAAAGAGTTATAATGCTACTCTTCTTCTGTTGTGTGCAAAAATCCATGAGAACATAACTAGAAAGAAAAATGAAGAATACCTTATAGGAATAATGCCTAATCTTAACTGAAGAAGGAACTTGGAGTTGAATTCCACCTCTTATTTTCTTAAATTAAAGATTTTTTGGCCTTGAATGCTGCTCCAATTTGCATGAAATATTTCATTGGGTCAAGTACACATGAAAATACCACAAAAGAGGACCCAAACTATTGTAAACTTTTTGTTTGAGGCATAACAATACTCCTTCACTAATTTAGAATCCAAGTGGGCTCTCAAACCAAGGTCTAATTGTTGCATACACCTCCAAAATTCCACCTGTTAAGGCCACCACTACTACAATATATCCATATGTTATCCTCTTCTCATTGTGAACTAGAAGCCCTCTTAATTTCTCTCACTAATTTTAATAACGTTTATTTTCAGTGACCTCTAATATCCATTAAAAATCAATGTTCTTAAAATAATGACCTTACTTGTATATGACAACTTTGTAAATTGTAACAATTGTCTTAATTTGTGACCTCTATCCCTTCAAATATTCTTGATGTTAATCCCTTCTCATCATTGATCTTGATCTTGTTTTGTTCCCATATCAGCTTTGTACTATGATTATTTATTCTCTCTATGGCAGTTTCATCTATATTCTCTATAACAACCATGATATGTTTGTTATTGTTCATGACATATCTTATACCTCTTTCTTTTATAACACATCTATCCATCTCATATTTATATGATAATTATTTGCATCTTTGTTCCTATAAACACTTTGTCATCTCTATCAATAATCTTCAATAAGAGTAGCATGTTCCATATTCTTTTAGTGCATGCTCTTGTCTTTACTATCCCATAGCATTATCTATCACATCCTTGTGACATTGCCCACATTTCACTATTTTCTACTCCTAACCTTGTTCTTATGGTAGTGTGTTCTATTTTCTCTTCCTAACAATGTCATCTCATCTCTTAGGATTAGTACTTTGACCCTTATCCCCTTTAATGAAATCAACCTTCATATTCTTTGTTACTATCATTTGCATTGTCACTCCTTTGTGTTTATATGTTACCTTTGATATATTTCAAACACTGTCATGTCTTTATGTATGAGCCATTGTGTCTTCATATGTTGTCTCAATATTCTAGCATTACTTGGTCATGGAACCATAGTCTCTTTCCAAACACTGGTTTATACCTTATGAAATCAATTCTATAACCTTATGTTCCCCCTAATCATTAGTACCTCATCTTTATCATAACAATAAGCACTTGTGATGGCAATACACTCCCAAAATATCTCTGTCCTTATAATGAATGTGTTTTACCATTTCTATGATCTTCTATCAAAATACATAACATCTCTATCTCCATGGCATAGAGTCATTTAACTATTATTACTTTTATACTATATCAAAGCATTTCCCTTTATACATTATTAAAGATAAATAATTTTGAAGTTTTCAGTGCTATTACAAGTTTTGTCATTCTTTTGATTGTGACTTGATTGTGACTCTTTATTGCTGACAATGTATCCATTACATAAAATTCTTTTATATTTGTGTTATTTTACTTGTGTAGTTGGTATTGTGATGGTCCTTTCAACATCACTTCCCTTGATCTTTGATTATCAATGTCATACCTAGAGAATAGGTCTTTATTAATGCCTTATAATAAATGCTCCATGAATTCTCCTTTGAGAAAAACCACTGTCCTCTCACCTTTCATTCAAGACTATTACAAATCTTTTCATATTGACATACCCTAATTATTGTAAAAATATGGTCTTATCTCTATTCATTATAGCATTGTTCTTTTATATTCCATTACATTTTTCATATGAAGTACAAGGTTTTGAAGGTTTTGTGCCATCGCTTGTTGTTCTTTCAATGTCATTTTCTATAAAGTCTAAATAAAAACAATATGAAATGCTCTACCTTCACCATAGGACTATTATCATGAACTGATGGCTACTATATAATCCCAATCATATCACTAAAAATGAACATAGAACTTGAACCCTCTTAGTTTGAATATTATTACTTTCCTCACAAGCATTTAAATAAATGACAATGAAACTTACAAGTCTCTTGTGTTAGTCTTATAAGGCATTGAGAGGGGGGGGGGGGAACGGGGTGAATTAGTGCAACTACAGATTGAAAAAATCTTTTCATAAACTTCCAAATAAACCAACATGCAAATGTAAATATAACATAGAAGCATAGCACACCAAACATCTAAAAATAATCAACACAAGGACACCAATATTTTTGCATGGAAACCCTTGTTAGAGGGAAAAACCATGGTGATAATTAGTACCCACAAATTTCACTACTACAACAATAAGATCTACCCTGTTAGGAGAATTACATCACCCTGTTAGGGGTATACTTAGTTAAGAGTATCTATAACCCAATTAAAGGTTATTACAATAGTACTATTAAGAACTACATGATTAAGAGATTTAAAAATCCTTCTGAGAGTCACCCTATTAAAAGATTTAATCTTCAGACCTATCAAGATCCTTCTTATCCTGTTAGGAGTAACCTTGTTAAAGGATTTTGATCGCAATCCTATTAGAACTTTCCTTGAGTAAGAAACTCAAAGAATGACATGATGATGGGACCTTCTTCCTGATACATCTGCTTCTACTCAAATGCATTGCTCTGATCTCTCTAACACTTCTACCCTCACTTCTTAACCACCTTCATTGATTGCAAGCACCGCATCATAAAAATCTAGCCCTTACTTTATGATTTTATCTCTTTATATAGACCTTTAAGTCAGTGGAATAAACCTAAAACATGTTACCTAAGTCAACCTTAAACTCACTTAAAATTATGTGAGAGAGCATACAAATGTACCAATTTAAAATCTCCAATGTCAGTCCCAACACTTCAATACTCAAACTGATCGGTCTTTGACTGACTTCATCCCTGAATCAATTTATCCCACTGTACTCAAATTGTTCACTATTCTTGCCGATATCACTGGTGTTTACCTCAAATTTTTGCATGTACATTGAATCTTCTTACGCGATCATAGATTTAGGTAAACATGACTCTATAGATACTTCTTAATCAATCACACCATCTGAATCCTCGAGATAATCATCACACATTGAATTTACCAATACTATCTGTATTATCACTGATACACTCAATACTTAAAAAAAACCTTGTGCAATCACCTTCACCATTGGTATATCTGACCTAACTTGCTTAGTACACTTTTTTTCTAGCAATGACAACACTAAAAATCACTACAAGCATCTAGGACTCGATCATCTTCATCATATGCCAACAATCTCCCCCTTTGGCATTGATGGCAACACTTAGGGAAAAAACTGCTAAGTTTCTATCTACACAAAAATAAAATCAATCAAGTACAAAGCTTCAAGAAAATAAATAAATCCCCCTTATTATTACTCCCCCTAAGGTAATTACAAATATATCATGTAATTCCATGTAACATATTGCATTGATATATCTATACTACTCCCCCTTACAAATACTTAGCCAATTTTTCACTCTATACTAATCCCCTTTTGACAACAATAACAAAGGTATTACAATAGAAAACCAAAAAAAAATCTTATTTATATTGAGAGTAGAAAATACCTATTTGCAATCTACTGAATACACCACCAAAATTGGTCTTTAAGACTTGTAGATCATTCTCCCATATGTTCTTGAGTTTTTCTATGATCATTATCTGACCACATATTAGATAGGCTAACTCCTCCATTGCATCCATTGTGCTCATATAAGGTAGGGATAATACAACTAATGTGTCTTCAACTCCTTTTGAAAAATTTCCAGCTTAGTAATCAATAGGTTTTGCAGCTCCACTAATGTACTTATCCTTTTCTCTCGCCCATTGCTATAAGTCTTGAGTTTATAATTGATCACACTTACTTGAGCTCCAAAACTTTTAGAAGACTGGTTGATAGGATCAAAACATGCTAATAACAACCTTAATTCTTATTGGGCTTCACACCTTTTCCTATCTATATCTTGCAAAAACTATGAGAAATAAAAAATAGAGGTAAGGATCTTACCACCTTCTTTTAATGCTTCTTTTAACTTGTTAACACCAACTGTCAATGAACCTCTATCAAGTGCAATGTGTTGTGGTAAATTTTTTTATTTCTTCTTCTCATAATCCTTTTCTAACCTTGTAGCTACTACATCTTCTAAACTTTACATTTGATTGCTTGCAACTATCACTAATTGACCCAATTTTTTAATAGGTGCATTTTTTTCATCATAGGTTACCTGAGGCACTAAGTCTGACAATATATCTCTTACAAACTATATTATTTATGCCTCCTCCTTCTTCTAATCCCTTTTTTCCTTAGACTTAACAACCATAAAAATATTCATTATTTTAGTAGGGGTCATTTTACTCAAGTCTATTGGCCCTTGAATGATTAACATATCATCTTCATCCATCTCATCAAAACTTTACTTAACATAAGACATAGAAAATGTTACCTTTTCATTTTCCTTGTTTGTAGTCTTCTCCTTTGGTTGCTCTTGCTTTTTCTGTTCACCTTTCATATGCACATCCTTAGTATATGCTTGCACTTTCTTCTCCTTATCTTCATCTCCATCGGTTGCCTCTAGTACTGGTACTTGTTGTTGTTCACCGATAGGAACTTTGAATGAGGTGTCATCAGTCATAACTTGATCTAATTCTTACTCTGTCTCTTTGGTATCATGAGAACCCACCTGTTCATATGTTGTATCCTTAGGGTCATTTGGATCATTTATGAGTGGAATATCATCAAGTGTGATCTCTACTCCATTTATGGTCCACCCTTCATCAATATGGATGATCACTTCCACTTCCTCATTATTCTCTCCTTTCTCTCAATCCTCTTCTTCTTTGTGCTCTTCTTCCTCCTCTTCAACAAGACATAAGAATTTCTTCAAGATACTCTCAGTTTCCTCTTGTACAAGCTGAGATTCACCACTTAGTAGCTTGACCATTCATGTCTTGGTCTTGAATTCCTTTCTTGTTTTCTCAAGAATTGCATCCATTTCTTCTCTTTCCAAATTAGGTTGTAGTAAAATCAAAACATTTTTAATTAATTCCTTGTTATGCTTGATTTCTCCTCACCACCTAGCTTCAAGATTACTATACAAGGATGTGGGGATATGTCCTTGTAACTTAATTAGAGCTTTGTTGAGTTTATTCATACTAAACACAACAACATCTTCAAGATTTATTTGATCATCCTCATTTAACTTGTCTTAGTACTTATTCACACCAACAGGTACTCCCAATTTTCTAACCTTACCATCAATAGTGTCAACTAAAATGAATTGGATCAAATCAGGCTTAATCGATTTAGTGGTAGGGGTACCAACCACCTTAGATTTGTTACCTTTATCCTTTAGCTATTTCTTCTCTTCTTATGATTTTGTCCCTTCACCTTCATCTTCAACCTCCTTGTAGCCTTTTGAATTTTCTTTCTTCCTCTTGGTAGTGACTCCTCTTGTTGCAATAGACTCCTTCAATTTTATAGGTCTTGATTTTGAAGGTTTTTTCTTCTCCTTCACTAGTGCCTTTGCTGGAGGAGAGATCTTCTACTTCTTCATTCTTGTAGTTGTGGCACTTCTTGTCTGCCTACCAGTTGTCTAGTACTTCTTGTTTTAGCTCAACACATATTTGACTTTCTCCTCCTTGAAATCACCAGGGAAGTTAATCGCGTAAGAGAAACCCTTATATGCAACTACTTAGTTTTCCTCCTTCAATTCTAGATTGTCACACAATTCCATATATTGATTGAAAATGTGAGAGGAACCTAAATCTTCAAACTTACAATGAATGCATGATCACACGTCTTTAATATGCATCACGTCATGGGGCACACTAGATAGGGAATCCTTTGGATCATCTTCAGTCTACTTAAATTAATAATTCTTGAATTCAGACCTTGGTCTCTTAGTAATCTCCAAAATAATTGGTGTATCCATCTTGTAATCAACAAATTAAAGCTCATAAATTTGAATAAGTGCCTTTTTAATCACCACACAACAAAACTTTCAAACCCTTGCTATTCCTTTCATACAATCATTGTAAATCCTTCAATCAGCCACCTTGAATGCTTTTAGACTACTCAAAATTCATTTATGTCACTCTATATCTTCTCTTGAATGCATAGGTGCACAATGAGACCTAAAACACCTTTTATGCACCTTCACACATATGCATTAATTTCATCACCGATTGATAACAAATAATATATACATTCAAAGATATTTTTAGAGGTCAACAAAATCTTCATGTAGTTCATCAAAACTTCATACTATACTTCAAAATAACCATATGCTTCTAAATATGCAAATAAAACATACCACACATATTTCTAGGGGGTCCAAAAAATAGGTCTAACAATGTTTTTTCCCTCTAAGACAGATATAGGCTTAGTTAGAAAATGAGTTCTCCACACCTAGTGAAGATGCATATCCTTTTGATGATTTTCTATCACTCCTTTTCATCCAAATTTGATTTATCCGCCTTCTGGTCTCTTCAACATTCATAATATTATTTCCCTTTTGCTCAACTAATTGATTAACTAGTTAGCTCACCTTGTTGTTCCTTTCTCTATAAAAATTTGCAATGTCTCCTATCTTGTGACAGTGAAAACATGCCATACTAGTTGATCTACAAGGTCCTTCATTTCCAATATTATTCCTTGACGCAAGGCAGGGTTCAAGAGGGGCCAAACAATGGCACTCCCTAATGATCCAAGCCTGCTCAACACATGCGGAAGCAAATAACAACAACAATAGTGAGAGAGAGAATGCATAACCTTTCATATATTTTCATCAAATAAAACCATACATGCCAGGCTATAAGGCCTTCTAAGTTACGACCTATTATTACAATAAAAAATAGAAGTCCTCAAACATGCGAGGATCTATCAAAGATCTACCATCTAATATCTTCTTATCTCTCTTTGAAAACTCCTCCTAAAATCTAAACCAACAACTACATTTATACAAGAAACTACCAAACTGAGTCAACCTTCAGATCCATAATCAATAGAAGAAATGGTCAGATTTGGGACCACAAGCCTCCCAATGATTAATATCAACATTAAATCCACAATCCAACATAAATGCACAAGTCAGCCACAACATAAACTAAAACTAAACCCACTAGTGAGCAAAGATAACCAAGCATCAAACAAGCAACACCGATAACCAGTGAAACAACTGATTGCCCAAGAGATAACTGACCACACTCGGTAACCAAAGGGAACCGACCAACTCAGTCAAAGTAGGAACCAAGCAACACAAATAAACTTCAAAATGTTTTTGGTGACATAGGATTGCCAAGGACCCAATATGCTCTTGCATCAGACACCTGGGGTTATTTTGAAATGATTCTCTGAATCATTTGGTAGGTATGATCCGAGCTGTATCCAACTCAAGCTTTGAAATCCATGAAATGTCTTCCATCGGTCTATTCTTCCATTTTACCAGATATTCCATATACTATTTTCCTCTTGTACTTTTGCTGAATCTTTGCTTCAGGATCTGCTCAACTTCTTCATTATACTTCTTAGGATATTTTGTCGGTACTTTCACTTATTCATCAGGTTCATGATACTCATACAAATCAGTAATGTTGAAAATAGGTGATATGTCCATGTCATTAGGTAACTCAATTTCATATGCATTTCCACTGTTAAATTTCTTCAAAATCTTGCAAGGTCCAAACTTCTTCATCTTCAACTTCCCATATGTTCCAACAGGAAATCGACCTTTCTTCAAATGAACCATCACTTCATCACCAACATCAAAATTTTATGTCTCCTTGATCTATCAACTCTGTCTTTGTATTTTTGATTACTGTCTTCCAGATTTAGCTTCACATCTTCATGCAATGTCTTCATGTACTCCACAAACTTTACTCCATCATTTCTCTTACTTTCATCATCAATGTATCTCAAATCAAATATACCTCTTAGTTGTATGCCATTCACAACCTCAAATGGTGTTTTCCTAGTACTCCTATTCATTAAATTATTGTATACAAACTCTGCTTGTGCTAACATAGAATCCCAATTACTCAGTGTGTCTCCAACTAAACATCTCAAAATATTTCCCAAACTTCTGTTCACAACTTCAGTTTGTCCATCAGTTTGTGGGTGAAATGTAGAACTATATTTCAACTCAGTGCCAAATTTCTTCCAAAGGGTCTTCCAAAAGTATCCAACAAATTTACTGTCTCGGTCAGAGATAATACTCCTTGGTAATACATGCAATCTGACAATTTCCTTAAAGAAAAGATCTGCTACTTGTACTGCATCTGATGTCTTTCTACAAGGTATAAAATGTGCCATCTTAGAAAATATATCCACAACAAAAAATATGGAATCATTACCTCTTACTATCTTCAGTAAGCCAAGAACAAAGTCCATACTGATGTCAATCCAAGGTTTCTCAGGAACATAAATTGGTACATACAATCCAGTATTCTAACTTACTCCTTTTGCAACTTGACAAACTCCACAACTTTTCACAAATTTTTGAACATCTTTATACAACTATGGCCAAAAGTACTTCTCCTTAAGCAAATTCCATGTTTTATCAATGCCAAAATGTCTAGCCAAACCACTACTATGTTTCTCTTTTATCAAATTAGTTCTCATTACTCCTCTTAGTATAAACAACTAAATACCTTTAAAAAACATACCTTCCTGAATAAAATATTCATCCCACTTAGTATCTTGTTGATCTTGAATAGGTGCTCTGCACTTTCTCCATGACTCAGAAAAATCAGGGTCAAACTCATAAGAATCTTTCATCTCATCAAACCCAATAACTTCATTTTTCATCTTGGTCATCAAAGATCTTCTTCTACTCAATGCATCAGCAACTCGGTTAGTGACTCCACTCTTATGCTTTATCACAAATGTGTAACTCTACAAATACTCAACCCATTTCATATGTCTTTGGTTTAACTTATTCTAATTACCCAAATACTGTAAAGCCTTATGATCAGTATACAACACAAATTCACTTGATATCAAATAATGTCTCCATTTCTTCAGTGCTTGAACAATAGCATAGAATTATTGATCATACACAAAATATTTCATTCTAGCATCATTCAACTTTTCACTAGAGAAAGCAACATGTTTACCTTCTTGACTCAACACAGCTCCAATTGCACTTCCACTTGCATCACATTCCACTTGAAATACCTTACTAAAATCAGGTAATGCCAAAATAGGTAATTCAACAACCTTCTACTTCAGAGTCTCAAAACTTCTATTAGCTCCATGTGTCCACTTGAATTCCCTTTTGTCTCCTCTCATAGTCTCAGTCATAGCATTACAAATTGAACTGAAATCCCTTATGAAATTTTGGTAAAAACTTGCCAAACCATGAAATGATCTTACCTCACTAGCATTCACAGGTGTAGGCCAATTCAAAATAGCTTCAACCTTTTCAGGATCCATCTTCAAACCATCAGCTGAAATAAAAAATCCCAAATACACAATCTCCTCTTTCATGAATGAACACTTTTTCAGATTTATCAGCAAATTTTCCTCTTTCAATCTCTGCAAAACTTGTCTAACATGCAAAACATGTTCTTCTTTGGTCTTACTGAATATCAGAATGTCATCAAGATATACAATCACAAACTTACCCAAAAATTTCCTCGAAACTTCATTCATCAGCCTCATAAAAGTACTCAGTGCATTAGTTAGACCAAAAGGCATAACCGACCACTCATACAAACCTTTTTTTGTCTTGAAAGTAGTCTTCTATTCATCACCTTCTCTAATGATTCTCGGTAGGTGTCAACCAATGAGGTGCCTTATTCGATAACCAGGGATTAGATCCATACAATGATCAATGCTTCTCTTCGGTGGCAAACCATCATGTACATTATCAGAAATGATTTCACTATTCTCGGTGAGTAACTTATCAATCTCCTCAGGAACACTATCCTCTATTTTCTTACTTGGTTTTTTAGGAATCACAACAAAACATACATCATTCTTTTTCAAAGAGTTAACAAACTTTCTTCCCTCCAACAAACAAACTTTCATAGATGTGCAAACATTACTAATAGGTTCTTCCATCAATGGTAACAATATTTGTTTCTTTCCATCAACCACAATAGTATACTTATGCAATCTCCCATCATATATAGCATGTATATCATATTGCCAAGGTTTTCCCAACAAAATATGACAACAATCCATAGGCATGATATCTCATAACACCTTATCATAGTACTTTCCTATCTTCAAATTCACATAACATTGTTCACGTACCAGGAGTGTATATTCATCTTTGATCCATGAAATTTGCTAGGGCTTCAGATGTTCCAACCTTTCCAACTACAACTTTGTGACCATCTCTTTAGATGCTAGATTCTTTGAGATACCACTGTCAATGATTAACTTCCAAACTTTATCAGAAACTCTACATTTGGTCTTGAACAAACTTTTCCTTTCTATATCTTCCTTTTTTCTCTCATTCCATAGTGCTCTCCTTACCATCAAGTTATTTTATTTCTCAGGTTCATTCAGTGACTCTTCTTGCACCAAAGTATTTCTACTGCTACCAGCCTTCTTACAAGCATGTGTAAATTCAAAAGATCTATGTCCTTCTTCTCCATAATTGTAACAAGTTCCTCAAAAACTTCCTTTGCTATAACCACCTCGGTAGTTACTGCCTCTGCCTCTAGATGAACTTTCACCTTTCCACTCGGTCTTGCCTTTGTCTAGATTTGTCTTTTCTAGTTTAGATCTACCATTCTCACCATTAGATCTACCTCTTCCTCTAGGGAATCTACCACCTCGACCTCTTTGTCTTTTCTCATGTCTTTTGTTCAATTTCTCCTCGGCCTTCAATGCAAATTGATAAGCCTCTTCAATGCTTTCCATCTTGACCAAACTGATTTCCTCTTGGATGGAAACTATCAAACCATTTAGGTATCTACCAAATCTTTCCACATCATCTTCATCATGTATAGATCTAATATCTAATCTATATAATTCCTTAGTATATTCCTTTACCGAGCTATTTTTCTGCCTCAAACTTTGCATTCGCTGAACTAGGTTAATCTGATAATCACAGGGTAAGAACTTTCCTTTCAACTTATTCACCATTTTATTCCATACCTTGATTTTGTCTTTGCCTTTCCTCTTCCTATCCAGTTGTAGATGTTCCCACCATAAGGATGCATGACTTTTCAACTTTGTGCTTGCAATCTTCACTTTCTTGTCTTCAGGAATGTTTTCATACTCAAAATACTTTTCCATCTCAGTGATCTAGTCCACCAATTCATCAGAATCTAGCTTTCCACCATACTTAGGAGGATTGAAATGTGGTGTTGACTTCAGACTTGTCAAAGCCTTCAAAAATCTTTCTTCACCTTGATCCATAATAGGTGTAGGTTCTACATTCACCTATTCTTCCCAATTTCATCATCACTAACATCTTCAAGGTGTCTGCCTCTTCTCTGGGCTATTTCAACGGCTTCTAACCTAGTAGTAATCTACCTTAGCATATATTCCAATCTTGGATTTGCATCTCGCCTCCCACAAACCATCTTGACAAGCCTCTGTAATTATAGGTCAGATCACAATCTGCTACCCCACAACAATCAAGTAGGGCTTCAAGAGGAACCTACAAACCTAGATCCGTAGACCTAGATCAAGATCTCACCTCACTTTGATACCACTTGATGCAAGGTAGGGTTCAAGAGGGGCCAAACAATGGCACTCCCTAATGATCCAAGCCCACTCAATACATGTGAAAGCAAATAACAACAACAATGAGAGAGAGAATGCAGAAACTTTGGTAGGGTTCAAGAGGGGCCAAACAATGACACACCCTAATGATCCAGCCTGCTCAACAACATGTGAAAGAAAATAACAACAACAATGAGAGAGAGAATGCAAAAACTTTCATATATTTTCATAAGATAAAACCATACATGCCGGGCTATAAGGCCTTCCTAGTTATGTCCTGTTATTACAATGAAAAATAGAAGTCATCAAACATGTGAGGATCTATCAAAGATCTACCATCTACTATCTTCTTATCTCTCTTTGAAAACTCCTCCTAAACTCTAAAATAGCAACTACATTTATACAAGAAGCTACCGAACTGAGTTAGCCTTTAGATCCACAATCAACAGAAGAAATGGTCAGATCTGGGACCACACACCTCCCAATGATTGATATCAAAATTAAATCCATGATCCAACATAAATGCACAAGTCAGCCACAACAAAACTAAAACTAAACCCACTAGTGAGAAAAGATAACCGAGCAACATACAAGCAATGCCAAGCACTAGTGAAACAACCAATCGCCCAGGAGATAACTGACCACACTTGATAACCAAAGGGAACCGACCAACTATCAACCAACTCAGTCAAAGCAAGAAATGAGCAACACAAACAAAATTCAATATGTTTTTGGTGACACAAGATTGCCAAGGACTCGAGATGTTCCTACATCATTCCTCAATCTATAGTTGATCGCTATGTGGCCATAATTATGACAATGTGAGCAAGTAACATCCCACTAGTTCTCATTCTAATAAGGGCTCTATCAGTTGAAATATGACCTTTGATTGTTCACCCTTGTCCTGCACTCAATAGCTCTATGACCATATTTGTTGCAATTCTAACAATAACCATGAAAATTTCTTGGTCTAGTATTAGATCTAATACTTGGAACACTAGATTTAATATTTGACTTTCATACATTAGCAGTATGTCCAACCTTATGGCAATTGAAATAAATTGGTTTATAATATCTCTTACAAGATTTTCTTTGATTCACCTTAGGTGTAGGTTTTACATATGGATTGGTCTTTTTGGTACTTGAAGATTCGCGAGCCTCATAAATTTTCTAACCTAATCCATAGCTATCTCTATGCATTCTCTAATTCTTTAGTTGTTCATCAAGATTTTCTATTACTTTCATTGAATTTCTTGAGTAAATCATTTGCAACCTTCAACTCACATTTTAGTTTCTCATTTTCCTATCTAAGATTTTCATTCTCCCTTAGGGCTTCTCGATTCTCTTCATTTATCTCATCTAGATGTCCATGAAATGTACCAACTTCTTGTTCAAATTTGAACATCTCATCCACCTTGGCTTTTAGGGCTTCATCTTTGGTTTTAGGGCTTCCTTTGCAATTTTATTTTCTTCTTTTGTTGCTTTCCTTCCTTCCATTTCTTTACCCATTTTGATTCAAAAAGCTTCTAAATCTCTTTTGATACTCTTCTTGTCTTTATGCAGCTACTCATTATCCTAAGACAATTCTTCCAAAGATTCTTGAGATTCCTCAGATCCACTACCTTCAAATAGTTGTTCAATGAGATCTCGTCTTTCATTCAATTGTTCAAAAAATTCTTGTCTCTTGGCTCTTGAGTGCTTGAGATGATCCTTCATCTTTTCAATACATTCTTCAACCTCTTCAAGTTTCCTTTCAAGCTGCCTTTGATATCGCAAACTCTCCATATCTTCCTTAAGGATCCTCCCCAAGCTATTAGGCTTCTTCAAGGGAGCTTGGCTCTAATACCAATTGTTATAGTCTTATAAGGCACTGGGGGGGGGGGGGGGTGAATTAGTGCAACCACAGATCTAAAAAATATTTTCATAAAATTCCAATTAAACCAACATACAAATTTAAATGTAACATATAAGCATAACACATAAAACATCCACAAATAATCAACATAAGGACACCAATATTTTTGCATGGAAACCCTTAGAGGGAAAAACCATGGTGGGATCTAGTACCCATGAATCTCACTACTGCAACAATAAGATCTCCCTTGTTAGGAGAATTATGTCACCTTGTTAGGGGTATACTTGGTTAAGAGTATCTATAACGTGTTTAAGGTTATTACAATAGTCCTATTAAGAACTACTTAGTTAAGAGATTTAAAACTCCTATTGAGAGTCACCATATTCAAGGTTATTACAATAGTCCTATTAAGAAATACTTTGTTAAGAGATTTAAAAATCCTTCTGAGAGTCACCCTATTAAAGGATTTAATCCTTAGACCTATTAGGATCCTTCTTACCCTATTAGGAGTAACCTTGTTAAATGATTTTGATCGCAAGCCTGTTAGAACTTTTGTTGAGTAAGAAAATCAAAGAATGACCTGATGATGGAACCTTCTACCTAACAGATCTACTTCTACTCAAATTCATTTCTCTGATTTCTCTAACACTTCTTCCCTCACTACTCAACCACCTTCATCAATGGCAACCACCGCATCATGAAAATCCAACCCTTTACGATTTCATCTCTTTATATAGACCTTTAATTTGGTAGAATAACCCTAAAACATGTTACCCGAGTAAGCTTTAAATTCACTTAAAATTGTGTGATCGAGTGTGCCAATGTACCAATTTTAAATCCTCAATGTCAGCCCTAAACACTTCAATACTCAAAATGGTCAATCTTTGAATTTGACTTCATCGTAGAATTGATTTATCCAACTATACTCTAACTATTCACTATTTTTACTGATATCACTAGTGTTTACCTCAAATCTCTTCCCATATGTTGAATTTACTTACACAATCATAGATGTAGGTAAACATGATTGTAGATAATTTATGATTGATCACACCATCTGAATCCTCAAGATTATCATCACACAACAAATTTACCAATACTGTCTATATTATCACCGATACACTAGACACTTTGAAAATTCCTTATTGAATCACTTCACCACTAGTATATTTGACCTGAATTGCTCAGTACACTTTGTTTCCAACAATGACAACACCAAAACACACTGCAAGCACCTAGGACTTGATCATCTTCATCATATGCCAACATTTTGTAGAGTGGAAGTTATCAAGGGTTTGAAATACCTCCTTTCATAGTTTCTATAATTGATCTCTATTGTTCTTTCATCCAACTACTATCCTCTTCCTTTAATCTTCTTAAAATTGACATGAAAACTCTTTGTCCTTGATTGTAAACTACTATTCCATTCTATACTACATGAATAATATCCTTTATATGGCACCCTTTATGAAACCCAAACCTTTAATCTTGTTGTTCACTTGAGCTTTTAATTTGGCAAATTGATGAAAACACCAAGTGAATTTATGAGCTAAGCACTCCTTTTCATATCAAATATGTTCAATCTTTTTTACTATTTTTATTAACATATAAATCTCCTCTTGGTGTTTCCATCTATGATCTTGGTTTTTCTATCATAAAACATTGTCCCCTGCTTGAAATCTATCATTTTACATGTTGTTCCTTGATGAAGGGTGCTCCCCTTAATGCCACAAACACATAACAGAAATAGAGAAACAACAACAATAATATGCAAGAACAGAAAATTGGCTTCTTATTATCTCCACAAATGTGGAATTACAAATTTTCAGAATTACAACATGCAAAGCCACATGGGCATTCCCTTACAATATTCTGTAGGACAAAGCCTCGAACTATTACCCAGATCTACTACCCAGAACTATTCTGAACTGCCTAAGACAATAATACAGCCTTCCTTATATAGGCAATTTTCCACCGCCTAGGAAGGTTCCAGAATTTTAGCCAATAAGGCCGACCAAACTTAGCATTATTTTATTTTACATTTTATTACATCATAGTCGGCTCAAGATAACCTTTGAAACCCGAACAGAAATTTTGAAGAAAATTATTTTCTGCCATTTCAGGTGGTCCAACTTCCGAAGACCATAAGTCATCACCAGTTGACCCGATCGGCTATTATAACCCCATTTTGGAAACGCCACGAAGCGCTCTAAAGGCTTGACCCACGCAAGCGCCCGTCACCCAAATTTTTGACCTCATCCGGGGCCTCTAAAGCCTTCAAAACTGAGTTCAAAGTTTCTGTACCCTGCTGCCAATACCGAAAATCTTCAATATCTTCCAATATACACTTGATCTGGCAATGAAACTTTACTGGCAGACTTATATGACCAAAATGAACCTCCAAGAAAGAAATCAGATCATTCTGAACACATACGAAAATTACCAAAAATAGTAACTTTCCATAAATAGCAGCTCTGCACAAAATAGCCCTTATTGAATACAAAAACAAAAATATTTTTGGGTGATGCAAGATTGCTCTTACACCCAGGATGCTCCTGCATCAGACACCCGGGGTAATTTGAGAAGTGACCCTGTCACGACTCAAGTGTGTAGAGGAAAACCAAGACGGTTAACCTCCTTTGTTAGCCATGATGAATCTTCAACAGGTCGTCCTTTCCACTTGACCAGATATTCTTCATATGTCCTGTTCCTTGTGCTTCTGCCAACATGACTATCCAGTATATCTTCAATCTCCTTAGTGTCTGAACTAGTTGCTGGAATACTCCACTGTGCTGCTGTGATCTCATCTTCAACACCTCCTTCATGATACTCTGTCAAATCTGAAATGTTAAACACTGGTGAAATATTTAGCTCAGTAGGAAATTCTACCTCATATGCGTTTCCTGAATCATGTTTCTTCAATATCCTGCATGGTCCAAACTTCTTCATTTTCAGCTTGTTATATGTACCAACTGGAAACCGCTCCTTCCGAAAATGAACCATGACTTCATCACCAACCTGAAATTCTTTATGCCTCCTTTTCTCATCTGCCTTAGCCTTATACTGTGCGTTCATCTTGGCAATATGCTTCCTCACCTCCTCATGGATGTTCTTCAAGTGTTCTGCAAAATCTTCAGCTTCAGCACTACTTATTTCTCCTTTATCTATCTTCCTCAATTCAGATGCATTTCTTGGACTACTTCCATATACAATCTGGAATGGTGATTTACCAGTGCTCCTGTTGACAGAATTATTGTATGCAAATTCTGCCTGTGGTAAAATCAAATCCCATCCCTTTGGCTTATCTCCAACCAGACATCTCAGCAAATTTCCCAAACTCCTATTCACCACCTCTGTCTGTCCATCAGTCTGTGGATGATGTGATGAACTGAACTTCAAATCTGTCTTCAACTTCTTCCACAATGTACGCCAGAAATATCCAACAAACTTAGTGTCCCGATCTGAAACTATGGTCTGTGGCAAACCATGAAGTCTCACTACTTCTCTGAAAAACAATTCTGCTACATGAACAGCATCATTAGTCTTCTTGCAGGGAATGAAATGTGTCATCTTTGAAAATCTGTCAACTACTACAAAAATTGAATCATGTCCCCGCTGTGTCCTCGGTAAACCAAGAACAAAGTCCATACTGATATCCTCCCAAGGCTTCTCTGGTATAGGTAATGGCTGATACAACCCTGTATTCTACTTCACTCCTTTCGCCATCTGACATACTCGGCAACTCTGTACAAACTTCTTCACATCTTGCTGCAACTGTGGCCAATAATAATTCTCACTAACCAAACCAAGGGTTTTATCACGACCAAAATATCCAGCCAATCCTCCACTATGCTTCTCCTTGATGAGATTCTCCCTCATAGAACTTCATGGAATGCACAACTGACTCCCTCTGAATAGCATATCATCCTGGATGATGAAATCCAACCATTTTGTCCTGTCTAGAGTAACAGGTTCTGTACAAGCTTTCCAAGCTTCACCAAAATCAGGATCCTCTGGATACAAATTATTGAGTTCCTTGAACCCAACCACTTCAATCTGCATTTCTATCAGCAATAGTTGCCTTCTGCTAAGAGCATCTGCAACCTTATTAGACTTTCCACTCCTGTGTTTCAAAATAAATGTATAACTCTGCAAAAACTCAACCAATTTCAAATGCCTCTGATTCAACTTTCCTTGACTATTCAAATATTGCAAAGCTTGATGATCAGTATACAAAACAAACTCCTTAGGAAGCAGATAATGTCTCCACTTCTTTAATGCCTGAACTATAGCATAAAATTCTTGATCATAAACAGAATATTTCCTCTTGGCATCATTTAACTTCTCACTGAAATAAGCAACAGGTTTACCTTCTTGGCTCATAACAGCTCCTATTGCAGTACCACTAGCATCACAATCTACTTGAAACACCTTATTAAAATCTGGAAGTGCTAAAACAGGTTTTTCTGTAACTTTTTGTTTCAATAATTGAAAACTCTTTTCTGCCCCATTAGTCCACTTAAACTCTTTTCTATCCCCCCTCATTGTTTCAGTCAAGGGTCCAAAAATACTGCTAAAATTTCAGATAAACTTTCTGTAAAAGCTAGCCAAACCATGAAAAGATCTTACCTCAGTAGCACTCCTTGGGGTAGGCCATTCAAGGATAGCCTGTACCTTCTCTGGGTCCATTTTTAGACCTTCTGCTGAAACTACAAATCCCAAATACACTAACTCTTTCTTCACAAAACTGCACTTCTTCAAATTAATCAACAATTTCTCTTCTCTCAGCTTCTCAAATACCATACGAATATGCATCATATGCTCCTCCAATGTCTTACTAAAGATCAAAATATCATCTAGGTAAACAATGACAAACTTACCCAGAAATTCTTTCAGAACCTCGTTCATGAGCCGCATGAAAGTACTCGGTGCATTGGTTAGCCCAAAAGGCATGACTAACCACTCATATAGTCCTTCCTTTGTCTTGAAGGCAGTCTTCCATTCATCTCCTTCTCTGATCCGAATCTGGTGATATCCACTCTTCAGATCTATCTTTGAGAAATACACAGCTCCACTTAAACAGTCCATAATATCATCCATTCGTGGTAATGGAAACCTGTACTTGATTGTGATTTTATTTATTGCCCTAAAATCTGTACACATCCTCCATTCTCCATTCTTCTTTGGTGCTAATACCACTGGTACAGCACAGGGACTCAGACTCTCACGGATCAATCCTTTCTGTAACAGTTCATGTACTTGTCTGTTCAACTCCTCACTTTCTGCAGGTGTCATTCTGTGTGCTGCCTTATTCGGCAAACTCGCTCCTGGGATCAAGTCCATTTGATTACTGATCTTCCTGACTGGTGGTAATCCATCAGGCACGTTATCGGATACAATATCTTGAAACTCATTCAACAAATCTGCAACTTCTACAGGGACATCTTCTACTTTCTCTTTACCAGCTTTTAGAATTAAAGCAAAACATACATGCTCATGCCTCATACCATCTAAGAAATTTCTTCCATCAACAAAAGTTATCCTTGCATTACCACATACCTTTTCTTCAGTCTCCTTCAATGGTTTTACCTTATGCCGCACTCCATCCTTTGTCAGGGAATAGGTATTCGCACGACCATCATATACAACACATCTGTCAAACTGCCATGGTCTACCCAACAACATATGACATGCATCCATAGATATGATATCACACAATACCTCATCTTGGTATCCACCAATCTTGAACTTCACCAGGCATTGTTCATTGACCATGACCTTGTGGTCATCCTGTACCCAAGCAATCCGATATCGATGTGGGTGTTTCTGTCTCTTGAGCTTCAACTTTGTCACCATCTCTTCTGACACCAAATTGTCAGTGCTTCCACTATCAATGATCACATCACAACATTTACCTTCACACTTGCACCTGGTGCGAAACAGGCTCCTCCTTTGCTCAGGTTCATTCTCACCACTCAACAGGACTCTTCTGTTAATCAACATTTCTCCTCTTTCAGCATCTTCAAAATTTGATGATCTGGCATCTTCATCTACATGTGCAACTCTGGCCTAGCCTTCATTTCTCCTGTCTGTTCTGCCATGGCGCTGAGGACATTCAAATGCCCTATGACCTTCTTCTCCACAGTGAAAACATGTTCCACGGAAGCCACCTCTTCCAGATCCTTGTCCTCTTCCTCTTCCTCTCTGATCTCTATTATTCTGATTTTGGAAACGATTGGAATTATTTCCTCGCTGATTCTGACTGCTACTGGCCTCATCCTTCTTTTTCGGATCTTCATTTCGGCCACCATATGACCGTCCACCAGATCGTCCACCGCGACCTCTTCCATTTTGTCTGCTCTCAAACTTCTTGTTCAGCTTTTCCTCTACTTTTAGGGCAAACTGGTATGCCTCTTCAATACTGTTCATTCGAACCAGATTCAGCTCCTCCTGAATGCTTGGCCTTAACCCATTAAGGTATCGGGCAACTTTCTCCTTATCAGCTTCTGCATGGCTTGTTCTGATGAGAAGTCGATAGAACTCTTCTGTATACTCCTGAACAGATCTTCTTGCTTGCTTCAAACTCTGCATTTTCTTCAGTAGGTCAAGCTCATAATCAACAGGAATGAACTGTCGCTTCAATTTATCCACCATCCGATCCCATCTCATGATTTTCTCCTTTCCCCTTCTATTTTGCTCCAACTGAATCTCTTGCCACCATATCTTCGCATGAACTTTCAGTCTGGCCTTCGCAAATTTGACCCTATCAGGATCCTCAACATCTTCATACTCAAAATATTCTTCACATTCATTGATCCAGTCGATCAATTCCTCTGGGTTAAGATTTCCAAAAAATGTAGGAACCTCAATCTTAGGTCTTTTCCCAATCTTGAAAATTGCCCGAAAAAGTCTTTCTTCCTCCTGGTTCACAATTTTAATTTCTCCTTCTTGATATTCTTCTTCGGCTTCATCCTCGCTTTCGTCTCTGACATTAAGATTCATTCTTCTGCGAATCTCTTCTTGCAATGCTCGCACTTGTCTTTGCAGCTCTCTAACCTCAGGTGTCACAACACCAGCTCTTCCGCCACGTTCCCTTCGTGGAGGCATTTTCACGATGCGCGCTAAAACCCTAGCCACGGTCCTGGTGCAAACTGCCTCACAGTCGGCGATCTGTTTACACACTCAAGAACTCCTGCTCTGATACCACTTGATGAAGGGTGCTCCCCTTAATGCCACAAACACATAACAGAAATAGAGAAACAACAACAATAATATGCAAGAACAGAAAATTGGCTTCTTATTATCTCCACAAATGTGGAATTACAAATTTTTAGAATTACAACATGCAAAGCCACATGGGCATTCCCTTACAATATTCTGTAGGATAAAGCCTCGAACTATTATCCAGATCTACTACCCAGAACTATTCTGAACTGCCTAAGACAATAATACAACCTTCTTTATAAAGGCAATTTTCCACCGCCTAGGAAGGTTCCAGAATTTTAGCCAATAAGGCCGACCAAAGTTAGCATTATTTTATTTTACATTTTATTACATCATAGTCGGCTCAAGATAACCTTTGAAACTCGAATAGAAATTTTGAAGAAAATTATTTTCTGCCATTTCAGGTGGTCCAACTTCCGAAGACCATAAGTCATCACCAGTTGATCCGATCGGCTATTATAACCCCATTTCGGAAACGCTACGAAGCGCTCTAAAGGCTTGACCCACGCAAGCGCCCGTCACCCAAATTTTTGACCTCATCCGCGGCCTCTAAAGCCTTCAAAACTGAGTTCAAATTTTCTGTACCCTGCTGCCAATACCGAAAATCTTCAATATCTTCCAATATACACTTGATCTGGCAATAAAACTTTACTGGCAGACTTATATGACCAAAATGAACCTCCAAGAAAGAAATCAGATCATTCTAAACACATACGAAAATTACCAAAAATAGTAACTTTCCATAAATAGCAGCTCTGCACAAAATAGCCCTTATTGAATACAAAAACAAAAATATTTTTGGGTGATGCAAGATTGCCCTTACACCTAGGATGCTCCTGCATCAGACACCCGGGGTAATTTGAGAAGTGACCCTGTCACGACTCAAGTGTGTAGAGGAAAACCAAGACGGTTAGCCTCCTCCTTTGTTAGCCATGATGAATCTTCAACAGGTCATCCTTTCCACTTGACCAGATATTCTTCATATGTCCTGTTCCTTGTGCTTCTGCCAACACGACTATCCAGTATATCTTCAATCTCCTTAGTGTCTGAACTAGTTGCTGGAATACTCCACTGTGCTGCTGTGATCTCATCTTCAACACCTCCTTCATGATACTCTGTCAGATCTGAAATGTTAAACACTGGTGAAATATTTAGCTCAGTAGGCAATTCTACCTCATATGCGTTTCCTGAATCATGTTTCTTCAATATCCTGCATGGTCCAAACTTCTTCATTTTCAGCTTGTTATATGTACCAACTGAAAACCGCTCCTTCCGCAAATGAACCATGACTTCATCACCAACCTGAAATTCCTTATGCCTCCTTTTCTCATCTGCCTTAGCCTTATACTGTGCGTTTATCTTGGTAATATGCTTCCTCACCTCCTCATGGATGTTGTTCAAGTCTTCTGCAAAATCTTCAGCTTCAGCACTACTTATTTCTCCTTTATCTATCTTCCTCAATTCAGATGCATTTCTTGGACTACTTCCATATACAATCTGGAATGGTGATTTACCAGTGCTCCTGTTGACAGAATTATTGTATGCAAATTCTGCCTGTGGTAAAATCAAATCCCATCCCGTTGGCTTATCTCCAACCAGACATCTCAGCAAATTTCCCAAACTCCTATTCACCACCTCTGTCTGTCCATCAGTCTGTGGATGATGTGATGAACTGAACTTCAAATCTGTCTTCAACTTCTTCCACAATGTACGCCAGAAATATCCAACAAACTTAGTGTCCCGATCTGAAACTATGGTCTGTGGCAAACTATGAAGTCTCACTACTTCTCTGAAAAACAATTCTGCTACATGAACAACATCATTAGTCTTCTTGCAGGGAATGAAATGTGCCATCTTTGAAAATCTGTCAACTACTATAAAAATTGAATCATGTCCCCGCTGTGTCATCGATAAACCAAGAACAAAGTCCATACTGATATCCTCCCAAGGCTTCTCTGGTATAGGTAATGGCTGATACAACCCTATATTCTGCTTCACTCCTTTCGCCATCTGACATACTCGGCAACTCTGTACAAACTTTTTCACATCTTGCTGCAACTGTGGCCAATAATAATTCTCACTAACCAAACCAAAGGTTTTATCACGACCAAAATGTCCAGCCAATCCTCCACTATGCTTCTCCTTGATGAGATTCTCCCTCATAGAACTTCGTGGAATGCACAACTGACTCCCTCTGAATAGCATATCATCCTGGATGATGAAATCCAACCATTTTTTCCTGTCTAGAGTAACAGGTTCTGTACAAGCTTTCCAAGCTTCACCAAAATCAGGATCCTATGGATACAAATTCTTGAGTTCCTTGAACCCAACCACTTCAATCTGCATTTCTATCAGCAATAGTTACCTTCTGCTAAGAGCATCTGCAACCCTATTAGACTTTCCACTCCTGTGTTTCAAAACAAATGTATAACTCTGCAAAAACTCAACCCATTTCAAATGCCTCTGATTCAACTTTCCTTGACTATTCAAATATTGCAAAGCTTGATGATCAGTATACAAAACAAACTCTTTAGGAAGCAGATAATGTCTCCACTTCTTTAATGCCTGAACTATAGCATAAAATTCTTGATCATAAACAGAATATTTCCTCTTGGCATCATTTAACTTCTCACTGAAATAAGCAACAGGTTTACCTTCTTGGCTCATAACAGCTCCTATTGCAGTACCACTAGCATCACAATCTACTTGAAACACCTTATTAAAATCTGGAAGTGCTAAAACAGGTTGTTCTGTAACTTTTTGTTTCAATAATTGAAAACTCTTTTCTGCCCCATTAGTCCACTTAAACTCTTTTCTATCCCCTCTCATTGTTTCAGTCAAGGGTCCACAAATACTGCTAAAATTTCGGATAAACTTTCTGTAAAAGCTAGCCAAACTATGAAAAGATCTTACCTCAGTAGCACTCCTTGGGGTAGGCTATTCAAGGATAGCCTGTACCTTTTCTGGGTCCATTTTAGACCTTCTGCTGAAACTACAAATCCCAAATACACTAACTCTTTCTTCACAAAACTGCACTTCTTTAAATTAATCAACAATTTCTCTTCTCTCAGCTTCTCAAATACCATACGAATATGCATCATATGCTCCTCCAATGTCTTACTAAAGATCAAAATATCATCTACGTAAACAATTACAAACTTACCCAGAAATTTTTTCAGAACCTCGTTCATGAGCCGCATGAAAGTACTCGGTGCATTGGTTAGCCCAAAAGGCATGACTAACCACTCATATAGTCCTTCCTTTGTCTTGAAGGTAGTCTTCCATTCATCTCCTTCTCTGATCCGAATCTGGTGATATCCACTCTTCAGATCTATCTTTGAGAAATACACAGCTCCACTTAAACAGTCCATAATATCATCCATTCGTGGTAATGGAAACCTGTACTTGATTGTGATCTTGTTTATTGCCCTAGAATCTGTACACATCCTCCATTCTCCATTCTTCTTTGGTGCTAATACCGCTGGTACAGCACAGGGACTCAGACTCTCACGGATCAATCATTTCTGTAACAGTTCATGTACTTGTCTGTTCAACTCCTCACTTTCTGCAGGTGTCATTCTGTGTGCTGCCTTATTCGGAAAACTCGCTCTTGGGATCAAGTCCATTTGATGACTGATCTTCCTGACTGGTGGTAATCCATCAGGCACGTTATCGAATACAATATCCTGAAACTCATTCAACAAATCTGCAACTTCTACAGGGACATCTTCTACTTTCTCTTTACCAGCTTTTGGAATTAAAGAAAAACATACATGCTCATGCCTCATACCACCTAAGAAATTTCTTCCATCAACAAAAGTTATCCTTGCATTACCACATACCTTTTCTTCAGTCTCCTTCAATGGTTTTACCTTATGCCGCACTCCATCCTTTGTCAGGGAATAGGTATTCGCACGACCATCATGTACAGCACATCTGTCAAACTGCCATGGTCTACCCAACAACATATGACATGCATCCATAGATATGATATCACACAATACCTCATCTTGGTATCCGCCAATCTTGAACTTCACCAGGCATTGTTCATTGACCATGACCTTGTGGTCATCCTGTACCCAGGCAATCCGATATGGATGTGGGTGTTTCTGTCTCTTGAGCTTCAACTTTGTCACCATCTCTTCTGACACCAAATTGTCAGTGCTTCCACTATCAATGATCACATCACAACATTTACCTTCACACTTGCACCTGGTGCGAAACAGGCTCCTCCTTTACTCAGGTTCATTCTCACCACTCAACAGGACTCTTCTGTTAATCAACGTTTATCCTCTTTCAGCATCTTCAGAATTTGATGATCTGGCATCTTCATCTACATGTGCAACTCTGGCCTGGCCTTCATTTCTCCTGTCTGTTCTGCCTTGGCGCTGAGGACATTCAAATGCCCTATGACCTTCTTCTCCACAGTGAAAACATGTTCCACGGAAGCCACCTCTTCCAGATCCTTGTCCTCTTCCTCTTCCTCTCTGATCTCTATTATTCTGATCTTAGAAATGATTGGAATTATTTCCTCGCTGATTCTGACTGCTACTGGCCTCATCCTTCTTTTTCGGATCTTCATTTCGGCCACCATATGACCGTCCACCAGATCGTCCACCGCGACCTCTTCTGTTTTATCTGCTCTCAAACTTCTTGTTCAGCTTTTCCTCTACTTTTAGGGCAAACTGGTATGCCTCTTCAATACTGTTCATTCGAACCAGATTCAGCTCCTCCTGAATGCTTGGCCTTAACCCATTAAGGTATCGGGCAACTTTCTCCTTATCAGCTTCTGCATGGCCTGTTCTGATGAGAAGTCGATAGAACTCTTCTGTATACTCCTGAACAGATCTTCCTGCTTGCTTCAAACTCTGCATTTTCTTCAGTAGGTCAAGCTCATAATCAACAGGAATGAACTGTCGCTTCAATTTATCCACCATCCGATCCCATCTCGCGATTTTCTCCTTTCCCCTTCTATTTCGCTCCAATTGAATCTCTTGCCACCATATCTTCGCATGACCTTTCAGTCTGGCCTTCGCAAATTTCACCCTATCAGGATCCTCAACATCTTCATACTCAAAATATTCTTCACATTCATTGATCCAGTCGATCAATTCCTCTGGGTTAAGATTTCCAGAAAATGTAGGAACCTCAATCTTAGGTCTTTTCCCAATCTTGGAAATCGCCCGAAAAAGTCTTTCTTCCTCCTGGTTCACAATTTCAATTTCTCCTTTTTGATATTCTTCTTCGGCTTCATCCTCGCTTTCGTCTCTGACATTAAGATTCATTCCTCTGCGAATCTCTTCTTGCAATGCTCGCACTTGTCTCTGCAGCTCTCTAACCTCAGGTGTCACAACACCAGCTCTTCCGCCACGTTCCCTTCGTGGAGGCATTTTCGCGATGCGCGCTGAAACCCTAGCCACGGTCCTGGTGCAAACTGCCTCACAGTCGGCGATCTGTTTACACACTCAAGAATGCCTGCTCTGATACCACTTGATGAAGGGTGCTCCCCTTAATGCCACAAACACATAACAGAAATAGATAAACAACAACAATAATATGCAAGAACAGAAAATTGGCTTCTTATTATCTCCACAAATGTGGAATTACAAATTTTCAGAATTACAACATGCAAAGCCACATGGGCATTCCTTTACAATATTCTGTAGGACAAAGCCTTGAACTATTACCCAGATCTACTACCCAGAACTATTCTGAACTGCCTAAGACAATAATACAACCTTCCTTATATAGGCAATTTTTCACCGCCTGGGAAGGTTCCAAAATTTTAGCCAATAAGGCCGACCAAACTTAGCATTATTTTATTTTACATTTTATTACATCATAGTCGGCTCAAGATAACCTTTGAAACTCAAACAGAAATTTTGAAGAAAATTATTTTCTGCCATTTCAGGTGGTCCAACTTCCGAAGACCATAAGTCATCACCAGTTGACCCGATCGGCTATTATAACCCCATTTCGGAAACGCCACGAAGCGCTCTACAGGCTTACCCCACGCAAGCGCCCATCACCCAAATTTTTGACCTCATCCGGGGCCTCTAAAGCCTTCAAAAATGAGTTCAAAGTTTTTGTACCCTGCTGCCAATACCGAAAATCTTCAATATCTTCCAATATACACTTGATCTGGCAATGAAACTTTACTGGCAGACTTATATGACCAAAATGAACCTCCAAGAAAGAAATCAGATCATTCTGAACACATACGAAAATTACCAAAAATAGTAACTTTCCATAAATAGCAGCTCTGCACAAAATAGCCCTTATTGAATACAAAAACAAAAATATTTTTGGGTGATGCAAGATTGCCCTTACACCCAGGATGCTCCTGCATCAGACACCCGGGGTAATTTGAGAAGTGACCCTGTCACGACTCAAGTGTGTAGAGGAAAACCAAGACGGTTAACCTCCTCCTTTGTTAGCCATGATGAATCTTCAACAGGTCATTCTTTCCACTTGACCAGATATTCTTCATATGTCCTGTTCCTTGTGCTTCTGCCAACACGACTATCCAGTATATCTTCAATCTCCTTAGTGTCTGAACTAGTTGTTGGAATACTCCACTGTGCTGCTGTGATCTCATCTTCAACACCTCCTTCATGATACTCTGTCAGATCTGAAATGTTAAACACTGGTGAAATATTTAGCTCAGTAGGCAATTCTACCTCATATGCGTTTCCTGAATCATGTTTCTTCAATATCCTGCATGGTCCAAACTTCTTCATTTTCAGCTTGTTATATGTACCAACTGGAAACCGCTCCTTCCGCAAATGAACCATGACTTCATCACCAACCTGAAATTTCTTATGCCTCCTTTTCTCATCTGCCTTAGCCTTATACTGTGCGTTCATCTTGGTAATATGCTTCCTCACCTCCTCATGGATGTTCTTCAAGTGTTCTGCAAAATCCTCAGCTTCAGCACTACTTATTTCTCCTTTATCTATCTTCCTCAATTCAGATGCATTTCTTCGACTACTTCCATATACAATCTGGAATGGTGATTTACCAGTGCTCTTGTTGACAGAATTATTGTATGCAAATTCTGCCTGTGGTAAAATCAAATCCCATCCCGTTGGCTTATCTCCAACCAGACATCTCAGCAAATTTCCCAAACTCCTATTCACCACCTCTGTCTGTCCATCAGTCTGTGGATGATGTGATGAACTGAACTTCAAATCTGTCTTCAACTTCTTCCACAATGTACGCCAGAAATATCCAACAAACTTAGTGTCCCGATCTGAAACTATGGTCTGTGGCAAACCATGAAGTCTCACTACTTCTCTGAAAAACAATTCTGCTACATGAACAGCATCATTAGTCTTCTTGTAGGGAATGAAATGTGCCATCTTTGAAAATTTGTCAACTACTACAAAAATTGAATCATGTCCCCGCTGTGTCCTCGGTAAACCAAGAACAAAGTCCATACTGATATCCTCCCAAGGCTTCTCTGGTATAGGTAATGGCTGATACAACCCTGTATTCTGCTTCACTCCTTTCGCCATCTGACATACTCGGCAACTCTGTACAAACTTCTTCACATCTTGCTGCAACTGTGGACAATAATAATTCTCACTAACCAAACCAAGGGTTTTATCACGACCAAAATGTCCAGCCAATCCTCCACTATGCTTCTCTTTAATGAGATTCTCCCTCATAGAACTTCGTGGAATGCACAACTGACTCCCTCTGAATAGCATATCATACTGGATGATGAAATCCAACCATTTTGTCCTGTCTAGAGTAACAGCTTCTGTACAAGCTTTCCAAGCTTCACCAAAATCAGGATCCTCTGGATACAAATTCTTGAGTTCTTTGAACCCAACCACTTCAATCTGCATTTCTATCAGCAATAGTTGCCTTCTGCTAAGAGCATCTGCAACCCTATTAGACTTTCCACTCCTATTTTTCAAAACAAATATATAACTCTGCAAAAACTCAACCCATTTTAAATGCCTCTGAGTCAACTTTCTTTGACTATTCAAATATTGCAAAGCTTGATGATCAGTATACAAAACAAACTCTTTAGGAAGCAGATAATGTCTCCACTTCTTTAATGCCTGAACTATAGCATAAAATTCTTGATCATAAACATAATATTTCCTCTTGGCATCATTTAACTTCTCACTGAAAGAAGAAACAGGTTTACCTTCTTGGCTCATAATAGCTCCTATTGCAGTACCACTAGCATCACAATCTACTTGAAACATCTTATTAAAATCTAGAAGTGCTAAAACAAGTTGTTCTGTAACTTTTTGTTTCAATAATTGAAAACTCTTTTCTGCCCCATTAGTCCACTTAAACTCTTTTCTATCCCCTCTCATTGTTTCAGTCAAGGGTCCACAAATACTGCTAAAATTTCGGATAAACTTTCTGTAAAAGCTAGCCAAACTATGAAAAGATCTTACCTCAGTAGCACTCCTTGGGGTAGGCCATTCAAGGATAGCCTGTACCTTCTCTGGGTCCATTTCTAGACCTTCTGCTGAAACTACAAATCCTAAATACACTAACTCTTTCTTCACAAAACTGCACTTCTTCAAATTAATCAACAATTTCTCTTCTCTCAGCTTCTCAAATACCATACGAATATGCATCATATGCTCCTCCAATGTCTTACTAAAGATCAAAATATCATCTAGGTAAACAATGACAAACTTACCCAAAAATTCTTTCAGAACCTCCTTCATGAGCCGCATGAAAGTACTCGGTGCATTGGTTAGCCCAAAAGGCATGACTAACCACTCATATAGTCCTTCCTTTGTCTTGAAGTCAGTCTTCCATTCATCTCCTTCTCTGATCCGAATCTGGTGATATCCACTCTTCAGATCTATCTTTGAGAAATACACAGCTCCACTTAAACAGTCCATAATATCATCCATTCATGGTAATGGAAACCTGTACTTGATTGTGATCTTGTTTATTGCCCTAAAATCTGTACACATCCTCCATTCTCCATTCTTCTTTGGTGCTAATACCGCTGGTACAGCACAGGGACTCAGACTCTCACGGATCAATCCTTTCTGTAACAGTTCATGTACTTGTCTGTTCAACTCCTCACTTTCTGCAGGTGTCATTCTGTGTGCTGCCTTATTCGGCAAACTCGCTCTTGGGATCAAGTCCATTTGATGAATGATCTTCCTGACTGGTGGTAATCCATCAGGCACGTTATCGGATATAATATCCTGAAACTCATTCAACAAATCTGCAACTTCTACAGGGACATCTTCTACTTTCTCTTTACCAGCTTTTGGAATTAAAGCAAAACATACATGCTCATGCCTCTACCATCTAAGAAATTTCTTCCATCAACAAAAGTTATCCTTGCATTACCACATACCTTTTCTTCAGTCTCCTTCAATGGTTTTACCTTATGCCGCACTCCATCCTTTGTCAGGGAATAGGTATTCGCACGACCATCATGTACAGCACATCTGTCAAACTGCCATGGTCTACCCAACAACATATGACATGCATCCATAGATATGATATCACACAATACCTCATCTTGGTATCCGCCAATCTTGAACTTCACCAGGCATTGTTCATTGACCATGACCTTGTGGTCATCCTGTACCCAGGAAATCAGATATGGATGTGGGTGTTTCTGTCTCTTGAGCTTCAACTTTGTCACCATCTCTTCTGACACCAAATTGTCAGTGCTTCCACTATCAATGATCACATCACAACATTTACCTTCACACTTGCACCTGGTGCGAAACAGGCTCCTCCTTTGCTCAGGTTCATTCTCACCACTCAACAGGACTCTTCTGTTAATCAACGTTTCTCCTCTTTCAGCATCTTCAGAATTTGATGATCTGGCATCTTCATCTACATGTGCAACTCTGGCCTGGCCTTCATTTCTCCTGTCTGTTCTGCCTTGGTGCTGAGGACATTCAAATGCCCTATGACCTTCTTCTCCACAGTGAAAACATGTTCCACGGAAGCCACCTCTTCCAGATCCTTGTCCTCTTCCTCTTCCTCTCTGATCTCTATTATTCTGATTTGGAAACGATTGGAATTATTTCCTCGCTGATTCTGACTGCTACTGGCCTCATCCTTCTTTTTCGGATCTTCATTTCGGCCACCATATGACCGTCCACCAGATCGTCCACCGCGACCTCTTCCGTTTTGTCTACTCTCAAACTTCTTGTTCAACTTTTCCTCTACTTTTAGGGCAAACTGGTATGCCTCTTCAATACTATTCATTCGAACCAGATTCAGCTCCTCCTGAATGCTTGGCCTTAACCCATTAAGGTATCGGGCAACTTTCTCCTTATCAGCTTCTGCATGGCCTGTTCTGATGAGAAGTCGATAGAACTCTTCTGTATACTCCTGAACAGATCTTCCTGCTTGCTTCAAACTCTGCATTTTCTTCAGTAGGTCAAGCTCATAATCAACAAGAATGAACTATCGCTTCAATTTATCCACCATCCGATCCCATCTCATGATTTTCTCCTTTCCCCTTTTATTTCGCTCCAACTGAATCTCTTGCCACCATATCTTCGCATGACCTTTCAGTCTGGCCTTCGCAAATTTGACCCTATCAGGATCCTCAACATCTTCATACTCAAAATATTCTTCACATTCATTGATCCAGTCGATCAATTCCTCTGGGTTAAGATTTCCAAAAAATGTAGGAACCTCAATCTTAGGTCTTTTCCCAATCTTGGAAATCGCCCGAAAAAGTCTTTCTTCCTCCTGGTTCACAATTTCAATTTCTCCTTCTTGATATTCTTCTTCGGCTTCATCCTCACTTTCGTCTCTGACATTAAGATTCATTCCTCTGTGAATCTCTTCTTGCAATGCTCGCACTTGTCTCTGCAGCTCTCTAACCTCAGGTGTCACAACACCAGCTCTTCCGCCACGTTCCCTTCGTGGAGGCATTTTCGCGATGCGCGCTGAAACCCTAGCCACGGTCCTGGTGCAAACTGCCTCACAGTCGGTGATCTGTTTACACACTCAAGAACTCCTGCTCTGATACCACTTGATGAAGGGTGCTCCCCTTAATTCCACAAACACATAACAGAAATAGAGAAACAACAACAATAATATGCAAGAACAGAAAATTGGCTTCTTATTATTTCCACAAATGTGGAATTACAAATTTTCAGAATTACAACATGCAAAGCCACATGGGCATTCCCTTACAATATTCTATAGGACAAAGCCTCGAACGATTACCCAGATCTACTACCCAGAACTATTCTGAACTGCCTAAGACAATAATACAGCCTTCCTTATATAGGCAATTTTCCACCGCCTGGGAAGGTTCCAGAATTTTAGCCAATAAGGCCGACCAAAGTTAGCATTATTTTATTTTACATTTTATTACATCATAGTCGGCTCAAGATAACCTTTGAAACCCGAACAGAAATTTTGAAGAAAATTATTTTCTGCCATTTCAGGTGGTCCAACTTCTGAAGACCATAAGTCATCACCAGTTGACCTGATCGGCTATTATAACCCCATTTCGGAAATGCCACGAAGCGCTCTACAAGCTTGACCCACGCAAGCGCTCGTCACTCAAATTTTCGACCTCATCCGGGGCCTCTAAAGCCTTCAAAATTGAGTTCAAAGTTTCTGTACCCTGCTGCCAATACTGAAAATCTTCAATATCTTCCAATATACACTTGATCTGGCAAGAAAACTTTACTGGCAGACTTATATGACCAAAATGAACCTCCAAGAAAGAAATCAGATCATTCTGAACACATACGAAAATTACCAAAAATAATAACTTTGCATAAATAGCAGCTCTGCACAAAATAGCCCTTATTGAATACAAAAATAGAAATATTTTTGGGTGATGCAAGATTGCTCTTACAGCCAGGATGCTCCTGCATCAGACACCCGGGGTAATTTGAGAAGTGACCCTGTCACGACTCAAGTGTGTAGAGGAAAACCAAGACGGTTAACCTCCTCCTTTGTTAGCCATGATGAATCTTCAACAGGTCGTCCTTTCCACTTGACCAGATATTCTTCATATGTCCTGTTCCTTGTGCTTCTGCCAACACGACTATCCAGTATATCTTCAATCTCCTTAGTGTCTGAACTAGTTGCTGGAATACTCCACTGTGCTGCTGTGATCTCATCTTCAACACCTCCTTCATGATACTCTGTCAGATCTAAAATGTTAAACACTGGTGAAATATTTAGCTCAGTAGGCAATTCTACCTCATATGCATTTCCTGAATCATGTTTCTTCAATATCCTGCATGGTCCAAACTTCTTCATTTTCAGCTTGTTATATGTACCAACTGGAAACCGCTCCTTCCGCAAATGAACCATGACTTCATCACCAACGTGAAATTCCTTATGCCTCCTTTTCTCATCTGCCTTAGCCTTATACTGTGCGTTCATCTTGGTAATATGCTTCCTCACCTTCTCATGGATGTTCTTCAAGTGTTCTGCAAAATCCTCAGCTTCAGCACTACTTATTTCTCCTTTATCTATCTTCTTTAATTCAGATGCATTTCTTGGACTACTTCCATATACAATCTGGAATGGTGATTTACCAGTGCTCCTGTTGACAGAATTATTGTATGCAAATTCTGCCTGTGGTAAAATCAAATCCCATCCCGTTGGTTTATCTCCAACCAGACATCTCAGCAAATTTCCCAAACTCCTATTCACCACCTCTATCTGTCCATCAGTCTGTGGATGATGTGATGAACTGAACTTCAAATCTGTCTTCAACTTCTTCCACAATGTACGCCAGAAATATCCAACAAACTTAGTGTCCCGATCTGAAACTATGGTCTGTGGCAAACCATGAAGTCTCACTACTTCTCTGAAAAACAATTCTGCTACATGAACAACATCATTAGTCTTCTTGCAGGGAATGAAATGTGCCATCTTTGAAAATCTGTCAACTACTACAAAAATTGAATCATGTCCTCGCTGTGTCCTCGGTAAACCAAGAACAAAGTCCATACTGATATCCTCCCAAGGCTTTTCTGGTATAGGTAATGGCTGATACAACTCTGTATTCTACTTCACTCCTTTCGCCATCTGACATACTCGGCAACTCTGTACAAACTTCTTCACATCTTGCTGCAACTGTGGCCAATAATAATTCTCACTAACCAAACCAAGGGTTTTATCACGACCAAAATGTCCAGCCAATCCTCCACTATGCTTCTCCTTGATGAGATTCTCCCTCATAGAACTTCGTGGAATGCACAACTGACTTCCTCTGAATAGCATATTATCCTGGATGATGAAATCCAACCATTTTGTCCTGTCTAGAGTAACAGGTTCTGTACAAGCTTTCCAAGCTTCACCAAAATCAGGATCCTCTGGATACAAATTCTTGAGTTCCTTGAACCCAACCACTTCAATCTGCATTTCTATCAGCAATAGTTGCCTTCTGCTAAGAGCATCTGCAACCCTATTAGACTTTCCACTCCTGTGTTTCAAAACAAATGTATAACTCTGCAAAAACTCAACCCATTTCAAATGCCTCTGATTCAACTTTCCTTGACTATTCAAATATTGCAAAGCTTGATGATCAGTATACAAAACAAACTCCTTAGGAAGCAGATAATGTCTCCACTTCTTTAATGCCTGAACTATAGCATAAAATTTTTGATCATAAACAGAATATTTCCTCTTGGCATCATTTAACTTCTCACTGAAATAAGCAACAGGTTTACCTTCTTGGCTCATAACAGCTCCTATTGCAGTACCACTAGCATCACAATCTACTTGAAACACCTTATTAAAATCTGGAAGTGCTAAAACAAGTTGTTCTGTAACTTTTTGTTTCAATAATTGAAAACTCTTTTCTGCCCCATTAGTCCACTTAAACTCTTTTTTATCCCCTCTCATTGTTTCAGTCAAGGGTCCACAAATACTGCTAAAATTTCGGATAAACTTTCTGTAAAAGCTAGCCAAACCATGAAAAGATCTTACCTCAGTAGCACTCCTTGGGGTAGGCCATTCAAGGATAGCCTGTACCTTCTCTGGCTCCATTTTTAGACCTTCTACTGAAACTACAAATCCCAAATACACTAACTCTTTCTTCACAAAACTGCACTTCTTCAAATTAATCAACAATTTCTCTTCTCTCAGCTTCTCAAATACCATACGAATATGCATCATATGCTCCTCCAATGTCTTACTAAAGATCAAAATATCATCTAGGTAAACAATGACAAACTTACCCAGAAATTCTTTCAGAACCTCGTTCATGAGCCGCATGAAAGTACTCAGTGCATTGGTTAGCCCAAAAGGCATGACTAACCACTCATATAGTCCTTCCTTTGTCTTGAAGGCAGTCTTCCATTCATCTCCTTCTCTGATCCGAATCTGGTGATATCCACTCTTCAGATCTATCTTTGAGAAATACACAGCTCCACTTAAACAGTCCATAATATCATCCATTCGTGGTAATGGAAACCTGTACTTGATTGTGATCTTGTTTATTGCACTAGAATCTGTACACATCCTCCATTCTCCATTCTTCTTTGGTGCTAATACCTCTGGTACAGCACAGGGACTCAGACTCTCACGGATCAATCTTTTCTGTAACAGTTCATGTACTTGTCTGTTCAACTCCTCACTTTCTGCAGGTGTCATTCTGTGTGCTGCCTTATTCGGAAAACTCACTCCTGGGATCAAGTCCATTTGATGACTGATCTTCCTGACTGGTGGTAATCCATCAGGCACGTTATCGGATACAATATCATGAAACTCATTCAACAAATTTGCAACTTCTACAGGGACATCTTCTACTTTCTCTTTACCAGCTTTTGGAATTAAAGCAAAACATACATGCTCATGCCTCATACCATCTAAGAAATTTCTTCCATCAACAAAAGTTATCCTTGCATTACCACATACCTTTTCTTCAGTCTCCTTCAATGGTTTTAGCTTATGCCGCACTCCATCCTTTGTCAGAGAATAGGTATTCGCACGACCATCATGTACAGCACATCTGTCAAACTGCCATGGTCTACCCAACAACATATGACATGCATCTATAGATATGATATCACACAATACCTCATCTTGGTATCCGCCAATCTTGAACTTCACCAGGCATTGTTCATTGACCATGACCTTGTGGTCATCCTGTACCCAGGCAATCCGATATGGATGTTGATGTTTCTGTCTCTTGAGCTTCAACTTTGTCACCATCTCTTCTGACACCAAATTGTCAGTGCTTCCACTATCAATGATCACATCACAACATTTACCTTCACACTTGCACCTGGTGCGAAACAGGCTCCTCCTTTGCTCAGGTTCATTCTCACCACTCAACAGGACTCTTCTGTTAATCAACGTTTCTCCTCTTTCAGCATCTTCAGAATTTGATGATCTGGCATCTTCATCTACATGTGCAACTCTGGCCTGGCCTTCATTTCTCCTGTCTGTTCTGCCTTGGCGCTGAGGACATTCAAATGCCCTATGACCTTCTTCTCCACAGTGAAAACATGTTCCATGGAAGCCACCTCTTCCAGATCTTTGTCCTCTTCCTCTTCCTCTCTGATCTCTATTATTCTGATCTTGGAAATGATTGGAATTATTTCCTCGCTGATTCTGACTGCTACTGGCCTCATCCTTCTTTTTCGGATCTTCATTTCGGCCACCATATGACCGTCCACCAGATCGTCCACCGCGACCTCTTCCGTTTTGTCTGCTCTCAAACTTCTTGTTCAGCTTTTCCTCTACTTTTAGGGCAAACTGGTATGCCTCTTCAATACTGTTCATTCGAACCAGATTCAACTCCTCCTAAATGCTTGGCCTTAACCCATTAAGGTATCGGGCAACTTTCTCCTTATCAGCTTCTGCATGGCCTGTTCTGATGAGAAGTCGATAGAACTCTTCTGTATACTCCTGAACAGATCTTCCTGCTTGCTTCAAACTCTGCATTTTCTTCAGTAGGTCAAGCTCATAATCAATAGGAATGAACTGTCGCTTCAATTTATCCACCATCCGATCCCATCTCGTGATTTTCTCCTTTCCCCTTCTATTTCGCTCCAACTGAATCTCTTGCCACCATATCTTTGCATGACCTTTCAGTCTGGCCTTCGCAAATTTGACCCTATCAGGATCCTCAACATCTTCATACTCAAAATATTCTTCACATTCATTGATCCAGTCGATCAATTCCTCTGGGTTAAGATTTCTAGAAAATGTAGGAACCTCAATCTTAGGTCTTTTCCCAATCTTGGAAATCGCCCGAAAAAGTCTTTCTTCCTCCTGGTTCACAATTTCAATTTCTCCTTCTTGATATTCTTCTTCGGCTTCATCCTCGCTTTCGTCTCTGACATTAAGATTCATTCCTCTGTGAATCTCTTCTTGCAATGCTCGCACTTGTCTCTGCAGCTCTCTAACCTCAGGTGTCACAACACCAGCTCTTCCGCCACGTTCCCTTCGTGGAGGTATTTTCGTGATGTGCGCTAAAACCCTAGCCACGGTCCTGGTGCAAACTGCCTCACAGTCGGCGATCTGTTTACACACTCAAGAACTCCTGCTCTGATACCACTTGATGAAGGGTGCTCCCCTTAATGCCACAAACACATAACAGAAATAGAGAAACAACAACAATAATATGCAAGAATAGAAAATTAGCTTCTTATTATCTCCACAAATGTGGAATTACAAATTTTCAGAATTACAACATGCAAAGCCACATGGGCATTCCCTTACAATATTCTGTAGGAAAAAGCCTCGAACTATTACCCAGATCTACTACCCAGAACTATTCTGAACTGCCTAAGACAATAATACAACCTTCCTTATATAGGCAATTTTCCACCGCCTGGAAAGGTTCCAGAATTTTAGCCAATAAGGCCGACCAAAGTTAGCATTATTTTATTTTACATTTTATTACATCATAGTCGGCTCAAGATAACCTTTGAAACCCGAAGAGAAATTTTGAAGAAAATTATTTTCTGCCATTTCAGGTGGTCCAACTTCCGAAGACCATAAGTCATCACCAGTTGACCTGATCGGCTATTATAACCCCATTTCGGAAATGCCACGAAGCGCTCTACAAGCTTGACCCGCGCAAGCGCCTGTCACCCAAATTTTTGACCCCATCCGGGGCCTCTAAAGTCTTCAAAATTGAGTTCAAAGTTTCTGTACCCTGCTGCCAATACCGAAAATCTTCAATATCTTCCAATATACACTTGATCTGGCAATGAAACTTTACTGGCAGACTTATATGACCAAAATGAACCTCCAAGAAAGAAATCAGATCATTCTGAACACATACAAAAATTACCAAAAATAGTAACTTTCCATAAATAGCAGCTCTGCACAAAATAGCCCTTATTGAATACAAAAACAGAAATATTTTTGGGTGATGCAAGATTGCTCTTACACCCAGGATGCTCCTGCATCATTCCTTCATGAATTTTTTTTCTCCTTCCATTCACAGGCTTTCTAGGGATTTTCTTGCTTCTAATTCCACCTCAAACTCAAGCTATTTATATTTGAGTCAATGTAAGAAGCTTGATCTATATTTCTCTCCAACAATCATTGGAAACTCAACATCACCTCTTACATTGCCTTTTTTGCACTTTAACTAAATTAAAATAGAAGGACCATTAAGGGTGGAGAACTTTGGAAATAAATATTTTAAACCCAAATAACTTATTGATGTATTTTTTCAACTATTGGTAACCTCTAAGAGTTTGGACACTTACAAATCTATTTTTTCCACAAAAAATAGGTAACAAAGATAAACATCCAAAATTAAGCCTTGGGTCGAGCAAGATTAGTTAGATTTGGGGGCATGGAAAAAGAATCACTAAAGTGAGCCCTATATGAGTATAAAATTATATGAGGATACAATTTACAACACTACACAAATATGACAAATAGATAAAGTAGACCATGCCTAATATATACTAGTCAAAGAACACCATGATATATAATGATTATAGTGATCATGATTAGGCATAGTATGGATAAAAAGATTGATCAAAACATAAAATATAAATTTAAGATCAATGATAAATAAAATATAACAAATACAAATCAAAGAATGAAAAAACCAAATGTCAAGCAATCAATAAAAATATTAACTCTTGTCAAGATGATAATAAGGTAAATGGATGAGGATTACACCTAATTTTGGGAAGTGTATATCTCACGAAGGCAACTAATGGATGAACTATTTGGAATAATCATAAAGGAATGATATGTGATAATTGTATGTTACCAAGATTAATATTAAGATCTTGATTTAATGTTAAACTTGTGATATTTTAAGTGTGTAATTTGTTATATATGAATGATTTCTACTATATGAGGTCTGATTGGTGAAAAATGGGAGGAAAATAAAATTTTAATAATGGGATGGGGGAGAATGAAAGTGCATGTATGAGAAAATGGAGAAGTGCATAAAAACATTTATTATGCAAGGTATCGTAATCATTAATTTTATGGCAAATATGAAGACTTATTCTAAAGAAAAATATAATCATATATCCCCATAGTAAAAAAAAAAGGGTTGGAATATTATAGACAAACAAGTTTATACTATAATGAAAAGAATGAATAAATAGGTGGAAGAAGTAGCATTATGGATAGATTGTGGATGAGGACCCAAATAGACCTTGTTTGTCATACATCCAAAAATTACCTAGAAAACTAACTGAAAACAAAATATGACACTTAAAATAAAAAATCACTATTGAGGCATTTCATGAACCCTTAATAACATCCCCATACACTTCAATCACATTTTCATGCCAAAAGAAGCTGGCACAAGCAAACAGATACATAGTTCTACATACAGCCTAGAAGGCCAGAAGACAAAGTCATGAAATAGAAAACAATGACACATACTTGTGGTATACATCATCACCTAAAATTTGAACTAATATATAACACAAACTTTATAATAACATTAACCTCACCATAGTAGTAGAAACATCAATGTGGAGAAATACGAAGCATTTTTTAGAGTAGTCTCGACAAACACTCAAATTTACAACACATTATATTTACGAGAAACATCCATGACAACATTAGGACCTAAAAAGATAGAAGTGTGACATACACTATACATATAATATAAATTATGAACTAAAATACCATATCATTAAATGTTGATAAATACAAAGCAATCTTCCAGATAGTCTTCAAAGCATTTTCCTAAAACATCACACAACCTGCAAGGACCTGGACATCCTTGTAACACTAATATCTCACACAAAGAATAATTTAGTAGGTACAAGACCATATAATTTATCCCCATGCTTCTAATCCTAATCTTAAACTTACATTCCTCATCTTAATATGATATTATCATGATAACATCTCCATAGACAATCAACAAGTCATGTCATCCAAATTTGAACCTTATCACAATATTTAATTACCATCTATTGTCTTCAACACATCATAATTATCATTATCAGTATCATAGAATTACAATTATTAATGTCACTACTATACATTAACTTTACATCAACCCTAATGAGGGTTTATATACAACCATAAATTGCATTTAGAACTCAAAATCTCTACAGAACAACTAATCAATGACCACACAAAATCAATCTCTAACAATATTTACAATGATGAGGGTTGGCATTAATGACAATACCAAAACACATATTGCCACTAATATTTTCACTCTTACCTATGCTTTATCTCCCTCTTTGACATCAAGGAAAAAGTGAAAAAAGTATTCACTCTTTCCTTAGCACTCATATGGACTTTCTCCTCTACACTTTCTCCCCTTTACTCATGCTTTCTCTATCAACAACAACAATAAACTACTTTCTCCCCCTGAGAGGTACCTCTTTCCAATCTAGGAGAAAAAGATACGATCTTGAATTTATCCCCTAGGATAGATGCAAAATCTTATGCATTTTATTAGAAGAAGAGGTAATAACCCCTAACGTCTTCCTAAGATATCCAAATATATCCTTTGAAAGTGCCTTTGAAAAAATATCTGCAATATGATCCTTTGTAAGAAAATACTCCAATATAACTTCTTTCTCTACAACCTTCTCTCTTATAAAGTGATACCTAATAACATTATGCTTGGTCCTTGAATGCATCACTCGATTCTTAAAGATGTTTATAGCACTCATATTGTCACACATGACAGGAATAGGCTCATCATATACCTTGCTGATGTTCTTTAAATAATTCTTCATCATCCTTTAAATAATTATTCATCCACAATACTTGGGTACAACAAGATGCCACAACAATACACTCTTCTTCTATTATTGACGAGAACACCAAGTCTTTCTTATTACTAAACCAAGAGACCAATATATCTCCCAATAATAATACAATATTACTTGTACTTCTCCTATCATCCACACAACTAGTCCAATCAACATTAGTGTAGGCCTTCAAAGAGAGATTATAAACATCCCTTTTATACTACAAACCATGGTTTCAAGTCCCTCCAAAAATTTGGATATCCTTTTAACATCCTTCTCATGAGATTATTTAGGATTATCTTGATATCTTGCAACCAAATACACCACGTGCATAATATCAGGTCTAGAAGTATTCAATTAAAATATTCCTCCAATTAGACATATAAAGAGTCTGATCAACTTGAGTAGACTCATCATCCATGTTCAATCAACAACCAGTAGCCATGAGAGTACTCACTAGTTTAGAATCCTGCATGTCAAACTTCTTCAACATATCTTTAACATACTTAGCTTGAGCAATAAAGATATCATCATCTACCTGAGCAACCAAAAGTCCAAGGAAGAAAGGAAACTCAAAAATCATAAACATCTAAAAGTATTTATAAATATTTTCTTCAAATTTATTACACAAACCATCATCTCCACCAAAGATAATGTCATCAACATATACAACAACCATAAAAATTCTTCTTCCTCAACCTTAATGTAAATATTTCTAGCTACGATGCCTTTCTTGAAACCTTTCTAAAGTAAGTATTTATCCAACCTTGCAAACCAAGCCTTTGGAGCTTGCTAGAGACTATACATGGCCTTTTTGAGTTCTCTATGTATACTTCTTCCTTTAAACAATTTTTCAAGAAAGTTGATTTGACATCCATCTGATAAACCTTGAAGATCTTGTGAGAGGTAAATGCAAGAAACATTCTGAATGCCTCCAACCTAGCCACTAGAGAAAAGGTGTCCTCAAAATCAATTCCCTCCACATTTGGAATAGCCTTTACAAACCAATCTTTATCCCTTCTTACTTCTTCTTCATTTAGTTTGTTTTCAGAACACCCAATTTGTTCCTATGAAATTCTAATTTGTCAGTTGTTGGTAAATAGATTTGTTACTTCAAAATATGCAAGTCTTTCCCAATGGAAAGTATAAAAGACGTCCCAACAATTGGATAGGTCATGAAGGAACAATTATTTCCCTTTGCATCTAGGAGGGGCAACTCCCTCATAGGAGTCAATTTATATTTTGTGTCGGTTTGACCTAAAAGGGTTTACACTAATAAATAGTAATAAAGTTGATCATTCAATTACCTATGGAGAAGCCAAATCTAATTATCAATAATCTCTTGGACTTGGACCAACTGACAAGGATATCTAAAACCCTTCTGCACTTTGGGCTTTGCAAAACCCGGGAGGGTAATCCATTGATGTACTTATAATCTTTGTACCACACTTACAAATAACATCAAAATAAAATAGACAATCTCATATGAAAGACTCAATAGAGAGGGAGAAAGATATGAAATGGATAATTCCCAGTGATCCTCTACCACTTGGATCATGAGATAAATGTTACACAAAATTGCAACATACAGAAGAATAAACACAAATAGGAAAAGATTGCATATTTGGGGGTCTAATTAATACTATCTTTCAGGTTTTGATTAATTAACATTACATTATTGCATTCATTATCATATTTCATAATTGTACTCTAAGTATTGATCACATTTCAAATTTCAAACTTCATAACTGATCATTACATTGTGCATTCAAACCGAATGTAGTATACAAGTGTCCTTTCATATTTCATATTTCATATTTCATATTTCATATTTCATATCAATCAAAGAGTACATTTTGTAGAATAGAAAGCATGATAGAAGTATGGAATAGGGGTCCCATGGATTGCCTTTTTGTCTGTTTATTGCTGGTTGTTTGATAGGTCCTAGGTCTTCAAGTTTGGGTCTTCATCTGCATTAGGTTTTTAGGGTTTTTCACCTGCATCATGAGAAAGAAAATGATGTTAGATCCAATTGGATCTAAGAAATGCATGAAACACAAACAACATACAACTACAATCAATTCTTTTTAATGTTGCATATCTATCTGGTAAATTCAATGCAATAAGGAAATTTGTATCCACAATAAGTGAAAGATAGTATTAAAAGGGACTTATTTTCTAAACATGAAACCTTTTACTATTAATGGTTATTCTGATATATGTTGTCCTTTTTATAAACCAGATATTTCAATGAAAGGGACTTAGTGTTTCTAACCGAGAAACCTTTTTCAGAGATAAGAAATTTCTTGTTGGATTAGTGAACATAATAACTTGAATTTTGATTCACAAGTGTCATCATTTTTGGCATTTTTCATAAGTTGATTATTTATTATGTTCACTAACCTAACATGATTACAATGTTGTTGCATGAAGAGCTTAACTAAATATATTGCAGTGCTCAAAATTGACTAGTTTAAACATCACAGTCAGAGAAAGAGGATGTAGAGCAAAGTGCCTTCCAAAATGTTGCAGAAAAGTGCTAAATTACTACAAACAATCATGTTCAAGTGCCAAGATACAAATACATAATCATTGGTATTGCATATATTGAAGTACCATGTTCAATTGTATTGCTATATTTGAAATACAGTATCAATGAATTCACTTTTGCTGGTTACAAAAAAGAAATGCTACAAAGTTGAGCTTTAAAATGTTATCAGTATGTATTTAATGGATGTCACGAACCTGTGCTCAAACTTCATTAAAATGCATTCTGATGTCTTTGGATATCACGAGCCCGTGATCAAACTTCATAGACAATAAATAAACATTCTTTTGTGCATTCCTTATATTAAAATTCATATTCAACATCAAACAGAGGAGAGATTGTATTTAAGGATGGTAAAATGTACCAGTGAAGTTAAAATGTGTTTGTTGTTTTGAAGTAATGAAATTAAGATCAAAATAACTGTTGAAACAGTAATCAAAATAGAAATGACTGGTGTACTAGTTTTCAAGATACAACAACAGTAACTGAAGAGTATTGTAACAGTAAGCATGATGGCTCAAACAGTGAACAAATGTATGCATGACAATCAAACTTCCAAGTTCACTTGTTTATCTATCGAGCCATGGAGATCATGTATTATCAATGAAATTGAAAGTAACAGTGCAGGACAGATCAAAATGATTGGTATTGAAAAGTGAACAGATATATGCAAGATAGTCAAACTTTTAAGTTCAACAAACATCTACAACCGAGCTTTGAAGTTCATGTTTTCATCTATCAAGCTGTGAGTAGAATGTTTAATATTTTACAAATTTTCAAACATCTTCAACAAACATCTACAGGTGAGCTATATGAGGGTTACACGATTCATTAAGGAATAATCCATAACCAATAATAAAATCTTTCAAACTGACTATTTTTTTTTAAGTTTCTACAAACTGATAGTGAAGAAATATCATTCATGAGCATAATATTAAAGTGGGTTCTTCATTTTGTGTCATTGAATCATTTTTACAGTGGCTTGAAGGACGTTTTTGTTTTCCTAAAATAATATCATGTATTTCAAGAAAGATGAAAAGGCATGAAGACAAGTATTGTGTTTAAGCTACAGACAACAGTGCAGAACAAAATGATCAAGTTTAGTAGTAAAGAAACATAAGACCCTATTTCAAAAATAAATGAAGGGTTTAGAATAACTTAGCTCCATGTTTCTCCATGTTTCATGTAATAAAATCTATGCTCAGAGAACAAGTCTCAGTTGTCACGGCACAGTCTAAAGCTGTGACTGAAGGATGTATGACTTAGTTTTGGTCGAGTTTACATCTTTCATCTTTTAACCATAGCTTTGGATAAGCTAGACCGATTGGAGAGAACCCTCAACTCATGATGTTCATGCACTGTTAAGATATAAAAGTGCTCATACTAGGAGATGAAAAACAAGAAGATTTTAAACTTTATGGCGAACTAACACCAGATCAAGTGGAAGAAGCTTACCTTCAGTGAAGATGTAATAATAGTCAAGCTCAGATTAAATCTATGGTCAAGTTGTGACAGATGATAGAAGAGCTCAAGGCCAAGTTACAACAAGGTTGTAACTTTAGATCTAAACGTACCCACAAACCCAAGCTGAATCCATGGCCAAGCTCAATAATAGTCAAGCCCAAGTTGACTTTAGAAACAAGATGTGATTAAAGTAAGGGGTTCTTCAACACATATAGGCTGTGGGTTATCTAGTCATAGCTGCAAGCCATGAAGGGAGCCATAAAGAAAGCATCAGTCACAACCCCATACACAAAGCTAAGCTCAAAGATTTAGTTACAGCCCAAATGAGAAAATCATAGTCACATACCAGTTTGAGGCCGAGAGGAGATGTAGCTCGAGCACATCACTCAAAGAATGTGAGTCTCATTTCATATTTTAAACTTAAAGTCAAGCTCCAAATCTTGATAATGAAACTTCAGTCACAAGCCAAGGTCGAGCAAAGAAAATCTCTACATCACAGGTGAGAACCCGAGCTACCTTGTAAATGAGCTTGCAGTTCAAAGTATGATGCCAGGGAGTAAATCATTGAAACATAGAGCTTCATGATGTTCATGCCGAGCTAGATAAAAAATTTTGCTAGAGTTTTCTTACAATTAGGGTTTCTCCCTATTCTCTTCTAGGAAAGAAAACTGAATATTGATGCTAAATTCAAGGAGTTTTGTGTTTTTTTAGAATTTGCTGCAAGATAAATTGAATGCCATAACCACATCCTGATAGAGCCCATTAACCACAGTGCCACCTAATTGCCTATGTTTTCACAGTGTACAAGTGGGAAGAGTGGTCACATTGACCTTCTTACCCTTTGCATTTTGTAAAACTTAGGATTATTTCTTAAGTTTAATTTTTAGGGTAGTGTAGGTTTTTGTTTATTTTGAATTTTTATTCAAAATTTAATAAAATAAATATTGGTAAAGCATTGTAGAAGGATTTGTATCCTTATTAAACCAATATTTAAGGCATTAGTGATGGTTATAGGCTAAAATTTTGGCATGATTTTTGAGCCAAATTAGGGCATAAAAGAGACTTAGATTTTCGGATTTGAGGCTTAGGCATGTTATAAAACTGATTTTTCATTATCAATTTAGGGGTTGCAAATTTTCAACAGAAGGTTGAAAGTGAGCTCATTTTTCCTTGATGCTACATTGAACTTGTTTGTGACCTATTTTGTCATATTTTTATGAGTAATAAATGAGAAGATCTCACATATTTTGGGAGTTTTTGATTTCAAATCCTATTTTCATCTTTCTTCCTAAGTGTTTATTCATTTTGATAGCTAGGAGAAGTGAATGTTTTCCTATTCCTCCTCTAGGTGAGAAAAATTCAAACCTTATGAAAAATATGTATGTTTGTTAAAGAATTAAGCTATTTGTGGTCTAGGCCCTAGTAGTCAAGTCTTTTAGCCTATATGTTGATCAGTGATTCAAAGTATCAAGCTTTTAGTGCATGAGTTGGGATTGCTATTTTACCTTCCAATCAAAGTCTGATTTCATTTTTGGTGTATCACCCCAATTTCCCTTCAGTTATAAAGTTCCTTTTCCCTTTTCCCATCAAATTTTAAATAAGGAGGAGGTGATATCCCATATCAAATAGGAACCGGTCTAGAATCCAGAGACTCCTTAATTAGAGTCCACCCACAACTCAAGAAGGTTTCCATTGTTAGGATAGAATACTGTATGGCCATAATGCCTGAGTTGGGGTGGTATTTCTAAACCTCAACAGTTTTTGGCATGCTTGGTGGGACCTTGTGATACATGAATCGAATCCAAACAAGGAGTGTTAAATAATTTGAGTATTTACACTTGTCTTTCACTAGGAGAGGAAAAATTGTTCTAAGAGAGCCTAGAGGTCCTAGAGATCTTTTTTTTTGGCTTGTTCAAAGAGGTAGAAGACCTGGGATACCAAGGAAGTTAAGCTCTGAGAGAATTTCAACTCCTCCCACTTACCGCATTGAATTTTTAGAACCAGAGCAAGATATTTTTAAAGATCTTGGAGATTCTCAAAGTAAAGTTGTTCCCAAATAGCCACCACTGGTAAATCAGATTGTACCATCTAGTTCCAATACAACACATCAAGCAATGGAAAGAAATCTACCATTTGTGCCTTTTGATCAAGGTAGCCCTTTGAGGATTGCAAATCACAATGACATTCCATTGGCTGCTTTGAAAAGATGTCCATCATTCACTAGAGAAGGACAAGTAACATCCATTGAACATATAAGAGATGTTGCTACTCTTTGCAATGTCTATCACATCATGGTGGAAGATGTATCTTTGAAGCTATTGGTTGCATCATTAAAGGGTAAAGCCCTTGATTGGTTCAGGACCCTTCCGATGGACTCTATTCCTACTTGGGATGTTTTGGGAGAGAGGCTTTCCAAATTCTTTGAAGACAAGTCTGACAACTTGTCCTTGGTGGAACAATCAACAACTATCATGAGGGCTCCACAAGAGGAAATGAGTGATTTCAATCTCCATTTCCAAAAGACTTGGAACCAGATTCCTGCTACGGTAAGGCCTTCAGCTGAATATGCTTTCTTGCATTATTTGAAGAGTTTGAATAGTGATCTCTCTATTATTATTCAATCTATGGGGGGTACTTCATTGCCCCTAGCTTTTGATACTGCTATTAGGGCAGAGAACAATTTAATCTAGGCAGGAAAGATAGCTCCTAGACCACTTGTTCCTTTCTTTCCAAGTATTCAGTCCAATATGACATTGCTTGTCCCACCTCTATCTGTTGTCCCATCATTTAAAGCCCCAAAGGTAGTCCTAGTTTCCCCTCTTAATGAATTACAGAGCATTAAAGACAACCAGCAAAAGATAGAAAGTTTACTATAATATTTTGGTAATGAGTTAGTGACCCTAAAAAGGAATCAAGCACAGGAAAATCATGTAGCTCAAAATTAGTTTTTTGGTTCCTCATCCCAATATCCTAATCAGACCAATTATTAGGATAATAGGCAACAATTCCAAGGTAATAAAAATGCAAACAAACATAATTGGAATCAAAGGCCTAATAGACCATATAATCCTACACCTCTTAATACTGTTAGGGATATTGTTCCTAGTCAAAATAACATTGCTACTGACTAGTGTTTTCCATCTAATCAAGCTCATGATCAGTCAACATGTTCTAATGGGGTTCTTAACCAAGCTCTTATGGTACAAAATGCAATGAATTCACAACAGAATGTGCTTGTTGAGGAGGTACAATAGCAATCAGATCAGAGTATCATGGATATTGGTTTCTTAAATTGGCAAGAGGAGGAGTTTTGTGGTCTGAATGATGATTCACTGGTTTCAGCAAATACCAGAGCCAAAAAGAGAGCTCTTGAGTCATATCAATCAGTTGGTAATTTACCTTCTGCACCAGTTTCAATTTTAAAGAATCCATCTTCTTCATCTAATAAGGATCAAAATCAAAAGAATGTTGATCAAAGTTCTCCTAGATCTCCACAAAAGGTACAATTTTTTGTTCCCTATAACATTGTTGATAGTATGAAGAAAATGAACGTAACCTTGTCTATGTGGGAAACTTTAGCTATTCGAGGACAGGCTGAAATTTTAAAAGAAAGGCTTTCCATGTTGACAACTAGCTCACAACAAGCTGTACAGAATCCTCCTATAATGGTTATGGTTAACTATGAGCCTCCTAAAGTTTAGGAAAATACACCAAAAGAAGAAAAGAAACCTAATAAAGTTCAGCATCCAGCAGTACAAGAGAGTAAAAAGGCTACAGATTTGAAACATTCAGTAGTGACAGTTGATAAAAAACTAGAAAATGACCAAAAGAAAACTGAAAAGGAAGGTAAGAAACCTACAAATAATAAGCCTCCTCCTTTTTATGTTTCTTTAATTATTGGAAAAAAATTAGTGCATAATTGTATGATAGATAATGGTGCAACCAGTACTATCATGCCTAAGAAAATAGTTGATTTGTTGGATTTAAAGTATGAACCTCTTGAGAAAGGAGTGGTTTAGCTTGATGGCACTTCAGTCAAGACCTTAGGGGTTTTTAAAAATGCAAGATTGACGTTACACTCATGTCCAAATTTCTCAATACCTCAGGATATTTATGTCATAGATCTGCCACCTTATTTTGCCATGTGTATGTCAAGGGACTTTACAACCAAAATAGATGGTTATTTCTCATCAGATTGGTCACACTTGTATTTCAGAACCAGATATGGTACTAAGGTAACTATAAAATCTGAATTGATGGCCAATAATCACATAGAGCCTTACAATCCTAGCCCTATTAATGCAAGTTGTGTGATTATGGATTCATATGAAATTAAAGATTATTCAGCTTATAAGACACAGATTGAGGAGTATCCTGATATTATTTTGGATGAATGGGCCACTATAAATGTTCATAATGATGATATGTTTGATGCTAGTTTTGGTAACTATATGATTTTAGAGTCTGATGTAGTTTTGCCTAATCTGATTAAAGATCAAGATTCTGAATCTGAATTATCTAACCAGCTATGGGATTTATATTTTGATGGATCTAGGAATAAAGATAGTGTTGGTGTAGGGGTTATGTTAGTTTCACCTGATGGTGATAAATTTTATGCTACATACAAATTATCTTTTCCATGTTCTAACAATGTGGCTGAATATGTAAGTCTGATTCAAGGTCTAGAGTGGGTAAGAAAAAGGAGAATCAAATGCTTGAGGGCATTTAGGGACAGTGAGTTGATAGTAAAATAGGTTAGAGGTATCAATACTATTAAAAATGATCTTTTGAAGTTATATAAATCTAGAGTTTTTGATATTCTGGATGATTTTGATGCTTTTAACCTCATTTCTATTCCTAGAAAGAAAAATTAGCATGCTGATAGGCTGGCTGGTATTGGTGCACATGTTTCAATTACTGAAAATAAAGGGTAGATTTCAGATCAATCACATGTCAAAATTATTGTTAGGCCTTCTATCCTAGATAATGATGTTAATTGGAAGGTTTTTAATAATGATGAACACATTGTAAGTTTTATGACTAAAATAGATGGTTTCTCAGCTCCTAAAAATGATAAACTCAATCAGCAAATGGAAGATCAAATCATTTAGCTGAAGACCAAAAGCTTCCAAAAGGATTGGTCAGCCTGGAGTCATCTTTTAACTTTGATGATCAGTTCAGGAGGAATAAAACTAGCCGGCTGATTAAAGAATATCACTATGAAGAAGTGGAGATATTCAGGGATAAGTGCTTAAAGATTGGTAAAATTAATTCCCTTGAAGAAAAGGAATTTTTTATTGATCTTTTCAGAGCATATAATGATGTGTTTGCATGGGATTATGCTGATTTGAAAGGATTTGATCCCCAACTAACCCAACATACTATAGAATTAGAGCCAAATGCTAGGCCAATCAGACAAAGGCAAAGGCCTATAAATCCCAAGTTAGAACCTTTAATGCTAAAAGAGTTAAGGAAACTTTTGGATGGTGGTATCATATTTCCTATCAAGCACACATCTCGGGTTTCCAATTTAGTTCCAGTAAGGAAAAAGAATGGAGAGATATGACTTTGTGTAGACTTTAGAGACCTTAATAGGGCATCTCTTAAAGATAGACACCCTCTTCCTTCCATGGAACAAATTTTGCAATATGTCTCAGGTTCAAAAAGATTTTCACTCTTAGATGGATATTCTGGTTACAACTAGATTTTAGTTAAAGAATCTAATCAATTCAAAACAACCTTCACAACTAAATGGGGTACAATGACTTATAGAAGAATGCCATTTGGATTATCAAATGCAGGAGTTACTTTCCAGAAAGCAATGGACATGGCTTTTAGGAATTTGATGTATAAGTTTGTTCTAGTATACTTAGATGATGTTACAATTTACAACAAGGTTGCAAATCAACACATAGATCATCTGAGACAAGTTTTATAGAGATGTAGAGAGTTTGGGATCTCTCTTAACCCAAAGAAATCAGTTTTTGCAGTTCATGAGGGTAAAATTTTAGGATACCAAGTGTCTAAAGAAGGTACAACTATTGATCTTGAAAGGATTCATGCAATTTTGGAACTATCACTGCCAAAACATAAGAAAAGATTGCATAGTTTTATTGGGAGGATAAATTTTGTTAGATGCTTCATCCCTGATATTGTAAATTTGTTAAAACCTTTGACTGCTATGCTTAAAAAGGATGTGCCTTTCAGCTGGACTGATGAGGGAAAAAGGAGTTTTGAACAAATTAAGTAGGCTTTGTCATCAACCCCTACTTTAACTAATTCTGATTTCACTAAGGATTTTATTTTATATGCTTATGGTGTCTAACACCATTTCAACAATGCTGGTTCAAAAGAATGAGGATAAACAGGAGCATCCAGTTGCTTTTTTAGCAAAGGTATGGATGATTATGAAAAAAGGTAAAGTTTTGTTGAAAAACATGTATTAGCTATTATTAAAGGTTTGAAAAAGTTTAAGCATTTGGTTGCTAGAAATAAATTACATCTAATGGTTACACATCCTAGCATTAAGGAATTCATGTTGAATAAGGATGTTAATGAAAAGAGAGTAGGTTGGATAACAAGAGTTATGGAATATGATGTGCAAATTCATATAACCAAGCTGGTTAGAGGCAAAGGCATGTGTGCTCAGATGGAAAATGAAGAAAATAATGTTCAAGCCACTGAAGAGGCTACCTTACTCCAAGATAATTCTATGTTAATTAATGATTCAACGTCCTAGTTATCAGATATGACCAGATTTTTACAAATTGGACAATGTCCAATTAATCTTGATAAAGCTAAAAGAAGGTATTCCTTATGTTCTTATTGATGGTATTCTTTATAAGAAGGATTTTTCTGGTATGCTTCTTAAGTGCATTGATTTAGTTGATTAAAATAAAATTTTATCTGAGTTTCATGATGGATTTTGTGGTGGGCATTTCAATCCTAAAACTACTGTATGGAAAATTCTAAGAGCTAGCTATTACTGGCCAGATTTATTCAAAGATGCTCATTCTTGGGCAAGAAAATGTCAATAGTGTTCTCTATTTGCAGGAAAGAAAAAGATGATAGCATTTCCATTAAATCCAATCATTGTGGATCAGCCATTTAATAAGTGGGGAGTGGACTTTATAGGTCCAATAAATCCTAATTCAAGTGTAGGTCATAAATGGATTTTGACTGATACAAACTATTTTACTAGATGGATTGAGGCCATTACATTGAAGGAGTCTATCGGATTTGCTGTGTTGAAATTGTATGATGATATTATAACTAGGTTTAGTGTTCCCCAATCAATAGTTTCAGATAATGCTTTAGCTTTTGTTGGTTTAGCTATAACAAAGTGGGCTGTTAAAAATGGTATTTATCTAAATACCTCTTCTAGCTATTATCCTCAGGGTAATGCTCTTATAGAGTCTACTAATTAAAACCTGATTAGGATTATCAAAAAGAATTTGTAGGAAAATAAGAGAGATTGACATTGTAAACTAAAGGCAGCCTTATGGCTAGATAGAATCACACCTAAACAGGTTATTGGGAATTTTCCCTATGTTCTGGTTCATGGTAAGGAGGCAAGATTGCCAATTTCTACAGAGTTTCCAGCTTTACAGCTAGCTGATCAAATGATGTTGTTTGAAGAGGAAGATCATCTTAAGCTGAGATATGTTGAATTACTACAACTTGAAGAAGAAAGGAGAAAAGCATTGAAAAATATGGAGTCAAGGCAAGAATAGACTAAAAGGTCTTTTTACAGGAAAGCTATACCAAGAGATTTCAAGGAGGGTGATTTAGTTCTCAAGTGGGATGTACTAAAGAGCATGCCAGACCATCATGATAAATTTGACAATTTTTGGTCAGGCCCTTTTTTTTATCATAGCTTGCAAAGAGAATAATGATTTCCAATTGTCTACAATTGATGGAGAAGTTCTACAGATTCCAATTAATGGAATACACCTCAAGCTTTTCTTTGAGGGTTAGGTTTTGTCTAGTTTTTCATTTCAATAAGTACTATCCAAGCACTAGGTCTCTAAGTTGCATGAGTCTAGATTAGATGCATTTTCATTTCAATAATGGTTGCATTCATGAGTTCTGGTTTTCTAAATCTATTTCCCAATGATAAGGTCTATAGGTCATGTATAGCAGGAAGACATCCAACAGAAGTTGCCAAAAATGTTACAAGAAATTGTAGCATATAGAAGAATAACCACAAATAGGAAAAGATTACATATTTAGAGGACTAATTAATACTATCTTTTAGGTATTGATTAATTAACATTTCATTATTGCATTCATTATCATATTTCATAATTGTACTCTAAGTATTGATCACATTTCACATTTCAAAATTCATAACTGATCATTACATTGTGCATTCAAACTGAATGTAGTATACAAGTGTCCTTTCATATTTCATATTTCATGTCAATCAAAGAGTACATTTTGTAGAATAGAAACCATGATATAAGTAAGGAGTAGGGGTCCCATGCATTGCCTTTTTGTTTGTTTATTGCTAGTTGTCTGACAGGTCCTAGGTCTTCAAGTTCAGGTCTTCATCTGCATTAGGTTTTTAGGGTTTTTCACCTGCATCATGAGAAATAAAATGATGTTAGATCTAGTTAGATATAAGAAATGAATGAAACACAAACAACATACAACTACAATCAATTCTTTTAATGCTACATATCTATCTGGTAAATTCAATGCAATAAGGAAATTTGTATCCACAATAAGTGAAAGATAGTATTAAAAGGGACTTATTTTCTAAACATGAAACCTTTTACTATTAATGGTTATTCTAATATATGCTATCCTTTTTATAAACCAGATATATGAATGAAAGGGACTCAGTGTTTCTAACTAAGAAACCTTTTTCAAAGATAAACAATTTCTTGTTGGATTAGTGAACATAATAACCTGAATTTTGATTCACAAGTGTCATCATTTTTGACATTTTTCATAAGTTGATTATTTATTTTGTTCACTAACCTAACAAGATTACAATGTTGTTGCATGAAGAGCTTAACATAATATATTGCAGTGCTCAAAATTGATTGGTTTAAACATCACAGTCAGAGAAAGAGGATGTAGAGAAAAGTGCCTTCCAAAATGTTGTAGAAAAGTGCTAAATTACTACAAACAATCATGTTCAAGTGCCAAGATACAACTACATAATCATTGGTATTGAATATATTGAAGTACCATGTTCAATTGTATTGCTATATTTGAAATACAGTATCAATGAATTCACTGTTACTGGTTAAAAAAAAAGAAATGCTACAGAGTTGAAATTTAAAATGTTATTAGTATGTATTTAATGGATGTCACGAGCCTGTGCTTGAACTTCATTAAAATGCATTCTGATGTCTTTGGATGTCACAAGCCCATGCTCAAACTTCATAGACAATAAATAAATATTCTTTTGTGCATTCCTTATATCAAAATTCATATTCAACATCAAACAAAGGAGAGATTGTATTTAAGGATGGTAAAATGTACCAGTGAAGTTAAAATGTGTTTGATGTTTTGAAGTAATGAAATTAAGATCAAAATAACTGTTGAAATAGTAATCAAAATAGAAATCACTGGTGTACTGGTTTTCAAGATGCAACAATAGTAACTAAAGAGTATTGTAACCATAAGCATGATGGTTCAAACAATGAACAAATGTATGCATGACAATCAAACTTCTAGGTTCACTTGTTTATCTATCGAGCCATGGAGATCATGTATTATTAATGAAATTGAAAGTAACAGTGCAAGACTGATCAAAATGATTGGTATTAAAAAGTGAACAGATATATGCAAGATAGTTAAACTTTGAAGTTCAAAAGACATCTATAGCCAAGCTCTGAAGTTCATGTTTTCATCTATCAAGCTGTGAGTAGAATGTTTAATGTTTTACAAATTTTCAAACATCTTCAGCATACATCTATAGCTGAGCTATAAGAGCATTACAAGATTCATTAAGGAACAAGCCATAATCAAAAAGAAAATCTTTCAAATTGACTATTTTGTTTTAAGTTTCTACCAACTGATAGTGCAGAAATATCATTGACGGGCATAATATTAAAGTGGGTTCTTCATTTTGTATCATTGAATCATTTTTATAGTGGCTTGAAGGAGGCTTTTGTTTTCCTTAAACAATATCATGTATTTCAAGAAAGATGAAAAGGCAAGAAGACAAGTATTGTGTTTAAGCTACAGAAAATAGTGTAGAACAAAATGATCAAGTTCAGTAGTAAAGAATCTTAAGACCCTATTTCAAAAATAAATGAAGGGTTTAGAATAACTTGCTCCATGTTTTTCCATGTTTCATGCAATAAAATCTATGCTCAGAGAACAAGTCACAATTGTCACGGCACAATCTGAAGCTATGACTGAAGGATGTATACCTTAGTTTTGGCCAAGTTTACATCTTTTATCTTTCAACCACAACTTAGGCTAAGCCAGGCCAACTGGAGAGAACCCTCAACTCATGATGTTCATGCACTGTTAAGATATAAAAGTGCTCATATCAGAATATGAAAAACAAGCAGATTTTAAACTTTATGTCAAGCTAACACCAGATCAAGTGGAAGAAGCTTACCTTCAGTGAAGATGTAATAACAGTCAAGCTCAGATTAACTCCATGGTAAAGTCATGACTAATGATTGTAATACCCCAAAAATGGGCTATAAGTTCAGTAATCTCCTATATCAATAATTCGAATGAAATCGACATCAAAGTCCTAACCTAAGGCACATCTGCACATCATCGAATCCTAATTGATTATCTTAAATTCTGCATCAGGGAATATTCTTAGCAATATTCCTAATTATCTTAATTATCTTTAATTTAATGATTATTTGGCAATAAATCACATTTATCCTAAGTTTGATTAATTGAATATTTTCATATTTAATTAATTAGATTTAATGTCTTGCCACTTAATTGTGTAATTAAATATAATTCTATCTATTATTAATTGTATTATTTAATTTTGACAATAAATCCAATATCCTATGAATAATTGATTAAATTCTTATTTAATTGATTAAAGCAGGTTGTCATTATTTAATAATATAGTTTTTAATAAAAGTTTGATAAAATAGTTAATTAACCCATAAATTAATTATTTTATTTCAAAAATCAGTTAAGTTGGGAATAAATCACTTTATTTATTTATTAAATCATAATTATCCATGTGCATATTCAAGGACCAATTAAACTCAAATTGGAAAATCAATGCAAGTTAGCTTTTTGAAACTCAACGTCTTTTTGAGTTTTAAAGTTGATCTAAACTTCTAATTCGAGTTGAACTGTGCTTTTGCATGATTTTTGTGACTTAATTATCTATTATTTAAAAATAACTCAAAAATCAACCCGAGTTATTTGAGTGATTTATGGCTTTCTTTCATGCACCTCCAAAGCCCTGGATTTCTATAAAATCAAGGCTCAGCTCTTCATAATTCATCCACGAATTTGCATTCTCACGCTGTCAAATTGGAGTCTGAAGAATCATCTTTGCAAATCCAAGCTATTGTGAGATCTTTCTAGTTTTGAGCATTGCATATCATTTAGCATAGATTCATATTATTGTTAGATCAATTTCCATATTAGCATAGATTCATATCAATTTTTCATTATTATTGCATAGAGAAGACCAAAAATATAGATTAATTGCATTCATATTTCATATCAGTTTTGCATTCAAATCCTTCGTTTAGGTGTCGTCTAGGTCACTAATCTCGATAGCAATCTGAGAACATTAATCTTGCACCTATTAGGAGGTAGTAAATCGCTTGGTTAGATTAGATTTCAATTTTGCACGATTTTGATTTTTGCTAACCTCTAATGTTTTACTGAAGTGTTGTGTCTATAGATCAGGTACAATTTTCACACACACATTTTTGGCACCCACTGTGGGGCCCTGAAATGGGTTTCCAATTCAATTCTATCAATTTCTATCTTTTTATCCTCAGTTTCTATGCAAAAATATGATTTTTTATTTTTTGTCCGTACAATCTTCGTACGAGTTTCTAACAAAAGTCGTATGATTTTGAACCCATTGTCATACAATAGTTGACCGAGTATCATTTCATCAGGCACCCACTATCGTTTGGAAGCTGGATTGTCATTTCATCATATACCTAGTGTCGTACGAGTTTCTCAACTGTCGTCTGGTAACAGACCCACTGTCGTACAAGTTTTTGGACTGTCATCTGGTAACAGACCCACTGTCATACGAGTTTTCAGATTGTCATCTGGTAACATACCCACTATCGTATGAGTTTTGACATCAGGTTTTAACTATCGTTTCATTTTTGCAGGCAGTTTGTCAGATTTGGTTTTCAGATTTTCACTAACGGCTAATCTTAACAGTTGGAATTCTCTATTTTTGATTGACTCTTGCTAGTTTTGATTGGAAAAAGTGTAAAGTTTGCTAAAATTAGGTAAAAATCTACTAAGTGCATTGCAAGGATCTCAGGTATTCCACTTGTGCTGATAATATTTCAATTTGGGGCTTAAAATAAATCTCTCGTGTGTCTAGCTTGGGTGATTCTTTTCATGCTTTTATTTTACACACTTGCATAATTGATACTAGGTTGTGACCCCTTAAGGATTCATTAAGTAGTCTTAGATACTTATGATTGATCTTGATTGCTATCTTGGGTTATTGGACTCGCTAATTTGCCAACCCCTCATTCCGCCCCGTGGTTGCAATCTCATCACCATAAAGGGGAGGGGTCAATAGGATAGAAGCGTTAAGTGTTCCACTTGGCAACCCTTTTGTGCTTTTAGGAACTCACTTGTTTTCTAAGTTGGGGACTCATTTTTAGCTTGTGTGAGGTGTTAAGTGTTCCACCTTGTGGACTCATCTCATATTCGCTTTAAGCATTAAGTGTTCCTCTTTCTACTTTTTGGATACTTTTGGTAGATTTGCTTTTGGAAACATACATCTGTGCTCACATAGTAATTAGGCCCTATGAACACTATTCGTGATTCTTGAGAGATTGGACTCCCAGTGAAATCCTTCTTGACGATAGAATCCTTGTAGGTAGGGAGGATACATAGTGCATTTCACATTCAACTTGGTTAGTGTGTCTTCTCTTATTGATCGATACATTCTCTCCCAGGAGAGGTTGATAGATCACATGGGGTAGACATCATGAGCTTTGGTGAATCAAAATTGGTTAGTGCATCTTCCCTTATTGATTGATACATTCTCTTTCTAGAGGGGTTGATAGATCACATGGGGTTGATATCATAGACCTTGGTGAAGCAAAACTTTGTCTTAGTGTGTCATATTAATTTGCTTGCTTTGTTTGGGTTAAAAGTGAAGAGGCATCAAAACCTTGGATCTGGAGCCAAGTCCCCTTGTGGTATACTATTGTGAGTCATCTTTAGAGAGGGTTAACCATAGCAGACAATCCCTTCACAGGGTAAACTGTGTTGATCGAACCTCAAGCGGTAATAGCCATTTTCACCATGGTAGTGACATCCTTATGGAAGAAATCTCCATGGGTATGGTTCATTATTGGGTTGTCAGATCTCCTTAGCAGCTCCTCAAGATTAAGTTCTCGGACTGTGTCAAAACCTTGGTGCACCGGGATTGGAGTTCACCCCTTTGGATCATAAAAGTTGTAGAGTCAAACCATTACTAAAAACCCTAGCGAGGCCAAATTTTCATTTTATAGGGTATATATGCATTATTGCAAAACATTTTTGGAACATACATAATTAGCGCTTCTGAGGATTAGAACGAATAAGTCACTTGATTGTTCATGTGCAAGGTTGCTTTTTCCCTTGTTCATTATTTTCAGACATGCTTGAAATCATGTGCTTGCTATTTTGTGTGCTTGTTTATCTATCTGGTTACTGAAAATGAGCAAATCTATTACAATCCTCAAATCTGGACATTAAAATTTGCAAATAATTCAAATCTGAAAACTCAAAATTTGCAAAATCTGAAGTAAAATCCTTTTCTGGAGTCAAAAGTCATCTCAGGAGGTCAAAAAGTCATACAAGTTTCCATCAAGTGTCATTTCATTACAACCCATCTATCATATGATTGAGTACCCAGTGTCGTATGAGTTTCCATGCCAGGAAATTCTCAATGTCAAAATCTTGCAACTATCGTATGAGATTTTCAACTGTTGTTTCATTGCTACCCAACTATCGTATGAGATTTTCAACTGTCATTTCATTGCTACCCAATTGTCGTAAGAGTTTTGCAACTATCATTTCACAGCATACCCACTGTCGTATGAGTCTGCAGAGTGTTGTTTGGGAAATTTTTGAAAGTTGTCAAAAAATTGTCAAAATTGCCAGATATTTAGCTTTTTTAGCCTAATTTTAGAATCTGTGAAATGAATCACTACGTCAGGAATAGAGTAGTAGCTATTAAGAATCCAATCATTTTCCTAAAGTGGCCTTTTGAATCCAATTCAGCCTTCTATTTAATCGATTTGAGTCCTTATCATCCTGTGTCAAAACCTTGTCATAACTATCAATCTTCAATCAATCATCAAAATGACTAAGTGTTATGATATCTTGTCTGCTATCTTTTGGGAACCTACCCATACATTTAGGGCATAGTATCCTTCATCCACATCTAATCAAATCTTCAAATCAATCAAACCTTGACAAGTTTGTGTCATCTGATCATCTTGATTCAATTAATTCTTTGATTATCTGGATCTTATTCTTTTGTTTCACTTGAGGTGAATGGTGGAGACTAGAGCTTCCTCTCACAAGAAATCTATCACCATTCTCCAAACTCCAACTCTTGAGAAACTCATCAATTCTGGTCTTTACGAGGATGACGGTCTTGGCAACTATCAATTGAAATCTAGTTACATACCTCCTCCATCAACTCATGGAGGTACTCAACATACCCCTCATCAATCTAATCCAGGGAGTCCAAAAACTCCTACCATGTCTCAAGCAGGGACAAATTTTGGCTCTCAAAGAGCTCAATCTCAACATGGTGTAGATCAGGAACCCACACCTGAAGAAATTACTCAATATCAAAATGATGATAACTTCAAATGAATGATGAAGCATTTCTTGAAAGAAGATAGAGAAGCATAATTTTTACAATTAGCTCATCAAGGAGCTAAACTTCCTCCCAACTTTAATGTTGAAGACATCATTACACATGAGGAAGAGAATCCACTCATAGCTATGATGAAAGAGATGCATGCTATACAAGTTGAACTTAACAATCTCAAGAAAGAGAAGGAACCTAAAGAGTTCTCCATGGAGGCTCTATGTCCTTTTCCATTTGACAAAGACTTGTATATGCCACCATTTCCAAAAAGAGTGGAGATGCCAAAGTATGACAAGTATGATGGACACTCTGATCCTCAAGATCATGTCAGAGAATTCTGTACGCAATCAATGGAGTTCATGCATGAACTGACCTATCTGATGCGTCTCTTCCCTAGATCTCTAGGGGGAGCAGCCATCCACTAGTTCTCTAGACTACCTTCTACTATCAAAACTTTTGAGGAGTTGATCAAATTGTTCTACCAGCAATACTCCTACAATATTCAGCACTCGATCACCATGATCGATATCTGTAATCTCAAGCAATATCCAGGGGAACCATTCCTAACATTTCTCAAGAGATGGAGGAAGAAGTTCTCTCTATATGCCAGACCTATTCCAGAAACAGAAAAATTGGAAATCTTCATCAACAACCTTGTTCCAGAAATCAATTATCCTCTACAAATGCAAGATCATACATCTTTTGATAAGATGGTGGATAATGCTATCAAAATTGAAAAAGTGCTTGTAAAAAAAGGAGAAATGACACTTCAAAAAGACAAGTACGAATCAGGATCCAGTTCTAAAGACAAGAACAAAAATTGGAACAAGAACAAAGGCATCATCACAGATGGCATTGTTGACATTGTTCATGCCCCATCAAAGGCACCAGCCTACAATCTCACTCTTGGTACTCAAGCCATTAAAGCTTCAGAGAAAAAGTCTTCTCCACCATCTCAAAGGAAGCCAGAATACAAAAAATGGGATAAACATAAAAAATTTACTCCTCTAGGAGAGTCTTTAGAATCAGCTATCAAAACTCTATTGGCTGATAACATCATCTCTTTACCACCAATCTAACCAAATGATTAGGACCCCAAACCGAAATGGTGGAGAGAAAATGAATTCTGTGATTTCCATCAGAGTAAAGGTCACAAAACTAGTAGTTGCTACCACTTGAAGCATACCATTCAAGATCTGATCGATAGTGGAGACATCACAATTGACAATCCCTAGAGCAATAATGATCATACAGCATTCACAGAACCATTTCTAAAACATGGTCAAGAAGTTTCAACTTCTCAGCCTATTATGGGGGCAAAAGTCAACTATGCCTACCCTGGAAATAATGCTGTCATCAATATGGTTGAACCATGTCTCTCTAAAAGTTGCAATGTCATCACAATTGTATGAAGAGACAGAGATCATTCCTTAGCTAACATAGTTATTCGATCACAAGCTCAAACACATCTAAAAGGACAAATCCTAGATTCATCAAATGTCCCTAAGGTGCCCTTCAATCTTTCATCTGCTTCTAAATAGAAGGCTGCTTCCAAATCTTCCAATCCAAAGGATACAAGGCCTATGTCTTATAGCATTGTTCAAAAACTCTAGCACACTAATGTGAAAATCTCCATGTTTGAGTTGCTTCAAATATCTCCAGCTCATAAAGCCATTCTCGATAAAGCTTTTCTCGGTTTCAATGTTCCTGATGACCTTGATTTAGACAGGTTCCAGACTATGGTTGGACATCTTACATCTTTGCAATATATCTCCTTTTCAGAGGAAGATGAAAACTCCTTGAGTCACCCACATAATCAGCCTTTGCATATAGAAGTCTTGATCCAGAACCGTAGAGTCAAACGTGTGTTGATAGATGGGGGCGCTGGCCTAAACATTTGTTCTTACAGCTTGATCACACAATTGGGATTTTTAGAATTGGCTATTGATCCTAGAAGGAAAATAACTATCAAGGCCTATGATGAACAAGAAAGATCTTCTAAAGGCACCATTGTCTTACCTATCAGAGTGGGTCTAGTTATCAAAGATACCATTTGTCAAGTGCTTGATCTACCTTTGGCCTACAACGTCCTTCTAGGGAGACCATGGATACATGAAATGCAAGCTATTCCTTCTACATACCATCAATGTTTGAAGTTTCCTTATGAAGGAGTTGAAGTTACTATCCCCACAGATCTAAATACAACTTGCAACACCTTGAAGGAAAGTGCAGATAAGCTTGTACCTAATAACAGAGAATCTTCCATTGAACCAACTAAGGGAGCATCCACATCTAAAATGGAAGATCTTGCAAAAGAGGTTAATATCAAAGAAAATGGTATGGGAGAATATACTATCAAGCCAGTCTTATCTTTGACATCTCTCCCTATCTCACCTAAGTCTTATGGGCAATCTTTGAAACAATCCAAACTAGACTCTAAAGAACCTCTTGAAGCATATAAAAAGAATTTTGTAGCAGAACAAGTATCCAAGCAAGAATTTGAAGAGGATGAAGCTATGCTATCATGGCTATACAAAGATGAACCTGAATCTCAAGTTGTTCAAATTGGTGACTCTGCAGTCTCCAAACTCCCTTCCAAGTCATATGGTCCAGGAGATAAATTAATAGGTAAGATGGGATATTCAGGTAATGGACCTCTAGGAATCAAAGGAAAAGGTCTTGAGGTACCTCTCCCACATACTGGTAGAGAAAATAAAAACAAAGTTGGCTTAGGCTTTAAGAAGAAACCCTATCACCTCAAAGGTAATTGCTCTCATGTCATAGAGCAGATCGCACCAGGGGAACCTCTTCTTAAGAAAGAAGAAATAGAACCATCCGATAGTGATTCAGATAGTTCAGAACTCATCCCCTATGAAAAATTTCCTAAAGAGATCAAAGACCTTCTTGATGATAAAGATGATCCTATCGAAAGAATTAATGTAGTAGAAACACAAGAACCTACTATCAATCAAGAGATAGTTGCAACACAAGAACCAACTAATCTCGAAAACAATCAAGAAGAAAGAAGTGGTAGTGATTCTGAGATTGATTCTCATGAGTATGAATACAAATCAGAATTTGAGGGTAACCCTTCTTGGGGTGTTCACCCCAAGTTTACTCATATTCTAAGATTTCCTAGAGATCTTGAATCAGAAGCTGAATCAAATGACTATGAATGGGGAGCCATTCCAGAACCAGATGAAGATGAGCTTATCACAGAGAAACATGTTGATGTTATTCACCAACATGCACCCCAAACCAATGTAAGTCTAGAGAAAAATGATGAACCTATCGAGTCTGATCCACCTATGGCTGAATTGGACTCCCACGATGACATTGAGCCTATTCATGAATTGAATGTCTTAAGTTGTAGTATCAACTTTGAACTTGAGTGTTAGGTTAGGACCAATGATGACAGATCCATATCTATAAAGACTATCTCCCAATCTTTCCCTACTTTGACTATCAAATATCCAGAGCTTATTGATCAAACCTCCATGAATCCGAGCCATGGTATTTATACCTTCCTGAATGACTATGCCCTTGCTTGCTACCTCAATGCAGTTGAGCCTATGATTACTTCCATCAGTGAACCAAGCGTCAGCATGACCGAGTCGGACATCAAATATCTTAGTCAGAAAAACAAGAATAAAAAGAAAAAGAAAAAGAGTTCTGAGGGTGAAAACCACTTTGTGGCAGTCTCAGAACCTACAAAAGTAAAAATAAAAGAGGTATCCAAAGGTGAAAACCTCTCTGAGGCACCTAAGGATGAGATATTTGATGTCCTTCTAAGTCATTTACAGGATAGATCTCCAGTTCTAATTGAGCCCACTCAATCCATCAATTTGGGTACAACAGAGGAACCACAATTGGTACATGTAGCACAATCATTATCAGAAGAAGAGAAGCAAAAATTTACAACATTCCTAACAGAGAAGAAGATCAACTTTGCATGGAAATATTCAGATATGCCAAGATTGGATCCTAATCTCATAATGCATCATTTATCTATCGCTGCAAATGTCAAACCTGTCAAGCAAAAATTGAGAAAGATGCATCCTCACATTGCACTCTTGGTAAAAGCTAAATTAGAGAAGCTCCTCAATGCCGAATTCATTTGAGTTATTGACTATGTAGAGTGGATCTCTAATATTGTACCTATTTCTAAACCAGATGGTTCAATCAAAGTGTGCACAGACTTTAGAGATGTGAATAGAGCATGCCCTAAGGATGATTTTCCACTACCTAACATTGATATGATAGTGGACATGACTGCGGGTTTGGAGATGTATTCCTTAATGGATGGTTTCTTTGGATATAACCAAATAAAAATTGCTCCAGAGGACCAAGAGAAAACTTCTTTCACATGTGCATGGGGCACCTTCTGCTGGAATGTCATGCCATTTGGGCTTAAAAATGCTGGAGCTACATATTAAAGAGCGATGACATCTATTTTCCATGACATGATGCATCAAACTATGGAAGATTATGTTGATGATACTTTAGAAAAATCTATGATCAGAACTGAACATCTAAAGGACTTGAGCATGATCCTAGACAGAATGGAAAAGTTTAGTCTCTGACTAAATCCTAAGAAGTGTGCTTTTGGTGTCACTTTTGGAAAGCTCTTAGGATACATAGTTTCAAAGAAGGGCATTGAAGTTGATCCGGCTAAAGTCAAGGCTATAATAGAGATGCAACCTCCCACGAATATCAGTTAAATGAGGACATTGCAAGGAAGAGTTCAATCTATCAGAAGATTCATATCACAGCTAGCAGACATATCACAGCCTTTTACAAAAACATTACATAAAGGTGTGACCTTTGCATGGAATGAAGAATGTGAGAACAACTTTAACCATATCAAGAAGTATCTATCAAATCCACCTATCTTGATGCCTCCTATTCATGGGAAGCCATTGATCTTATATGTCTCCGCAACAGCCACATCACTAGGGGCATTGCTAGCGCAACATGATGAAGAGAAAAAGGAAAGAGCCATTTATTATATAAGAAAAACATTGGTGGAGTATGAAAAGAACAATTCTATGATTGAGAAAGCTTGTCTCGCTATGATCTTTGCATCACAAAAATTGAGACACTATATGTTAGCTCATACCATGCATCTAGTAGCAAAAATTGATCCACTAAAATACCTACTCAGCAAGGCTACCCTCATAGGTAGACTGGCTAAATGGGTCATGCTTCTAAGTGAATTTGACATTGAATATGTTGAAAGAAAAGCTATAAAAGGTCAAGTTATTGCTGATCAACTAGCAGATGCACCCATGTTTGATGACACACCAATGCAAATGGAATTTCTAGACTCCTCTATTATGCACCTATCTTCTAGAGAATGGCAATTGTTCTTTGATGGCTCCTATACACAAAATGGATCTGGAGAAGGCATATTGTTCATAACTCCTCAAGGATACTCCATCCCAAAAGCATTCAGACTAAAGTTCCCCTGCACAAATAATATTGCAGAATATGAAGCCCTCTTGAATGGTATGAAAATAGCAATTCAATGGAGAGTAACAGAGCTACACATTCATGGATACTCTCAACTTGTTATTCATCAAGCCAATGATGTGTACCAAACTAAAGATGAAAAGATCATTCCTTACAAGAGAATGGTAGATGATCTTAAGAAATATTTCATATCTATCACATTTGAGCAAATTCCTAGAATGGAGAACAAGGCTGCCGATGTAATGGCAACACTATCTACTTTATTACAACAGCCTGAACATGAGCTACACTACGAGTTCCTGGTGGAAGCACTATCTTATCTTGCATATGACTCCCCTGAAACCCACATGATCTGCACTATTGTAGGTCATGATTCATCCAGATATAAAAACCTATTTTCCTACCTCCAAGACCAAACCATCCCCGATACCTTCAATCATCATGAAAAGAGATACCTTATCTGTAATGCCTCCCGATATGTCATCATTGGTAATGATCTATACAAACGAGGTCTAGATGGTACGCTACTTAGATGTTTAGAATGGGAAGAGTCTCAACGTGCATTAGAGGAAGTCCATGATGGTATTTGTGGGTCACACTTGAACAGTTTAACACTAGCTTGAAAACTTATTAGGGCTGGGTACTATTGGCCTAAAATGGAGAAAGAGGCTATCCAATTTGCTAAGAATTGTCAAAAGTGTCAAGTACATGGCAACCTAATTCATGCTCCAGGGAGGGATCTAATCCCCTTTACAACACAATGGCCTTTCCATCAATGGGCATTTGATCTTATTGGGATGATTCATCCTCATTCTTCTAACGGACATAACCATATAATCACAGCCACATATTATTTTACAAAATGGGTAGAAGCGGTCCCTCTGACACAAGCAACGGGGAAACAGATATCTATGTTCATATTCAACTATATCATATGTAGATATGGGATACCTCATTCTATAATCACAGATAACGGTGGGCAATTCAGGAATAAAGACCTAGATGATCTATGTGCCAAATTCAAGATCACCCAACATTGGTCTTCTATCTACTATCCACAAGGGAATGGCCAAGCAGAGGCTTCTAACAAAAATCTATTAAAGATCTTGCACAAAATAGTAAACAAAACTGGCAGAGATTGGCATCTCATGATTAATCTAGCTCTATGGGCCTACAGAACAAGTATCAGAATGCCTACAGGGGCTACACCTTTCACTTTAGTTTATGGGTCTGAAGTGGTACTGCCTATTGAGGTTGAAATCCCATCACTCAGAATTAGAATGCATGGTCTAGTAACTGATGATGACTACAGAGTGTCTAGGTTGCAAGAACTAGAACTACTAGATGAGCGCAGACAAGCAACATATGATCATCTTAGAGTATATCAGAAGAGAATTTCTAGAAGCTACAACAAGAAAGTCAGACACAGAGAATTTCAGGTTGGCGATCTAGTCTTGAGAGAAAATCCTAAAAATCAATCCCATCGAGAATGCAAGGGGAAGTTCAAACCCAACTGGTTGGGTCCCTTTTTCATCACCACTACTTTTGGCTCTGGTGCTTATCAACTCTCAATGACTGAAGGAGAACAGCTCTGAGAACCAACCAACGTTCTCCATCTGAAAAAATTCTACGCCTAAGGCATTCAGTCTATGGTAAAATGTCTTGAAAAAATTATAAAAATTAGAAAAAGTCCTAAAAAAATGAACATCTTGGTGAAAACCTAACAATAGGCACCTTGATGATTCACAAACAAATCAAAAAATATCAAAAGTACAAAAAAAAATTGAAAAAATGAAAAATACAAAAAAAATGAAAAAATGAAAAAAAGGTGCCTTGGTGAAAACTTGGAAACAGGCGCCTTGGTAGCAAAAATAGAATCTCTGCCAAGATGGTGAAAACTTGGCAAACGGGTGCCACTTGTTTCAAAATGCCCCATCTATCAGTGCAATCTTGGTCTTTCCTAGCTTTCAGTCTTGCTTTAGTTTATACATATCTCCCGGTTTGTTTCTGCATTTCCAATTTTTCAATAAGTTGGTCTGTACACCACTCAGCTCAAGTGTCTGTATCCTATCAATGGTTAACACTTGGGGGCAATCAATGTTATATCCTATGGCCTCCAATGTATCTTAGATGTGTCATATCTAGTCAAGAGTCCTTTGAAGCTTCATTTGAGTCAGTCAAGTCTATCTTGTCTCCAGAAAGGATTTTGCATCTACAACAATGCAATCAACATCAAACATCAACCTAAAAACAATCTATGCTTTTTACATGCTTTTATCTCCTTGTATGCTTACTAATTCGCATTGAGATTTTGGCATATTGTGTCTCTTCGAGCTCTTCGATGATGTCCTTTACAGGATTTAGAGAGTGATGATTGGGGGCATAATCTTTTCTTTGTCTTCTGCTTGTATGTGAAAATCTAACAACTTTGGAAATTTTGGATTGAAATGGTGTTCGACTTTAAGAGCCTCTATCTTGAATTGGATGGCCATGCGTACCTCGACCATTGATACCCAGAAAATTCAAGGAAGTTTGATCTAACTATTGTCTTTTTGAGTGAGTTCTTTCTCCTACTATGAAACGCGATCTTGCCTAAGGATGTGCATGATAAAGGATCACTACAGGTAATTCACATTGGATTTAGAATGATCTCTTGACTATTTGATGTGTTTGCAATGCAAGGTGTATTCCGGTCATCACGACACTTATGTTTTGATGCTTGTACAAATTGCTATATCAAAATGGACATGATATTCAGGTCTTTCTGGCATTTGTGCCTTGGTGCTTATATCTAATCCGACATTCCGAAAATAAAATCAATATTCATATATCCATGGTTGTTGACCAGTGGGTGTTGTATTGATTCTTGTGCATACAAATTGATATTCATATGTCTATGGTTTCATAGCTAGTGGGCATTGTATTGATTTATCCGGTTACCTAAAAGTTCAATGATGATAACAAATCGACACATGATCAGTGACTAGGTCCTAGGTCTTAGGTTGCATTTCATTTTGCATGTTGCATGATCTCACAATGACTAAATGAACTTCAAAGCTTAAACAATTCTTCATATCAATTTTTCACATCTAACGACAGCTGAGTCTCACTTGAAAGTCTCTTCATCAAACCGTGAGCAGTAACCCTCCAGGGTTAAACATCCTTTTGACATAAGACTGAGTACTTGTCTTCATCAACCTGCAAAAACATATCATGTGTATCGCTGCATTTACATCTTATATCATTATCATTTGTTACATTACATTACATTCATTGCATAAGCATAAATCATACATACATCTTTTCATAATCAATTACATTTGCATAACATCCATACATATGAAAGAAATCATTGCATTGCATCGATCCATACATGCATTCTACACTAATCATAGCATAAGCATAGCATGATATCATCATAAATCTACATCATGATAGGTACAAATGAAGTCACAATCAAAATATCGATCTCATATATATCAAAAATCTCAAAATGTGTCAAGGGTGCACTACTGGCACAATGTACAAAAGAATGAGCTCCGGAAAGCTATCAGAATCAGAATGGTATATCAATGATAAAAAAAAAGAACAGAATATATCAAAACATGACCCCGGGAATCAACTCTTAGCAGGAACAACAACATAGTATGCAGACACATAATAGGAGGCCCGTGAGGTTTGATGGGTCACCTCTATCTGTAGTCTCTGAACCTCTGAGTGAAGCTTTGCACAAAGCTTAGTGCACTGCCTGTCTACCTCCTGAAACCTCTCCTCCCATCTAGCACTCTATACCTTTAGGTCCCGGACCTAAGCTCTGAGCTATCTAATCATCTCTGATGAAGTGAGAGGAATAGTAGGCTCTGCTACAGCTGCTGGCATCTCTGTATCCTATGCTAGCTGCTCTGGCTGTTGTCTAGTGGTCTCTGATCTATGCGCCTTACGACATCTAACCTCCACACCCAAATCAAAAGTGGTCTCTACCTGTGTGGGATCTGCATCACCACCTATAAACTGCTCACCTACCAACACGTCATCTATTGCATCGACACTACCCAAAGTACCCCTCTCACCCCTGGATCATCTATGTGACCTTGTGGATGTACCTATGGGAGAAGTAGAAGGATGAGGCGGCCTCATATGCCTAGATGATCTCTACAATGGAGCTATCACTCTCTGTTTGGGTGGTGTAGGATGTACTGCTTGTGGTCTCGTGCCCTGTACTATAGGAACATCGGTAACATCCATCACCTCCTCCATGGAGGGTATCAACTCTGTAGGATTTGAGAATCTGTGGATGGGATGATCTGCAAGCCACACAATGTATCCTTTTGTCACTCCTGCATCGACAACCTATGGCCGGTAGTCCCAATCTCTGCCTATAATGGCACTGTACTCCTCTACACATAAAGAATAGGAGAGCCTCGGTGTCCATCTGAGCCCGATCTCACGCACAATGCGAGCATATGCAGTGTACTCTCATGGGGTATCCTGTCTGCGTCCATACTGATGCCACACTCTTCTAATAAAAAATCTCTCCAAAACTATGGGAGAGCAGCCAATAAGTACTTGACTCTGAAAAAGAAAACTATACTACTCCCTCGCAGTGGGCCAGATCTCTATCTGCAAATATGGCCTCCAATGAACAAAAGTCATGTCATCTAGAAATCACCAGAAGTACTCGGTATGACCCATCTGGACCTGTGTGACATAACCAGCATATGTGTATATCACTGGCTCCTGTGGCTGCCACTGTGTCTGAAAAACTGGTCTCAATACTGGGATATGCTCCCAGGCCCATATTTGTAATACAAGAGCTCCTGAAGCAAAGCTCTTGCAATCCTGATACATGATCTCATGCATCTCTGAAAACATATGTGCCAAGAGGCACTGACCCCAGGCAAGCTCAGTGGGTGTAGCCATAAATAGTGCTACCATCGGAGCCCATCCCATCAAAAAGCCATTCTGCTGACGGCCTGGCATGATGAGCTCCCCGATCATCCCCGCAATAATGCACTCTAAACGGTGCATCTGACCATATCTCTGTACAAGGGTCTCCCAGGAAATGGACCCCGTCAACTGTGTATCATCTCCAAATAGATGCCTAAAGGCATGAAGACCACCCTGACCAGAACTCACATACTCAGGATGCTGACTGCTATGAAATGGAATGCGCAGTATCCTATAGACGTCCTCTGGAATCACGGTCATCTCTCCAGTAGGTAAATGAAATGTCTGTGTCTTTGAATGGAATCTCTCAATCAAGGCAGTCAAAAGGCCGTGATTTACCCTAATGTCAGGTAAATGAATCAAATACTCGAATCCGTAGGCAACAAGATGAACCCTCATCGGGTTCGGAAGCGCGATACATAATCTTTGGGTAGCCGAGTATGAATGTCGGACGTGTACATCTGGATATATCACCTATATCATACAAAAATAGGGCATTCTATCAGAAATTGGGTTCAATAACAGGCTAATAATACAGATATTGGATAGTTAGGTACTTCAGAAGGTAGGTCAACTAGTCAGCTATCAGCATTAGGCATCAGAAAACTCAAAATTTGGCCCTAAAAGTCAATTTTCAACCCTCTATTTTTCATACGACAGTCCAGACTGGCATCAAATGTCAAATGTCATATGGTCATACGACACTGCACCTGGGATCATACGAGTTTCGAGGGACCCGATGAAATGTCGTACGACACAAGGGTCCCTCTCATACGACACTTGGGTGGACTTGAAATGACAAAGGAAATTCAAATGAAGTGTCGTACGAGTCTGGGTTGAGACTCGTACGAGTTTTCAAACATGCAAAAATTAAAAAAGCAAAATGTGTACGAAAAAAATTAAAAAATGCTAGGAACATGAAAAATTTGCATTTTCAGAGGGGCATAGAGGTCCACCTACCGGATGTCCATACTGTCGGGGTCTCTGGTATCTCTGGCTGTGCTCAAATCGATGCGAACTCATAGGAACCTTTAGATCTCATTGTTCTACCATTTTCTTGCTCAGAGGGCTCCGCACAATTTCCAAAGTCAAATGGTTGAAATGAATTGAAAATGACCCTTCAGGCCTTTATATAGCATTTGACCTAATTTTCAAAAGTGCTCCATTTTTCATGAAAATTGCACCCCTGGCTAATTTCGATGTTCTGAATCCATTTTCGGGATCAAAATTCAAATTTGAGATCATTTAATATGTCAAAATCATGATTTAAAATTTTTGGGCCTAGGGCGGTCTACTGCTTGCATAATCGACCTTCCATCATCACAGAAATCTAGTATTTAACTTAACTGATTATCTAACATCAAACTATCAAAATTTCAACTTGGTCAACTATGGTCAAATCATGGTCAAACATAGTCAAACTTGGTCTTTTGGACCTCCAAACGATGCAGAATGCATTCTTGAACGTGTATAACCACTTTTCGAATCAATTAACATGCTTCTGAACTATTCAACACTGACTTTTCTTGTCAGATTTCAATTTTAATCCTGAAGGGGGCATGATATTGCATATCATTCAAAGTTTGTAATCTAATTTGAAATCATATCTTTGCTGAAATCATATCTTCCTCAGTAATCAAGACAACAACCACATCTAGTTACTGATTCATCAAAAAAGACCTCATCGCTTGGGGCAAATCTATCATCACTTGGGGCATATCAGATTCATCAAGATCCATATCAATCTGGTATTCTCCTAATCTGTTAAACTATATCAGTTTTTGGCAACCATCGGATCATAGTGTTCTTTCCTTGGTTCTTCGGCAACTGAAGGGTTTGGATGTGATACCTGCTAGTTCTGCTAAGACAATCGAGTCTAGAACTGGTCACTCACTTCTTAGCAATCCTAAGGTTTGGAATCAGGCATTTTGACACTTTTTCGCAATCATAGGTTCATTTGCTGTTATAGTGAACATTATCTTTGGTCATTCAGGACCTATTATCTCCATATCAAATCAATAACAATCAACTTCTGTCTCATATCAATTATCAATTTCAAACATCAATTTCATATCTTTATCAAACATAGACTATCTTTGAACCACTGCGCTTCACATAGTAATTGAAAGAGGGGCAAAATGTAATACCCCAAAAATGGGCTATAAGTTCATTAATCTCCTATATCAACAATTCGAACGAAATTGAAATCAAAGTCCTAACCTAAGGCACATCTGCACATCATCGAATCCTAATTGATTATCTTAAATTCTACATCGGGGAATATTCCTAGCAATATTCCTAATTATCTTAATTATCTTTAATTTAATGATTATTTGGCAATAAATCACATTTATCCTAAGTTTGATTAATTGAATATTTTCATATTTAATTAATTAGATTTAATGTCTTGCCACTTAATTGTGTAATTAAATATAATTCTATCTATTATTAATTGTATTATTTAATTTTGACAATAAATCCAATATCCTATGAATAATTGATTAAATTCTTATTTAATTGATTAAAGCAGGTTGTCATTATTTAATAATATAGTTTTTAATAAAAGTTTGATAAAATAGTTAATTAACCCATAAATTAATTATTTTATTTCAAAAATCAGTTAAGTTGGGAATAAATCACTTTATTTATTTATTAAATCATAATTATCCATGTGCATATTCAAGGACCAGTTAAACTCAAATTGGAAAATCAATGCAAGTTGTTAGTTTTTTGAAACTCAACATCTTTTTGAGTTTTAAAGTTGATCTAAACTTCTAATTCAAGTTGAACTGTGCTTTTGCATGATTTTTGTGACTTAATTATCTGTTATTTAAAAATAACTCAAAAATCAACCTGAGTTATTTGAGTGATTTATGGCTTTCTTTCATGCACCTCCAAAGCCCTAGATTTCTATAAAATCAAGGCTCAGCTCTTCATAATTCATCCACGAATTTGCATTCTCACGCTGTCGAATTGGAGTCTGAAGAATCATCTTTGCAAATCCAAGCTATTGTGAGATCTTTCTAGTTTTGAGCATTGCATATCATTTAGCATAGATTCATATTATTGTTAGATCAATTTCCATATTAGCATAGATTCATATTAGTTTTTCATTATTATTGCATAGAAAATACCAAAAATATAGATTAATTGCATTCATATTTCATATCAGTTTTGCATTCAAATCCTTCGTTTAGGTGTCGTCTAGGTCACTGATCTCGATAGCAATCTGAGAACATTAATCTCGCACCTATTAGAAGGCAATAAATTGCTTGGTTAGATTAGATTTCAATTTTGCATGATTTTGATTTTTGCTAACCTCTAATGTTTTATTGAAGTGTTGTGTCTACAGATCAGGTACAATTTTCACACACACAATGATAGAAGAGCTCGAGGCCGAGTTACAGCCAGGATGTAACTTTAGATGTAAACGTACCCACAGACCCAAGCTAAATCCATGACCAAGCTCAATAATAGTGAAGCCCATGTTGACTTAAAAAATAAGTTGTGATTAAAGTAAGGGGTTCTTCAACACATACAGGTCATGGGTTATCCAGTCACAACTGCAAGCCATGAAGGGAGCCATAAAGAAAGCATGAGTCACAACCCCATACACAAAGCTAAGCTCAAAGATTCAGTTACAACCCAAATGAGAAACTCATAGTCACATACCAGTTTGAGGCCAAGAGGAGATGTAGCTCAAGCATGTCACTCATGGACTGTGGGTCTTATTTCAAACTTAAACTTAAAGTTGAGCTCCAAAGCTCAATAATAAAACTTCAATCACAAGCCAAGGTCGAGCAAAGCAAATCTCTACATCACAGGTGAGAACATGAGCTACCTTGTAAATGAACTTGTAGTTCAAAGTCTGATGCCAGGGAGTAAATTATTGAAACAAAGAGCTTCATGATGTTCGTGCCGAGCTAGATACAAAATTTTGCCAGAGTTTTCTTACAGTTAGGTTTTCACCCTATTCTCTTCGAGGAAAGAAAACTGAATAATGATGCTAAATTTGAGGATTTTTGAGTTTTTTAGAATCCACTGCAAGATAAATTGAATGCCATAACTGCATCCTGACAGAGCCCATTAACCACAGTTCCACCTCATTGCCTATGTTTTTGCATAGTGTACAAGTGGGAAGAGTGGTCACATTGACCTTCTTACCCTTTGCATTTTGTAAAACTTAGGATTATTTATTAAGTGTAATTTTTAGGGTAGTGTAGGTTTTTGTTTATTTTGAATTTTTATTCAAAATTTAATAAAATAAATATTGGTAAAGCATTGTAAAAGGATTTGTATCCTTATTAAACCAATATTTAAGGTATTAGTGATGGTTATAGGCTAAAATTTTGGCATGATTTTTGAAGCAAATTAGGGCATAACAGAGACTTAGATTTTTGGATTTGAGGCTTAGGCATGTTATAAAACTGATTTTTCATTATCAGTTTAGGGGTTACATATTTTGGAGAGAAGGTTGAAAGTGAGCTCATTGTTCCTTGATGCCATATTGAACTTGTTTGTGACCTATTTTGTCATTTTTAAAGAGTAATAAAGCATAAGATCCATTTGCTCACATATTTTGGGAGTTTTTGATTTCAAATCCTTTTTTCATCTTTCTTCCTAAGTGTTTATTCATTTTGATAGCTAGGAGAAGTGAATATTTTCCTATTCCTCCTCTAGGTGAGCAAAATTCAAACCTTATGAAAAATATGTATGTTTGTTAAAGGATTAAGCTATTTGTGGTCTAGGCCCTAGTAGTCAAGTCTTTTATCCTATATGTTGATCAATGATTCAAAGTATCAAGCTTTTAGTGCATGAGGTGGGATTACTGTTTTACGTTCCAATCAAGTCTGCTTTCATTTTTGGTGTATCACCCCAATTTCCCTTCAGTTTTAAAGTTCCTTTTCCCTTTTCCCATCAAATTTTAAATCAAGAGGTGATATCCCATATCAAATAGGAACTGGCCTAGAATCCAGAGACTCCTTAATCAAAGTCCACCCACAACTCAAGAAGGTTTCCATTGTTAGGATAGAATACTATATGGTCGTAATGCCTGAGTTGGGGTGGTATTTCTAAACCTAAAAAATAACAACGACATACAACATAGATATAATGAAATGATACTGTGCATTTTAACAATTTTATGGTAAGAATCAAATGAATTTGAACACTAAACTGACAATAAAACCAATACAAGTTGTGATAAGTGCCTTATTTCCATTGGGAACTTGAATTCATAATAAATGAAATAAAATATGATAGGCTTTCACTAATAGCATGATATCTAAGAAACTACTACATTACAATACTTCTCAACAATAACCCTAACCCAAACTATTATCAAAATCCATGTACAAATTCTATAAATCTATAATTCTATTCAAACATTTAATTGACCAATTAGATCAAAGCATGAATAATAAATCACATACACCACAACAGTGCACTAAATGAGACAAATCCTTGATTCATTCCATTCAAAATATAATAGAATTGTACAACTCGAGAGAAATGGATTTGAATTATATTTCTATTAAATTCAACTGCTATTTTTGTCAAACAAAAATTTTATAACTCATTTACTCAAAACCTCCACAAAACATGACACCAACTTCATCTATTTTCTATGTAAATGATTTTACAACTTGTTCATATTAACCTAGACTCTTATTGGAACGTATACCCCACACTTCAAATAATTTACAACCCCTATCTAGTGATATTGGTATTATTTTATAGACTAAAGAATGCAACAAACTTCAGATCACTTGACGACAAAATTTGAAATTGATCAAAATAGAAACAATAATAATATAAGAAAATATTCAACTCTATTGTGAAGTAGCAACAACAAGAACCTTGAGTAGAAATTGGAAACATGGACATGTGAAAAATAACTCTTCAGACGTTCAAATCAATTTATCTTTACAAAAGTGTAAGTCATCCATAGATTTTGACAACAAGCTCAAGATGCTTATAAATAAAATCGATCTCCCTCTTAACAACATAGGTTCCTTGTCATCACCAATAAAAAGAATAAGACAAAAAGAAAGCCAACAATCATTCTGTTTGGGCCTTTTTTCCCTTTAGGATCAAGTCCCATTTGTTATCCTCTTTGTCACCTGGCCAACTAAAATTTTTTAGTTCTTCAAATAGACTAACAAATTAATTCCATTTGGCATATAGCTTTGGCATATAAAATAAACTTGACAAAATCTATTTTACATGGCATCAAGCATATTATTAAAACTAGGCGTATCCACATCACTATCCATTTTCAAAATTATCTTTGTGTTAACCAAAATCATATCAAATTCCCCAATCTAAACTTCTAAATATTTTAAATTATTATTTTTATCATAAATTGATGGAACAAGGGTGCAGTAACCTTCAACAAACAACATCAACTTCCCCTTAACCAATTGATTCTTACCCTTAAAGAAAAAGAACACAGAGTTCACTATAGTTACCCTTTCCTTAGTTTTTGAATTTTTCTTTGACATATCATCCTAGTACATCATTGCAGTTTCAAGCTTTTCCATTAACATATTTCTACCAGACCACAAAGTAAACAATGGCTCAAGAAAAGTTTCTACCTCACCTTAGAATTTATCTATTTGTATTAGGAACACATGATGCCCATGCACATCATCTAAATTACTTATACTCTTCTTCACTCTGTGATCCATTATCTGCATTAACATAGATACACCCTTGTTCTTCACAACTTCCTCTAGGTTCTTAATTCTTCCTGCATATTCTTCCAATTTTTACTTCACATTCTCAGGAGCAATTATCTCATTAGAAGCAAGTTGAACCTCAATTGGAACCTTAGAAACAAAAAGATCCCTCTCAGAATATTCCTTTATAGTTTTCTCCAAATCAACAATTTTCATTAAGGCCTCTTCATATTTCTTGGCCAAAGCAATCAGACAATCATATCCTCACACACCTGCATGTCTTTTCTCTAAGTCTTTTATTTTAGCTTGATTCAAAAAGGACATACGAGTCATTAAATCCACAACTTCCTTATTTGAAGTGTTTTTCATATTCAAAATAATCCAATCTCCTCTCTTCTCTCCCTCAATGTTTACCATATGCGGTTTTTGTGTAGCGGGAGCCAAGGACCATTGTACTAGTGTTTTAGATTTAGGATCAAAACCTAATCCTCTAATGAAATTGGTAGAATCAAATTCAATCTTAAACAAGGGGTATAGCTATCTTCTAATTTGATTAATGATAATTGTGGACTGAATGTCCCATCCAGGATGCAACAACATACCACTATCTTTAACAACTTCTCTGGCATGTTCCACTGTCAACTTAACTATTGCAGGGTCAAATTTTTTTAGTGCAACTAAAATTTCCTCATTTCTTCTAGTGTCATCACCATTTAAATCCATTCTCTTTTTTAATTCATTATTTTTCATTCTCAACAAAAAACTCTTAAATCTATCAGTATGAATAAAATTATCATCACTCATGAAATTCTGAGAGATAATAACCATATCATCAGTTAAATTGACTAAGGGTAAATATTTTTCATCTCTTGTCTCTTCTTCTTTCTTTTCTCTCAACTTTCTTCTAATGTCACTAAAATATTTACTACTTTCCTGAATGATGGCCTTTGCAGTATCCTTTGGAATGTGCTCCTTTGGTGAGTTGATCTTTGGTTTCTTCTTGAAGGGCTTATGTGCAGATGATGCACTATTACTTGATCCTTCCTCTTCCTCATCACCCACTCCTTCACCTAAAGACACAACCTCCACTAGAACCCACTATCCAATAACCATAATCTTCTTAGGGATTTTTTCCATTATTGCATTATAATTATTTAATACCTGATCAATTTTCTCCAAATAAGGAAAATCATAATAGAAACCAAGTAAATCACTATTAGAATCCTTAAATTCTTTCTCAACTCTCATTATATCTTGCCACATTCTTCTCCTTCCTTGTACCTCATCCTTACCTCATCCTTAGATAAAAGGTTTCTAACCACATCTTCCTCATCAAGTGGCTCATGGCTAGGAACATTTTTCTAAGTAGTCATGCTTGAGAGTGCAGTCTTGATAAACCTCTCCAGGTCACAAAATCTAGAAGGGGTAGTAACCATTCTATACTGCTTAAGGAAATTATTTAATTCTTCAAATGCTTTCTTTCCAACTGAAAAATATAGTTGATGCAGGGGCATTCAAGGGTACTCGGTGAATCTGCATGGGAGGTGTATGTTTGGTTGGTGTTACTCAGTTGCAGCCTTGACTAACGGTCTCAATCATTGAAGGAAGCTTGGTCGCTGAAGGAACTCGGTAATCTCTGGCGCTCGGTGAAAGTGTTACTTGGCAATGTCTGTGGTGCTAGATTGACACTGGTGCTCGGTGATGCCTAGCATGTTATTTCACTATTGCTTGGTAGTTCTAGTTTATCGACCGGAGTTCTGTGTGATTTGTTGGGCCGACTTGGTGCATTTATTGTTGGTAGCTATTGTTACAGGCTGATATATTGGATTAAATGTTTGTGAGGCTATTTTGATGCTGACTTGTATTGCATTTAATAATTTTTGGGGGGAGTTAATGGTTTCATCCAGCCGACTTGTGGCTGATGATTAGTATTTATAGGATGTTTGGGTAGATGTTTAGGGGATCATGAAGAAGAGAGTAGAAGTTCATGACTTGGAAGACTTAGCGAATCAGATCTGAGGTTCTGAAAGCTAGAGTTGGCGAAGTTGTGGAAAAGATCTTTCATGATCTTGCAGATCAGATTTTTATCTGATAGTTTGTAGTTGCAGAGCTAGTGGTTTGCACACTTGGAGATAAGGAGATTGCTTGGAGGCTTGCGAGCTCAAGTTTAGATTTGCCTTAGGGTTTCCATCAATTGTTGATTGCTTTCAAAACTGAACTAGCTAGTGTTGTATTGGATCCTATGATCTTGCAGAATTGTTTCTGATTGTAATTGGCCCTAACCCGAAAGGCCTTACAGCCAAGCATGTTAATGAAAATCAAAAGTTAAACAATTATTTACTGTTGTGTTGTTGAGTATTCTGTTGTGTTGATTGTTGGCTGCAAGGTTTGGACTATCCTTAACTGGATCCACCATCCTTGACTACGTCAATAGTACATTCCATAATTTGGGCAAGAAAGTCCCCTTCTTATTTCCTTCCAAATATTCTTTCTCAACTAGAAATAATTGCCATAATAACTTAATCATCACAATTCTGGGGGAAATAAACTCTGGAAGAATATGGGGTGGTCATGGACAACCATAGACTTTAAAAAATGTGATGTTATCAAAGAAGTATAAATTAACCCAATTATGTAAAATGGGCTAATGAGGAACAAAATGATAGGGCCTCAACAATATTCTAATAGAAAATTCTAACCTTTCCCCATCAACACCAACCAAATCTAGAAAAGGAGTAGCAATCCAATTTTCAAATCATACAAAGTAGGAAATCATAGCTACTATCCCACACCTAAGTCCAAAATTGCACATGCATTTAAACACCAAACTCATCCCTTACTAGAGTCAACTCCTTATCTATCTCATTGGCATTGTGAAACAAAATCAAGTGGCACATGATTTAATAGAATTTTAAATATACCTTCGCAAGACTCTTTTGAATTTATACCAATCCTTCATGTATATTCTTCACAAAATAACCAACAAAAGCATAATTTGTATCTACCTTAGAGTTTTGTATAGCCATAACCATCATCAAAAAATCTTCAGTAACTATATTGTCACCATCCATACCAAGCACCTTGCATAATCCATACACTGTGAAAGCCACATAGTTTTGAATTGTACTCAAATCATAGGGCTCATTGATATTTTTAGGAACTAGAATGAGTTTTCTCTCAGCCCTAGGTGTATACCTTGTAATTACATATCTATTTAGCATCTCTTTGTGGGCATGGTAATTACTTTTCTCTATGCCAAAATCTATATTAGTGCATGTAGCACCTGAGATCTGAAAGGCGTCTACGAAGATCTTTCTATTAATAGTGACTAGGGAATGCTTATCCTTCCTTTAGATAACCTTAGCGATAGGACAATAGTCCTTGGTTGATTCCCTCAAGAAATTCACATCAATAAACACATCATGAACTATCAACTTTGCAAGGATCAACTCCCAAGGGTTAGACATTGTGGTGCAGGAGCACCCAGTGGAGCACAAAGTCACATGAAGAAAAAAGGTACCTTGGAGAGTGAAATATAATATATTAATGTTATTTGGGATGTTTTAAAGTCAATCATGGCCATTTGTAGTGACCAATTCAATGTAAAGACCGAAATTCCTAGAGGTTGTGATAAGGACCTTAGGATCAAATTGCTTGTCAGGGGGGCCAATAGTGCCTAAATGGAATCTGATGCCTAGGAGGGTCCTAGGTAGGATAATTAGATCCTATGATAAAATAAGAAATAATTTTGATAATTTAGAATTCTTGGGAGAGAAATTAAATAAAGTTATAAATTCAAATATTTAAATCCTAACGACTAGTGCCAATTAGGAGGGAAACTTTGTTAAATGGGATAAACACATTTGTAATGAAGGGAAACCATTTTGAATCAGCTGGGTATTTTTAGGATGAGTTTATTAAAGCCTAAGGAAGGCTAGTGTAGAGGGACACAAGTGAAGGAATTCAAATTTGTACGGACAGTGGCTAGAAAAACAATAGAAACCCAATTCTCTAAAAATTTGAGGTTGTAAGTGCATGGTTCTATAGATTACTTGCATTGGATCATTTTATAATGTTTTCATAATCATTATAAGTCTCTAAGAAAATAATTTGAATGATTTGACAACTCGGTACACCATTTTTATTGAACCATTATTGATTGTTTCAGGTTTCCTTGTAATTTGGCAAATTTGACTATTTTCAAGATGCTTAGAGCCATCCTATGAATGATATGTATTTGATTCTCATGGGATGGTATCCTATTGAATTTTAAAGTATAAAATTAACACAAAATGTGTAGATTAATAGATGATTACACGTGATCACCAATAATTTGTTGAGAAACGAGCACAAAATGGGTACCATGGTTATTGTGGTAAGAGATTTGGCTTAATGAGGGCCTAATTGTATGTTGGAAGTTATTTTTTCATGACAAGTACATGGTGTAGGATCAAAGAATAGGTCCCAAAGATAAGATTTGAGTCAATTTTGAGAAATCCCTAGCTTTTAGGGGAACTCGGTGAGGGTTTGGTGGATTTGGTGTTTGTAGGGGGTCATGAGTCAAACTGATGCCAAAATCCTTCTTTTACACCATTTCTAAAGACTGCTAAAATTTTCATGGTCAGGGGATAAGGGAATCTTAGGGCATCTTGTAAACCAAGGCCTAATAACCACTCGGTGAACTAGGCCACCAAGCAACACAAAACTCGGTGAAGAGCACACCGAGTAGAATAGAAACACCAAAACCACTTGGTGAAAGGTACCACTGAGAAAAGATATTTAATAGGAGAAATTTATTTTTGTCTTATGTTCATAGGGATTTTGATAAACATCATGGGTTGTTTGGAGAGCTTGTTTCAAGGTGTGGAGCCTTTCATGTAAATCCCATCCTTAAGGGATACTAGTGTGTGAAAGGGAATAGGATACCCTAAGGTGTGAATGGATCTAGATCACATTGGCACCCCTCTAACTTTTTTATTATAAAAATAGGTAAAAAGGGAGTAACTAGATGATGACAATGTCTATGGGTTACTATATGGACTACAAGCATCCTTCCATTCATATTTATTCACGAATTGGCTGTTTGTGGACCCTAGAAATAAATCTATAAACTCCTGCCAAAATGACTTAACACTAGTGCCCTTACCCTTACCAAACCTCTTTGAACTAGTCAATTCACTTTGACTCATGACTGAAACAATTTTTCTCAAAAACTTCACAACACAAAAAAATAGAAATCCCTACTGAGAAGATTAAGATTAACCAACTTACAGTTCTTCCTTTACAATCTGTACAATACAACTTTCACCATTGTCTGTGCCAATCACCAGCTTTGCACCTTTATTTTTCCAACTTTAATTATGTATCGAATGAGTGTGAAATCATGCATTTATGTACCAAATCTCTTTGTTTTCTAAGCCATCTCTTCAGTCATCAATTCACATGCTTCTGCAACTACTTCCAACTAGCTATGATTTATTTATCTCTTTCAAATATGAGTTGTCGATCAAATTTGAAACATGCAAAAACAAAAGAATTCCCCATTAGTAAAAAATAGTGCTAAAATGCCAGATGTCATAATTTTATTTGAGAAAACCCCTTTCTTTCTATAACTAGGCAATATTTTATTTGAGAAAACCCCTTTCTTTATGTAATTAGGCAGTCGAACCAAATCCATATCGCCAAGTATCATCACCTTGAAAGCTCACAACCTCAAAGAGCTTACTTCATTGATGACTATGGCATTGTGACTGACCATCCTCTAACAATCAAGCTCATTGTCACGTCCTTGTGATTGCTATCATTATTCCCTTCAAACCACGATGAGGTTGTGATCACTGTATTTCTTAACCCTTTTAACCTTGGTTGCGGCCTCACAACCATTTTGTGTTACCCATCTTAATCATTGTGACCATGCAACAACATCCTTTACTAATTTTTGTCATTCCACTTGTAACTTCAGAACCATTTGGTGTGTATCATATTACCTGCTACGATGGTGTGACTATTATTTCTTGTATCTACCACGAGACTAGTTGCAAGCTCACAACTACCAGACAAACCATTTATTAACTATTGAAACCATGTGATCATTAAACTTAACCACCATATCCTGGTCATGACTTGGCAACATAACTGTAAATGGATCTAACCGTGGAAAGGCTTTGATTACTACCAATCTTAGCTCTTATAAAATTTTATGTGCCATGTGGCATCTTATCACACACTTGCATCTATAAAGACTCATCGCCAGGAAACCTTATGAGGCTATGATAACATGGAACCTTAACCATTATATTAGCACCAAACAATCACGTGTCTCCTTCTTGCACATTCAAAGCCCAAACATTTTACTTTACTAACATCTGCAACATTGTGACTGAAGAACCTTATTAACCTTCTACAGCCTGACTCATAGCCTCACAACCACAAAGAACTTAGACATATAACCACAATGAGGATTATGATAACATAAAACCTAGACCTCCCAAGAGCTCATAATTTCTAGTTGCTAAGACATAAACCAAGCTATGATTGTGTGAATAATATGAAGTTTAACTGACACTTGACCCATTTGACCTACGAACATGGATGGATAAAAACAAGACACATAGGATTTGACTTGATACGGCCAGACCTTCAAAAGAAACCCTAAAAAAATTAAAAACTTTGACAACTATGGAAAAAATTTGAATCAAGGATATTGGGAAAATTTAAAATCAAGACTAGACCCTATCACAAACCTGACATATAATAAGGAAATAAGCATGGGAGTTAGCCAATTTTTTGCATTACCACTAGTGGCTCTAGCTGGAGATGTTTATTCCTCTAGAAAGGAGCAATTAATCTAGAATATCAATGAAGCAGACCACTTATAGAGAAGACTAAAAGAAAATACAATAGAAAGGAAAACTAAAACTAACTATGCACAAACCTACCCTATTGTTCATGGAATAAAAACTTCTTCAAGAAAAGTAGGGCTTCAAGAACCGTCCATGAACTAATAGTTTAAGAATTTCACCAGTCGTTGCTTGGATAAAATAAGAATCTTCTCCCCACTTACTGTGAATCAAATATGGACTTAACTAGATGGAATCAAACTTACCATGCTTTCCTTTATCTTCCAATTTATCATTCCACATCAAGACTAGATCATTTATTTGGAAATTCCTTGCATTTTTTTTTCTATCATACAAGATCTTGACTTGCATCTGAAGCTTGGAATTTTTGGCAAGAGCTTCTCTTCTAGTTTCATTTAGCTCTAGTAGATCATCAATCCTCAACTACATATCATCTTCCACTTCATCATCATAAGTTTGGACAAATTTGTACATCTTCATCAAGTTATTTTGGGGTAACCTTACTTGTATCTCATATACCAAGTCAAAAGGAGCACATCCTATTTACTTCTTTATTGTTACCCTATCTACCCAAACTTCCACTATCAACTTTGAATCCAAAGCCTTTTTATTATTTTCTAGGACTCTCTTGATGATCTTTATCAAGCTCTTGTTGCTTGATTCATCTTTCCCATTTTCTTGTGGATGGTAGGGTGAGGAATATGATGTTTGGATGTCATATTCATTGCAAAAATTAGTGTATTCCTTTGATCTAAAATACATTTAATTATCTAACACTATTCTTTCTGGGCATCCAAATCTTGCCAATATGTTATTCATCAAAAAATCAATCACAACCTTGCTTGTTGCTTTCCTGGTTGTAATTGCCTCAACCCACTTTGCAAAATAATCAGTGGCCGCTAAGCTTCAATAATGGCCACCACTAGAGTTTCATGCTATCTCTCCAATGAAATCAATACCCCACTATTGAAAATGATCTTGAACATCAATTGGCTTCAATGGCAAATTTCTTGAAAAATTCAATTTCCTAGAAAAACTTTGGCATGCATCACATTTTTTTAACAAACTGGTGTGCATCTTTAAAAATTATTCACCACAAAAACCCATCCCTTAATATCTTATGTGTAGTTGTCTCAGCCATGTAATGTTCTCCACAAACTCCACTATGCATTTTTAATAACAATTCCTTAGCTTGGTTTTGATCAACACACTTCAACATGACACCATCTATGTTTCTCCACCAAAGTTTACCATTCACAATGACATATTTAATAATATGCAATTTTAATGTCCTCTTTTTATTATTATCCATATTCTGAGGACATCCCATTTTCTTCAAGCAATATATTATGTCTTCATACCACTCACAACTATCAATGTTATAGTGATAAGCTATGTGCTCTTCTTCCACAAAATTTATGTGATTAGCACCCAAATTTTTTTGAGACATTAATTTTTCTAATCCTTGTCCTCTCACTTGTTTGATGATCTAAATTTCAATGTTAAATTCCTAGATCCTATTGATCCATATACATCTTCTCCCTGATGTCTCTTGTTGTGTGAAGATGTCCTTTACTATAACACTAGGCACATAACCACCAACTGTTGCTCCTATTAGATATCATCTGAAAGCCTTAACTGCCTTCACTAGTGAATATACCTATTTCTCATTCAATTCATATTTCAATTCTACAACTTGTAATGATTTACTGAAAAAGGCAATAGGTTTTCAAAGCCTTCTGAATTCTTTTGCAATAAAACAACTACAACAGTGTGGAAAGATGCAAATAAAAATATTTGCATGGGTTTGTTGTAATCTAGTGTTCTCAAGACTAGAGCATCTTTAATTGCCTACTTTAACTCTTGAAAAGCCATAGTTGGTTCTCCTTCCCAATCTATCTTTGCTCCCTTTTTCATCATCTTAGATATTGGTCTACTAATCTCAGTAAAGTTTGTTACAAACCTGCTTAAAATATTAATCTACCCAAAGATAATTAAATCCCCTTAACTATTTTGGTTTTAGATAACTTGTCAATAGCTGCTACCCTTTTAGGATAAATTCTTATCCCATCTTTTGATACAATATGGTCCAACAATTTACCCTCAATTACCCCAAATGCACATTTCTTTGGGTTCAAAGATACACCAATATACTCCACAACTTTGTGAAAGATATTTTCTATATGATGACAATGCTCATCTTCCTTTTTTGAGTATGTTATTAAGTTAGCTTGATAAATAATTAAAAACACATCAATAAAATCAAAAAATACAACATCCATTTCTCTTTGGAATGTTTCCCCTACATTACTGAGTCCAAATGACATTCTTACATTACAGATGTCCCCCAAGGTGTGGTAAATGCTATTTTAAATTGTTTTGACTCTTTGACGATCACTTGGTTATACCCTAAAAATCCATCTTCCATGGACATAAGCTCACACCCTATGACCTTCAACATAGCTTCCATGTTGGGTAAACTATAATTGTCCTTTAATGAAGATATGTTCAAATTTCTAAAATCAACATACAGTTTGATATCTCAATTTTTCTTCCTTATAGGAACCAAGTTAGAGACCCATGATGAATGTCTAATATGATTAATGATACCAACATCCGTTAGATCTATACGTTCTTGCATCTTAGGTGCTAAGGTTGGGTTAATTGGTTTTTGCTTTTGCCTGAAAGGTTTGGCATTTTCCTTCAAAGGAATAAAATGTTGGAATAAATATTCTCTATAATCCTTTAAGTCATCATAAGACCAGACAAAAAAATGGATGTATTTTTTAACAAATCGATCAACATTTTCCTTACCTTAGGTGACATATTCTTACAATGTACAATTTCTTTGGTGATTCTTCTGTTCCAAGATTTATCTCTTCTAAATCTTCAGGATGTGTGCCAATATTTGCAATCTTTTCCTTATCATGATTATCAAATACCCTTTCTAACACAACTAAACCCTTGGGAACTTTATTTGTTTTCAATTAAAGTACTTCATTCCCCAAAACTATTTCCTTTCCTTCCATTGTTTCTACACAAGCATTAAAATTGATTTCTTGTCCATCATATTAATTGGTACACTCCAAGAATCTCAAAATATCATTATTGTCATTGAAAACTTGCCATATTTCAATGTTATCAAGGACTGATGGCCTTGTTTGAACTTTAACCCTTGAAATTCCTACAAAAGTAATATCATATGGATTTAATGCAATATTAGCCAGTAAGTTTTCCATCTTATTGTGGCTTCTCTCTATCTAGTCAATCCCAAATGTATCAAAGTGTTCTATCTCATCCTACACTAGATTTCTATACTATTTCAGTCTCTTATTTTTTGATGCATATTTTGATCTTACTTGGGATATGACCATCTTTGAATCTCCAATAACTCTAAGATTCTTTATGCCATGTTTCTCTACAAGTCTTAACCCTAATAGCAATACTTCATACTCTTCTATATTATTTGTACATGTAAAAGATAGAGTAAAATAAAAATTGAAAGTTTTTACATAGGTTGATACCAATAGTATTCTTGCACCTTAACATTCCTTTGAATTAGATCCATCAAAATAGATAGTCTAAAGGTTCTTATCATCTGATGAATTTTCCACTTCTTCATTCAATGGTACAGGTTGATCTTTTTCTTCTCTTGAGAAATCTTTAATTCTGAATGCATTTATATAAGTGTCAATGAAATAATTCATGTTTTCATTAGTATCGTGTTCTATTATATGTGACACTCTCATCTCTCTTTCAATATTGACATGCTCACCATCAATATGGAAAGTTGCATAGGATAAATCACACTACAAACTCCCTCCCATAGAAGCACTCCATTTTCTTGAGAATAACATCCCATAATGAGGAGGGATATCTACAACTAGAACACTCATGGTTAAATCCTTGTCAAAGAATGTTGTCATTTTGTAAGGAAATGTCCTTATAGTACCTATCACAGGCACCTATCTTGAATCCAAAGCACACCACCTACCATGAGTAGTGTCAACATTCAAACCCAAGAATTCTATTATTTTTATGGGCATTGTAATGCCCCACCAGGGAACCTAGGAGAGATTAACCTATAACTTGCTACTAAGTTTGGTGAACATTTTTTTAAAAAAAGTTAACAAACAAGATAAACAACAGTGCAGAAGCAATTACCATTTACTCACGTTGAAACAACATCCAACACAGATTACAAAACTCGAGGGTTCCATGACGTAGAATTACTTAAGAACAAAACACAACTAAAGAACGATAACAAAAGATTCCATATCATAAATGATACAATTACAACTTACATCAATAATTACAATCCTCATGGACATCCATGATAACTAATAAATTGACATCCACTGCACATGTCCCAGGGTATGTAATAATAAATCTAACTAAAAGAAGTACAATGTCCATATTAGGTATCACATGTGATACTCTAATATAGGACTACATAAATGAAGGTAAGATAAGAAACCAAAAATAAAGAATCAATGAAGAACCATAAAAGCATCCAACTACAAAAGTATCAACAACACCGACACTAGGACGTTGAATCTTAAATGGTAAAGAATCACTACCACCCATCCGTGTAGAACCACAAAGGTCTACCTCACCGTGCTGAGGAGATAACCACAAACCCCAATTGGATGACCAAAACCAAACAAGGATAAAACCACTGAGCAAGGAATCCTGAAAGCTCACTACTCAAGGTTTACAAAAAAATAAAGAGAAAGGTGAGACACACTAATCTAGAGGCATAAAAAGAAACTTAGGAGATGATCTAGGCTACATGCTATGAGAGTGTCATCACATGTCTAACTACTTGAGTTACCTTGGACTGGTCACTCTGGACCCCGGACCCTCAAGAATTGAGTTACCCTGGAACTGACCACTCTGGGCCTTGGACCCTCAATACAATTCATGTGGGATTAGAATACTCTCTCTCTCAGATATGAGGAATTCTAATCATAACCATACTCTAAATTTTCTTTTTAAATGATCTATAAAGTTTTAATTACTAAGTTATCACTTAATTACATAATCTACAATAGGTTACCTAGGTAATGACCACTTTGGGTCTTGGCCCCTATTGTAAGCCACTCCCCTAAGATGCACTTAATCAATCTCCCCTAGGCTCATAATCTCATAAACAACCAATAGGTATACAACCAGGTAATTCTAGATGCAGTTTCACACACAAGAAACTGAAATAATTACGAAGATACCATAAACAGATTATAACCAACAAGAGCCCATAAGATCGAAACATAGATGATAATCAAAATAAACACACACATCAAACATGATGCTAAAAATAAATCCAACTGACAAAGATCCCTACCTCTGTTTCCCTAGGTCATTCTAATGCCCGCCCTCACATAAAATACAAGAATACAGTTCAGGCACGAAGAAGACACAATTGCATTTAAGGAAATTGTTATCCAATACTTAAGCATTTAGAGTCCATAAAGAACATAATTTAAATCCACATGCAGAAACACATAAATTTGCCAAGAGATACTTAACATTAAAATAATGCCAAATTAAAAAGTATTCTCTATAGTCGTTTTAAGAATTCAACAGAGCAAAAGCCCAATTTCAGTATAAAACTCATCACATGAAAAAATACATAGTTGTCAACTTACTAAAACAATTAAAAAGCCATAATACCTTAAAAAGTTGATACACAAGTATTAAATTATTAATATACAACTATCAATCTTTTGAACTTAATAACCAAATAATAATTCATTATAAAATTAACAAACAAATTATAATGAAACTAAAAATAATTAACAAGTAACATTCTAAATTAATTATTAAATAAAAATTTAAATTAAATAAACTAAAAACAAATTAATTAATTAACAAATAGCAATTAATAATAAAAATCAAAATAAAACTTAACAATTTAATTTGATTAACAAAAGAAATATTAACTAACATAAATTTAACATAGAATAAAATTATAAAAGTAAAGTCTTATGGGGGGGTCCCTGCGGGCCCCGCAACCCATTTCCCAAGCGCCTACACACTTTCCAAAACCCCCATGCACTGTGCCCTCCGCAATAGGGTATTGCTAAGGCAGTATCTGCTACCGTAGCAGTGCCTTCTGCTACGGTGGCCGCACCTTGGGGAGTGGGGGAAGGTGGTAGCCCCCACCTCCCCTTTAACTTTTTCAATAAACTTTTTTTAATATTAATTTAAAAAAAAAAAAAAACTCAAACATCATTTGAAATATATATTGTTTTTTTTCAATTTTAATTTTTTTAAATTTGTTTATTAATAAGAACAAATTTCAAAGCCTTCTTATTTTATTTTATATACATATATTTTATATCCGACACAAAATTCTAGAATTTCAAAGAAAAGAATCTTTTTTTTTTACTTAAATTTATTCTAACACATAATGCAAAAATATATTTTTAAGTATATATTTTCATTGCATGACTTACCATAATTTTGTCTTTTTGGACTTTTATCTCAAGCCTGTCTTTTTTTTTCTCTTAGTTTTTTTTTAACAGAGAATAAAATATTATTTTCCAGCCTTAACCTTTACACCCAAATTGGGTTTTTTAACAACCAATAGATTTTCCTAATAGGGGATTAATTTTTCTCCCAATACTGTAGTTAACTATACAACAGGATTGATTTATCATTTTGTAGGAAAACCATGAAGGATTAATTAACGAAATTTGGCCAGCATAACAATACAATGCCAAGTTGCAATAAAATACAAAAAAATCAACTATACTAGGGTTTCTGAATACCCAGATCTATTAAAAACACAGAAAGACAATGAGTGTAAAATCAGAGATAACAGGCAAAATTCAATGCCTACCTTAGATCCAATGCTAGAAACTGAAACTGAAAACCCTTATAGATCTGAGAATAGAACTATCTCCAAAATCAAGCCCAACCTGCAGATCTGAAAGCTATGTTGCAAATAGGTGCTCGATCCAGATGCACAGAGAAATTCCAACCAACATGTAGCCACAACAATCCACAAATCTCCAAAATACCAAGCACACAAGCTTCCCCCAAAAATCTTCTCCAAAACTTGTCTCTCCTCAAAATGAATGCAATAATTTCGTAATAGGAATTTCATTCCCCAAATTCATGCAATCCCAAAAGACAACTCAAAAGCTAACTCACAGTTCAACTCCAAATCAGAAATGACTCATAAGACAACTCCCGATCCAACTCTAATTCTAAAATTGAAAGTAAATACAATTAATTAATTAAAAATATATTTTAAATGCACAACTCAACTTAGACTTTTGAAAACTAGTTATCTTTTTGAAAACAAACTCCTTTTCAATTTTGCACATGTTATAATTTAAATTCATTTATTAAATAAATTAAATACTTAATGCATCATAAATTTATGCAATTAATTATTTAATCATTTAATAAAATATGCAAGCATAAATCAACTCATTTTCCAATTAAGCACATGTTAATAATTAAAACCCAAATTAAATAAATTAAATATTTAATACATCCTAGAACATGCATTTAAATATTCAATTATTTAATTATACATTCAAACATAATTAAATCCAAATTCAATTAAATAAACAATTATTTCTAATTAATCAAATAATTGACTTTATATAATTTTCCAAATTAAACATAGGAACATGATTAAATCATTAAATTCAACTATAATCCTAACATTGATAATCATATAAAATCACCTAAATAATCATGAATCAACTGAATCAAGCACAATAAAATCAAGAAAACTGAAACCATGCACAGACTCAAGAACGGGATCTACGAATTCATACCAACCAGATGAATTCAGGTAGGGTAGTCAGATTAACACTTGTCCAACCCTAGGACAATTATGCTAGGGTTAGGGTTTTGGGTCTGTGTATTATCTCCCCTCTTTACCATTGAGATGAATGTTTATGGGCATGGTCACTCCTGCCAATTCAGGGAAGACGATGCCCTGTACTTGAAAATCTATCATCACAAGACGAAGCATGTACATACAATAATATATAACAGACAATGGCATGGATTGGCCGATTGTGTGGATCTCGCAAGCAACTACGACTCCGTCCATCAACCACATCAGGCACGTCAAACAAAAATATAAAATAAACACATCAACCATACACATGCAAGTATGGGATTAGTAAAATCATAAGCATCAATGATTTCCTAACATATAATATAACATCCTAAAATAATCATAACATTTATAAAATCGGACTAGGGGTGGGGTACTACAGGCATCACAGTATTTGAGGCTCTAGAATCTATCATACAATTTTTTAATACCTTTCCATTGATAATGACACTTAAAAAGAAAGGATAAATACTTCCCAAGCATACATTTGGGCAATTTGTGAAACAATTCCCTCTAGTTCCTTATTCTTTTTCTCTTCTTTATTTCCCTCTCCCTTTACATTTTGAGAATCATCAATTTTCTCATTCTTAACACATGAAGCACTTTTAACCCAAGACATAGCTCTCTCTTCATGTTCAATGATTCTCATCATCTCTAGTAAAGGGACTTTAACAACAATCTAAGAAAGAAATTGTAACATATCTACAGGTGTGTAATTTGGTAAATCAAAAGACATACCTAAATTTTCTTCATCTTTATTTGATTTACTACTTTCTACATTTTTTTTATGCTCCAAGTCCTCTTCAGTAGGCTTAGTAGAATTTCCATTCTCTTTTGTCTTCATCTTTGGTAAAAAAAATTCTTCATTAGGCTTTAAGACCTCAGCCTTCTTAGCCCATACTTTTCTTTTGACCTCCTTGACCTTGATTACATCCTTCTCTTTATCCTTTTTTACTTCCTTAGCCTTATTTTTATGTTCCTTAATGAACATACCAGATGGTTTCCCTTGATCTTCACCCATTGTCCTATTTCTTAGTTGGTAATTTCTCTTGACCTGAGCAACCATATCAGTAGTTATTTTAGCATTTTATTCATCACAAGGTCTTCTTAAAGATACTATGTCTTCACCCTATTCAACATTGTACAACTTATCATCAACATTGCACTCCTCATTAGAAAACACTTGTTGACGATAAGATTCAACTCTCTACCTTGTTTCATTCACATCCAAATCTTGGGACTCATTATCAGAAGTATTTTTTGTTTCTCCAAGATAAGCATTAGTCATAAAACAACCTGCATCATTGTTTGCAACTATTTCTTCTTCTTGAACATCTTGTGCTTCTTCTTCAATAGAAATCAATTGTGCAACTACACAATATTCGGATGAATGAGGTGATTGACAAGCCATACACCAAGGTGTGTCTTCATTGACATTTATAGTGTGCTTTTGCAAAGGATCAAGAGTCTGCTACTCTTTCTTGTTGTTTTTTGGTTACTGAACCAATTTTCCATCTTTCCATTGAGTATTATTAGGATGATTTTGCAGTCTAGGTTGTCGATTAAAATTGTTGAATGATTACTTCTCCTATCCAATGCCTTTATAATTTTTGGGAGTATTAAGCTTCATATATTTCAAGGCATTGAGAACCTTGTGCCATTTCTCTTCCTCTTTAAGCTTTGAACTTGAAGACCTTTCTACTTATTTCTTTGTTTTGTTAAACAATTTAGGATCTTCTCTTCTTCCTAACTTACCAAAATCTCTTCTATTGCTTTCAATATTTATGGCCATCCTAAAAGAATCCCTCAAAGTATAAGGGTATTTATTTATGAGGAGATATGCCATCTTTGCATCAAATGCATTGAAATAAGTTGTCAGGCATGCATTCTCTTCCAACCTTAAAACCTGAAACAACTTGTGCATAGCCTTTTGAAATCTTATGTTGAAATCAGTCTCAACTTCATTTGGTGACTTCTTAATATTGTTGAACTTGTTCAAAATAAAAATAGCATTAGTCTTATCACCATATTGCTCCTTGAAAAAAATTTCAAACTGTTCCCAAGAACAAATACTTGCACCAGCTAATCCTCTACACCAATTCGTAGCATCTTCTGTCAAAGATTGTACAAATAATTTCATTACCACATCCTCATGCTCAAACTCATAGTCATTCATCTTATCTGTGAAAGATCTTAAATTTTCTTCCCCAGTTACAACATTGTTTCCTATAAACTTTCTTATCTTATCCCTTAATTCATTCAGAATAGGGTTAGGATAACTAGGAATTCCATCAAAGAATAGCTGCCTATATCTTTCCAACTCAATAGGTCTCCTCTGAAACTATCCTCCAACAACCTAACCACTGGTACTTGTTCCAGTGTTAGTCCCAATTTTTTGTCTATTTGAACCTTGAGGCTGACCTATGCCTTGAGTTCTAGCTTGGGCCCCTTGCCCTGTGTTTGTAACTCATGTGCTATGAGTGACTTGAAGACCTCGGGCAAGAGTATTTGTACCAACACTTTGTTGTGTTTTCAAGACTAAACTAGAAAAATTTTTAACATGACATGGGCCAGCATTAGATGAAATATTATTTAATGTTGATGTCTCAAGGAAATTGATTTTCCTTTTCATTTCTACATTAGCAGCTTCCATCTCTTCTCTTTCTAACTCCTTGGAAATATTTTTACTCTCTTTTATTACCTTTTCTAGCTCTATATCAGCTTAGGATAAACCTTGTGATAATTTACCTTGATCCTTCTGATTATTGATCTTAATTCTAGTTACTTTCTATTTACCTTTGTCCAAATTGGGATTATGAGTTTGAACACTTAGTTAAGGATTAACATGATCTACTAGTTTTTGTTGAGATTTTTCTTGGCTTTTAGGCTTATCTTTAGAAGTTCCTTCAACTTTCTAATCAAATATTTCTCTTGCAAGGCTTTTAGGCTTATCTTTAGAAGTTCCTTCAACTTTCTAATCAAATATTTCTCTTGCAACAGGGCCATCAACACTTAGGTTAGCCTCATCTTGATTCATGGCTTTAAGTGTAGTTGATTTTCTAATCAGGCTATCTCTCGCAATAAAAACATTGATAACCTTACACTCTTTCTCCTTTTCTTTTTTCTTTCTCAACTCCATTTTCTATTGGAGTTCCCTTCTCAGAATGTTTATATCTCCAAAAACCTCATTAGGATATGAAAATGTTATTTCAGATCCATAAGTATTACCAAGATCAACTAGATCTATGTCTCCTTATTCCTAAACATGTAGATAAGGAAATTATGTGGTAAGGCCAAGAGGAGGAGGTACACTAATGGTGCTTTCTCTTTGGTCACTTATACTTCTACTTCGACCTCTTTTCTTTTCAAAATACTGAACTTGGGTTAATTCCTTATTTTGATGATATATTTCCTCTTGAGCAGGTGTGTTAAATAATGCATAAAAAAATCCCATACAATCTAACTCAGAAATTTTAGAGGATGTTTCAGAACTTTCAAGAATAGAATTTAGAGAAAAATCACTTGCATTTTTATGTTTGGGTTTCCATGATGAGGGAGCATTGCTATTTTCTGCAACTCCTCTTGTCCAAATTTTCCTCGGAGCTTTAGGAAGCTCATCCACCAATTTCTCTTTTGGATGTTGCTTCAAAAATGCTCTAGTGTTCTTTGCTTTACCCATGGTGATAAATCCTTTAAAAAAAAAAAGAAATCTTTAAAATATACGTGCATTGGTGTAGAGACCTTAGAATCACCACCTAATCAACATTGGGGTACCAAATGTATTCAATTATTTGATAATATTTAAAGGATATTTGCAAATCCAACTTTCAAATGGAAATGCACTCTCATAGGTGATCTTAACACCAATTAACAATAGAAAAATAAACAACTAACACAACCACATGCTCAACCTTCAAATCATAGAAATACATTGAAAACTCTATGCAAATTCACAATAGACGACCACATTGACCATAATTCTATAAATATTTCCCCAGTAGAGTCACTATTTTGTTGGTTCCTAAAAGGGTTTATACTAATGAATAGTAACCAGGTTGATCATTAAAGTTCCCAATGGAAAAAGGCACTGATCACAGGTTGTATTGGTTTTATTGTTAATTTGATGTTCAAATTCATTTGATCCTCAAAATTGTTAAAACATGCAGTATCATTTCATTTTATGTATGTTGTATATTGTTGTTTTCATGCTTCGAGTGATAGAGGATCATTGGGAATTTGCCATTGCATAGCATTCTCCCTCTCTATTGCAAGTGTGGTGCAAAGATTGTAAGTACACCAAGGGATCACCCTCCCAAGTTTTGCAGAGCCTGAAGTGTAGAAGAGTTTAAGATAGTCAGTTGGTCCAAGTTCAGGTCATTATTGATAATTGGAGTTGGCTTCTCCGTAGATAATTGAATGATCAACTAGGTTACTATTCATTATTGTAAACCCTTTTAGAAACCAACATTTTTAAAACAAACTTGAAATACCAAAAAGATAAAGAACCTAAAATAATAAATATACAAGTGTTAGTCTTGGTTTTGAAGACTAAGTGGATTTCATCATTAGAATTAAGAACTACACTTAATGATATATACACATCTTGCATACAAAAATATTCACTTCAAAGAACCAAGAAATGAACTAGGCCCCAAATAAAGTTTCCAATTGACTATTGCTTTCTTGAGACTATCAGGAAACAAAGCTCATTATCAATTCTTACCACATGATAGATTAATAATGACTTTTAGAAAAATACTATGGATGCACATCCAAAACTAGATTTCATTACTTTTGTAGATTTTTGTGAATAATCAAAAGTCCTTTTACAATGCCATAAGTTTCATACATGTATATATACTTTTTTAAAAATAACTACCTTTTAACTACTATGCAACTACCTAATAACCACTTTTGCATTTTAGGTTAGAAACCACTTTATTTTCACACAAAAGGAGTTAAGTTAGAAATTGTTTAACTTTTGCACAAAAGGAAACACTTTAGAAACTGTTCCATTTTTGTGCAAAAAGAGTCAACTTTCTAACTTTGTCAAAAAGTCACAATTACAAAATGTAATACTAAAAACTATAACAGGTGAATTTTTACACTTAATTACAAGAAAAATAAATATATAACTTAATCAATAATAAGACATCTAAGATTATCCCTCGTGTTGCCTGTGACATTTCTAGATGAAACATTCTGGATTGCGACCTTTGCCTTCGATGAATTGAATATTTTATCTTGAAAGTTTTGTAAGCCTTGAGAGCCTTACCAATCAAGTCTAAAGCTTATGCCTTTATTTTTCTTATCCATTCTTCAATTCTCTTGTGATAAGACCAACTTTTATGTGTGTCTTCAATAACTCATTTCTTGATAATCTCTCCAAAATCAATGAGTGGTGAATTAGAAGGATCCACAATGGATTTAATATAGGATGAAAAAACTTGTACTTGTTTAAGCTAATCCTTTAACTAATTTTCCTTTTGTGTTCTCTGCATCAATTTGGTTATAGAGACATGAAAATGCGCAAATCTCCTTAAGTTGTTGAAGGGCCAAGATCTACATTAGTGATGTTAAAATCACCTTCATTTTCCTTTTCTATATTCTTCTTTGAAGTGGGTTGAGAAACTTCGACACATAGATTACCTAATGAGGAATCAACTACTAGCTTTAATGTAACCTTGGTTTTCTTTGGTTTCTATGTCCTTTGGAGTAGATTGGAAATTGTATCAAATCCAAGAGCCGCTAATTGAATAAATTGCTTTTTCTTTTGTAAGCTATGTTGCAACCATGAAGAAGAGGATGCTTGTAAGGACTCTCAAATATCAATGAATGACGAGTTCAATGGTTGAGAAGTATTAGGAACAAATGGAAAAGGATCTTCATTTTGAGGGACATTCCCAAATGGTATCTCAAGAGGAACAAAATCATCATGAGGAGGTGATGCAATGATAACTGATAGTGAAATAGAAGGAATTTTCTGCTCATTATCGTTTAGAGGTTTTTGAGGAATCACATACTCTTTTTCTTCTTCAGCTTCACGGATTGAGTCCATTATCTTTCCTCTTGGTTTTGATCTCCTTTTCATTTTCATAGGATCACTCTCACATGCTTTTGCAAGCTATCCTCTTTTGTTTGGATCTTCATCATCTCCACCATCACCTTGAGCAACTTTTTGTGAGTTCATGACTAGCATGGAAACTCATGAATTAATATAAGAACTTGAACCTTCATGGCCTTTATTCTTTCTCCTTGAAGAGTTGTCTCTGTTAGAAGGTTGAGTGATTGTGATCTCAAAAAATTTCCTCTTTAACTCATTTATTTGTCCTTTTTACACAATAATGTTCTTCATCCATATTCCTCACCTCTTGAAGTGACCAATTAATATGTGGTATTAGCAACACCTAAATCATCTCAAAATAGAAAGGGTCAATCAAATATGATTTATCATCTTCAATACTAGTCACATTCAACTCCAATCTAATCAACAATTTGTTTGACAATAAGTCTCATCCAATCCTTTCTTCGGACTTCAAAATCATCCTCGAAGTCCTAAATGTTGGGAAAATGATGAAAACCCGAGCCAAAATCCAACTTTTTCTGTAGCATATCCCTTTCTATCAAAGGGAAATATCATAATGTAGGGATACAAAATGATTTTCACAATTGAACTTTCAATATATTGAGCACCTGAATAATTTTTGCAGCTATAATGACCAATGCCAATCAGAAAATCAATGCCATTTCTATGTCTATTTTTGCAAATTTTGTTGATTTGGATGACTTACCTACATACCTCAATCAGATATGATTTATCATCTACATATCTCGGTAGCCTGAAGGGGTATCCATCATAACCTCCAATTTGAATATAGGTGAACCTCAAGGACTAGATGAAATAACTTCCATATTGCTAGATTAATGTCGCTGCCTCTGGAGACATTCTAAGCCCAACGTTTCCCTGGAGTTCCCTTACTGTCAACATAATTAAAGTATCACTAACCCTTCAAAATGATGATAGTTATAAATCTAAGTAGTGTCATCCTAAATTCCTCTACTATTAACTCCCAACCCATTCTTCATTCCTGCAATAGCATAGAAGAGATAGGATGTCATGTAGAAATACCGATTTGCTTCAAATCGGGTTTGCTATTCACGTATGCTGTGACTGATAATTTTTGCCCAAACAATAATTTTAATGCCTTCACAGATAGTGCTAATAAAGAGAAACATCCACCCTTTAAGATTATCAGAATTCTCATTCCCTATTAACCTGTTCAGAAATGTGACCATATTGGAAATGTCTTCTATAAACAAAGACCTGTGAAGTGTCTTTGGCAACTATGATTTTCCCCTCTTGGGTGTCACTAACTAGTCTTTGGCTATGTTAACAAGGCATTGAGATTTATTGTTGACATTATACTCTTCCGCATACTCTTTACCGATCTCTATGAATTGGTCCCTAACTGGTAATCTGAACAGAATCCCAATGGAAACTGGATCAGGTTTTACCACCACTACATTATCGACTGTCTTCACTTCTTGAGTTTGTAGATTGTATGCTCTCATATATTCTGATACCAATTCTAGGCATTAAACAACTACTGGGTAGCCTACTGCATGTGCCAGACTGCTATCCAACAATCTTTGTGCCATTGGAGTTCTCTTCTCATCTACCATTGACTTCCAGAAGCCATGACTACTAATATTCCCCAACCTAATGTCAAATCAGGAAATGTGCACTTGAGGATTGGAGTGTAAACATGTCCCTAGTATAAGTACTTCATCATGCCACAAAGTTTCACTACCAGCTGCAAATAAACTATGTGCTCCCAAAACACTACTTATCACAATTTCTTGCACATCACCTTTGCAACACTTCCTCTTGTCAAGCCAATTCCTCCCTTTTCCATAAACGTATAGAGTTCCAGCAATTTCAAATTTCAAATAATATTGGAAATTCTCTGCTCATGAGCTATTTATGATTCCACAGCTTGAGAGCATGTCAATACGAGCATTCTCAACTATAATTTCTGACAAAAATATCTCTACTAGTATGCTTTGATGAATGTTTATGCTTATTTTCTACAAAACCATTTCATGCATATCCTATTGGGGATCGTCGAACAACACTCCTTACGAATCACAAGTTGTGTTTGTGCTTCTATCACTACATTTGTTTAAATGTTTTTGAAAGAAAAAATCCATTACTTGCATATAATGTAATTACTGTATTTTATGAGATGACATCTCTTTGAAGGATTTTGTCAAACAAATTTGTGCATTGTCTATGACTCCACTCTTTGCATTCATTTCTAACAGATCAGTCATGACTTAAACATCTGCCAAAGATTTATTTTGGTTATGCTTTGATTACTGTTTATCCCCTTTTTCTTCCATATTAGCATAGTTAGGAAGATGCTAACTCAAGGATGCAGAGATTAGCTTTTGTTCTACCAATTGAATTAGCTTGAAAGTTTCTAAAGACTTTTCAACAGATTATTTCTGTGTTATTGATTTACCTTTTTTTAAAAGAATTTAGTCATACAGTTTGCGCGCCAAGTTTATGCTTCCACATTCATATGCCTCTTAACCATACGATGACACTCACATTTTGTCAATCAGTTCATGTCCTTTGTCTCTGATTTCACATTTTGCAAACACATCAGGCATTTTAATCAAACGGTCCTCAAGTATGGTCTATGGTTGCACTTTTCAATCTCACAAATATCCTGCAATCAGTGTATGTTGCACGTAACATATCTTGAGTATTTTGTCAAACATCACAGTCACTTTGACATTGCTCCACAGTTTGTCTAAGCCTTTCAACAGCCTCTTTTATGCATATTCCACTGTCACAGCACAATATGAGATTACAATTCTTTAAGGCATTTTATCAAACAATTGCCCCGCGTGGTTTGTGATTCCACATTTTACATGCTTCAAGACCATCTGTCAAACATTTCAATTGTTTTGTCTATGCTACCACAGTTCAGATTTGCTCTGAAAGTATCTAAAGCCTTTTCAACAAATCTATTTTCTACAAATCTTATAATCATTGCATTTCATGCGATGACGCCTCTATGAAACATTCTATCCAACAGTTCACTGTCAATTTTTTTTCTAATTCTACAGTTTACAAGCATATCTACACGGGCATTTCTAGCAATGACATCTAACAAGAACCTTCGAAGTAGCCTATAAAACAATTCATGTGCATTGTCTACACTTTCACAGTTTGCACACATTTTCTAAACTGATTTATCACCAAATCTATCATGTTTAGATAGTGTAATCATGGCATTAAGTATGACATATCCCTTGAGACTTTTGTCAAACAACTCCAGTGCATTGTCTTGGCTTCCATGTCTTCCATGTCGATTTGTCAAACCATTTGGAGATAATATTCCTCCATTTTTCTCACTTTTATAGATATCCATACTCGGGTTCCAAGATCCTATTCTTGGCGCAGGGAGGGAGAATGGCAGGGAAATTTGTGATATTTTATTTCAATGCCTGGCATTTTGCACCACTTGGGAGTTTTTAAAACATTTTCACCAAATTATATTGTGCATAGCCTGCATTTAATGGATATCATGAGATTGACAACTGGTGAGGCTTTCTGCCCAAAAAAAACAGATTAATATAATCACAATAGTCTTATATAGCATCGGGTGTTTTCAAGATAACTATCGTAGGCATGAAGATCAAACATGGGAACCTATTAATCATCTATATGCATTTCATGTGATTGATTTATATACAACCTCATCATTTTCATTTTGAGTACATTGTGTAATCAAATCATTTCATTCCTTGAGATGACATTGTATAATCATTTCATTTCATTTCTTGAATGATATACAATAGAGATATCGACAAACTTCTTTAGGTCAATATTTGTGGATTTTTAACTTTCTTACTCTATGGAGTATATGATAGGCTAACATTTGCGTATTTATAATTTCTTCACTCTATTAAGTATGTGATAGGCTAATATTTACGTATGTTTAACTCCCTCACTATATGGACTACATGATAGGCCAAAATTTGCAGACTTAATTTCCTCACTCTACTAAGTGCATGATTGGCCGGTATTTGAACATTTTAAACTCCCTCACTCTACTAAGTACATGATAGGCTAGCATTTGCACAATTTTAACTCCCTTACAGTGTGGAGTACATGATAGGCCAAAATCTGTGCATTTTTAACTTCCTCACTCTACTAAGTATGTGATTGGCCAATATTGGAGCATTTTTAACTCCCTCGCTCTTAAGCACATGATAAGCCAATATTTGGGCATTTTTAACTCCCTCAATGTATGGAGTACATGATAGGCCAACATTTGTGTATTTTTAAGTCCCTCATCGTACATAGTACACAACAAGCCAATATTTGCACATTTGTTGATCATCTAAGCACAAAAATGGGAAATAATATGATTATTATTTTAATAATATTAAAATTATTTAATATTCTCCATTATAACTTAATCACTTGGCATACAAAATTGGCATATAAATTTTGACTAGTAAAGTATTTTGCCTTGAAATTTTAACCTGGTGTCAAGGAGAATGAAATGACCTACAACCATAAAAATTATTCATGATGAAGCTTTTTAAAATAAAGATTTAATGCTTTTAAATATAGATTCACAAAAATGTAAGCATTAAAATTTCACAAACGGTGAACTGGGTTTTTGTGAAAATTGGCCACATTGCTCCACCTTGTACTACATTAATGCCCACGAGATGGTTCCCCTTGATGCTTTACAATTTTCAAAAAAATAAATTGTATTTTCACCGATAGTTTAGAACACATATCTAGGACATTTTAGATATGTTCACTAGGATTGAACTCAACTTTGTGAATGTAGCATGACCATTTCAAATTTGATGTTCATAATAAATTTGAAGATAGTGCAAATGGGGCACACATTTAACAACCTGTGACAAATTTCATCAATGGAGACTTTGAAATATAACCACATATACACTCATAATGAGGACTCTTAAAAATCTAGACATTGAATTTAACACAAAGTTTAAAATTTTGAGTGTACAAAAGTCTAGGCAACATTGGTCTATAGAAAAATTCTCATGTTTGTTTATTATCAATCTAATTTAGCTTTTCTTTTGACGCAAGGCAGGGAGCAAGAGGGGCCAAACAATGGTGCACCCTAATGATCCAAGCCTGCTCAACACATGCGGAAGCCAACAAACAACAACATTGAGAGAGAGAATGCAAATGCTTTTATATTTTTCATCAAATAGAATGATACATGCCGGGCTGTAAGGCCTTCTTGGTTAGGTCCAAATATTACAATGAATTATAGAAGTCCTCAAACATGCGAGGATCTATCAAAATCTCTAATTTTGTCTTCTACCAATTCCTATCCAAAACTCTACTCAAAACTACTTCCTAAACTACAACCAAACAACTACATTTATACAAGAGTCTACCGAACTGAGTTGGCCTTCAGATCCACAATCAATGGAAGGAACGGTCAGATCTGGGACCTCACACCTCCCAATGATGGATTCCAACATTAAATCCATGACCCAACATAAATGCACAAGTCATCCACAACAGAAACTAAAACTAAACCCATCGGTGAATAGGGATAACCGAGCAACAGACAAGCAATGTCGAGTGCCAGTGAAACAACCGACCACCCAGGAGATAACAGACCACACTCGGTAACCAAATAAAACTGACCAACTACCGACCAACTCGGTCAAAGCAGGAACCGAGCAACACAGACAAACTCCAAAATGTTTTTGGTGACACAGAATTGCCAAGGACCCGAGATGCTCTTGCATCAGACACCTGGGGTTATTTTGAAATGATTCTCCAAATCATTTGGTAGGTCTGGTCTGAGCTGCATCCAACTCAGACTGTGAAATCCATGAATTGTCTTCCATCGGTCTATTCTTCCACTTTACCAGATATTCTATATACTATTTTCCTCTTGTACTCTTGCCAACTCTTTCCTTCAAAATCTGTTCAATTTCTTCATCTTGCTTCTTAGGATATTTTGTTGGTACTGTCACTTCTTCATTAGGTTCATGATACTCATACAAATCAGCAATGTTGAAAATAAGTGATATGTCCATGTCATTAGGTAACTCAATCTCATATGCATTTCCACTGTCAAATTTCTTCAGAATCTTGCAAGGTCCAAACTTCTTTAGCTTTAGCTTCCCATATGTTCCAATAGGAAATCGACCTTTCTTCAAATGAACCATCACTTCATCACCAACATAATTTTTTTTTATGTCTCCTTGATCTATCAGCTTTGTCTTTGTATTTTTGATTACTGTCTTCCAGCTTCAGCTTCACATCTTCATGCAATGTCTTCATGTACTCAGAAAATTCTACTCCTTCAACACTTTGCTTATTCTCATCAGCAATGTCTCTCAAATCAGATATACCTCTCGGTTGTGTGCCATTCACAATCTCAAATGGTGTCTTTCTAGTACTCCTATTCACTGAATTATTATATGCAAACTCTACTTGTTCCAACATAGAATCCCAATTACTCGGTGTGTCTCCAACTAAACATCTCAAAAGATTTCCCAAAATTTTGTTCACAACTTCAGTCTGTCCATCAGTTTGTGGGTGAAATGTAGAACTATATTTCAACTCAGTGCCAAATTTCTTCCAAAGGGCTTTCCAAAAGTATCCAACAAATTTACTATCTCGGTCAAAGATAATACTCCTCGGTAATCCATGCAATCTGAAAATTTCCTTAAAGAAAAGATCTTCTACATGTACTGCATCTAATGTTTTTCTACAAGGTATAAAATGTGCCATCTTAGAAAATCTATCCACAACAACAAATATAGAATCATTACCTCTTACTGTCTTTGCTAAGCTAAGAACAAAATCCATACTGATGTCAATCCAAGGTTTCTTAGGTACAACAATCGGTACATACAATCCAGTATTCTGACTTACTCCTTTTGCAACTTGACAAATTCCACAACTTTTCACAAATTTCTGAACATCTTTATACAACTACGGCCAAAAGTACTTCTCCTTAAGAAAATTCCATGTTTTATCAATACCAAAATGTCTAGCCAAACCACTACTATGTTTCTCCTTTATCAGATTAGTTCTCATTATTCCTCTCAGTATACACAACTGAATTCCTTTAAACAACATACCTTCCTAAATAAAATATTCATCCCATTTAGTATCTTGTTGATCTTGAATAGGTGCTCTGCACTTTCTCCATGGCTCAGAAAAATCAAGGTCAAACTCATAAGAATCTTTCATCTCATCAAAACCAAGAACTTCAATTTTCATCTTGGTCATCAAAGATCTTCTTCTACTCAATGCATCAGCAACTCAGTTAGTGACTCCACTCTTATGCTTTATCACAAATGTATAACTCTGCAAATACTCAACCCATTTCATATGTCTCTGGTTCAACTTATTCTGACTACCCAAATACTGTAAAGCCTTATGATCAGTATACAACACAAATTCACTCGGTATCAAATAATGTCTCCATTTCTTCAGTGCTTGAATAATAGCATAGAATTCTTGATCATACACAAAATGTTTCCTTCTAGCATCATTCAACTTTTCACTAAAGAAAGCAACAAGTTTACCTTCTTGACTCAACACAACTCCAATTGCACTTCCACTTGCATCACATTCTACTTGAAATACTTTACTAAAATCAGGTAATGCCAAAATAGGTAATTCAACAACCTTCTACTTCAAAGTCTTAAAAATTTTGTCAGCTCCACGTGTCCACTTGAATTCTCTTTTGTCTCCTCTCATAGTCTCAGTCATAACATTACAAATTGAACTGAAATTCCTAATGAACTTTCGGTAAAAACTTGCCAAACCATGAAATGATCTTATCTCACTAGCATTCACAGGTGTAGGCCAATTCAAAATAGCTTCAACCTTTTCAAGATCCATCTTCAAACCATCAGTTGAAATAAAAAATCCCAAATACACAATCTCCTCTTTCATGAATGAACACTTTTTCAGATTTATCAGCAACTTTTCCTCTTTCAATCTCTGCAAAACTTGTCTAACATGCAACAAATGTTCTTCTCTGGTCTTACTGAATATCAAAATGTCATCAAGATATACAATCACAAACTTATCCAATAATTTCTTCAAAACTTCATTCATCAGCCTCATAAAAGTACTCGGTGCATTAGTTAAACCAAAAGGCATAACCAACCATTCATACAAACTTTCTTTTCTCTTGAAAGCAGTCTTCCATTCATCACCTTCTCTGATTTTGATTAGATGATACCCACTTTTCAAATCAATTTTGGTGAAATACTTTGCTCCAGTTATGGATTCCAACATTAAATCCATGACTCAACATAAATGCACAAGTCGGCCACAACATAAACTAAAACTAAACCCGTCGGTGAATAGGGATAACTGAGTAGCAGACAAGCAATGCCGAGCACCAGTAAAAAAATTGACCACCCAGGAGATAACCGACCACACTCGGTAACCAAAGAAAATTGACCAACTACTGACCAACTTGGTCAAAACAGGAACCAAGCAACACAGACAAACTCCAAAATGTTTTTGGTGACACAAGATTGCCAAGGACCCGAGATGCTCCTGCATCATCTTCCATTGCTTTCAGCTATCATTCATCCTTTCTAGCATCAAAAAATGTCTTAGGTGTTTTCTTTAACATGAGAAAAATATTTACTTGTTCACTTTCTTTTGTAAGTCTTCTCCTATTCTACACTCTTCATTCTTGTCAGCAATGGTCTAATTTTCTAAATGATTCTTTTGGACATACTTGATTGGATTTCTAGGATCTTCTTCTTCTTCTTCTTCTTCTCCTCCTCCTCCTCCTCCTCCTCCTCCTTCTTCTTCTCTTCCTCTTCCTCTTCATCTTCATCTTCATCTTCATCTTCATCTTCATCATTTTCATGTTCATGTTCATGTTCGTGTTCGTGTTCGTGTTCGTGTTCCTATTCATGTTCATGTTTGTGTTCATGTTGGTGTTCATGTTCTTCTTCTTCTTCTTCTTCTTCTTCTTCTGCTTCTTCATCACCATCTTCATCTTCATCTTCATCTTCTTCTTCACCATCTTCATCTTCATCATCATCATCATCATCATCATCATCTTCTTCTTCTTCTTCTTCTTCTTCTTCTTCTTCTTCTTCTTCTGTTGGAATTAATAGGTATTGAGAGGGGGGGGGGGTGTGAATCAATACAAGCATATTAAAAACTAATTCAACCACCAGTCTAAACAACTTCAACAATAACTTCCAAAGTACAAAGCATATAACTAATATAAGAAAATAAAAAATAACAATATCAAGAAACCACAAAATCATCACACATAATGTTTAACAATGATTTTTGCGTGGAAATCCTTGGTTAGAGGGAAAAATGACGATGGGGGCGACACCCACAAGCTCACTACTGCAGTAAAATGAGTTTTCCCTATTAGGAGCTTATAATTACCCTTTCATACAATCAGATCTGCAAATATCTACCTCACAAGAGGATTTGAAGGTTCTATTTAGAGCTCACCCAGTTAAGGGATTTACAATGAGAAATCTTTTAAGGTTCACTCGATTAAGGGATTTACTTGTTGCAACTACTAGGGAACAACAAGTGAATGATCTAGATATAGCATTGATTTCCTATCATATCCAATCTATTTTCTACACTCTATAACTACTCATAACTTTGCCTCTATTTGGTCTCAGATCACAACCTTAATTGATATCACCAATTTTATCGCAACCCTTACAATATCATAAAAAACCAACTACCATTTCCAATATGAGAAGAAACCTTTAAATATACTTCTAGCACTGACTAAAGTTCTTTCCCGTGCAATAACCATGTATCAAAATGATAAAGAAAATATAAAAATACATTTCCTTAGACCGCGTCGGCTCAAACTGAAATCTTCATGGTTGTATCTCCAAGATAGTCAAACACACTTTGACTACACCAATGCACCACCTTAACTCTTCCTTGAATTATGGCATCAATCCCAACAATACCATCTCACCAATTCTATAACCATAATTCCATGTTAGCATAACACCAAATGTCATCGCAACATCTATGCCACTTATCGATATGAAATCTTCCAACTGATGCTCAAGAACACAAGTGTTCTTATTGGTTTGCGAGATTGTGCCAACAAAAAATCTCTCACCAATCAACCAAAAGGTTCATGGTCACAACCACACTTTACTCTGACAATGTTGATGCTCTATCTCAGACCTCACCTCCTATATTTTCCTTTAACACAATCATAACTAAATTGTGACCTATTTGTCTACCGATTATCTAGACTCAACCAAATTCTAGTATACCGATCACATAACCTTCACACCGATTACGATAAGTGTCTGAAATGACTTAGTTTCCAAGAATGACAACTAAATCAATTGCATTCTATGACTGCAACCATGTCATCTTAACACAATACCAAAAAACTCCCCCTTTGGCATTGACAACAAATACTCTATGCTTTCGGCCAAACTCTCTTCTCTTAGTGTATTCTCCCTTAGCATATTATCCCCCTTTGACGGTAATGCCAAAGGTGCACTTACATCCTATTAAAGATTACTTTGAAGTTTATCTTTTCTAACTCTAAGGATGACTCCCATGACTTCTTCAAGTGCTTCAATGTAATAATCTACTCAAGTAAACTAGACACTAGTTTCTCTGTACTCTCCAAGTTGCTCATGTCAGATATAGAAAGTATCCCTTCAGCCTTTTTCACATTCTGTTGCATGACTTCTAATGTAGAAAATAGGAATGATTGTATCTCTAGTATACAAACCATTCTTCTATCTTGCTCCTTCTGGATATCCTTCATCTTTTGAGATAACTCCTTCACTTGACTACTAAAATCTGTAATTGAGCCTGAGATAGGATCAAGCTTACCAATTAAGCTCTCTAACTCCTTTTGTAACTGAATTCTCTGCTGCTCCAAATATTTCAAAAATATTGAATGATTAGAAATTCTAGAGAATAATTTTCCTACCTTGACCAATGGAGTCTTGACTTCTTTCACTAAAACTATCAACTTCTCTTTATCTTCAGTAATCTTCTCCTTTAGTTTTCCTATCATCTTATTCTCTAGTTTCTCATCATCCATCTTTACAGCTGATGTCTGCAAATATCATCCTTGATTTGAAATATCTTTTATCAATATTTCCATTGGATCTATCACAAAATCTTCTTCATCATACTCAACCTCAGGTACCAACTCAGCTAGTATATCTCTCTCTTGTCTCAATACTCTTGCTTTCTTCTTCTTTGACCTCATTTTATCTCTTTCAACTTACTTCATCAATTGTTCTGAGTATTTCATCAGTTCTTTAGGTTTTAGCTTTGTTATATCTATTGGTGTGGTAAATATCCCTTCCTCTTCTACTTCCTCTTCTTTTTTTTTTTTTTTTTTGCACCAGTTTCTTCTTCCTTAAGCTAGTCTCTCCAAGACTCATTTTTCTTCTTACATCATATTCCTCTTCAACTTCATTATGAATTTCTACTATCACCTCTACTTTCTCAACTATCACCTCTTCTAAACACTTCACACAGGATGATGAGGGAGTATTTTCTTTACCTGTTATGTCTTCAATAATTACCTCATCTTCACCAATTTGTTCTTGTGCTTATGCTCCATCGGTTTCTGCTCCACCAGTTTGTGTTAACTCAACATCTTGCTCCTCAATGTCTTGAACATGAATAGGGATACCAACAAGAACGTCACCTATAATCTCTTCATGAGTATAAGAATCATCAATATCCTCAATCACTGGTTCTTTACCCTTATGTTGTTCGTCAACCTCTTTATCTTTCTTTAGCTCTAGTCCTACTTCTTTCATAACTTGGATATTTTTCTTCTATATATCCACTATTTCATCAAATACACTCTATTTTTGTCCAACTAGTATACTTGCAATTTGGTTTCTAATTCTAAATTCCTATCTGTATGCTTCAACTAACACTTTTACTTCATCAGGGCTCATCTCAAGTCTTACTAAACTAAGTGCTCTTTCCATTATTTCTCTATCCATAGATAGTGCATCTTTCCATCTAGCGTGGATTACATCATAACGATCTTTAGGTAAAGTTTTATATAATTCACTAGGAGTCATACAGAACTTGTGTAAACTAACTATGGCAACTTCTTCTATTTTCTTCTTGTCTTCCTTGCTTATAGATCCATATCTTCTGCTAACTCCTCCCATTCTACCTGTCTCCATTATGTCTCTAGCAATATAATCAACACTAGGGGATTTCTTCATACCACTTTCCTTTAGCTTCTTAGCATCCTTGTCAGACTCAGTCTGAACTTCTTCATCTTCTTTAGGCTTCTTCTAATCACTTTCCTTCATTTATGTGGATTTTCTCTTTCTTTTGTAAGTTTTCTTTTCGTGTTCTATCTCAGTTTGCACTTCTTTTGTTGTTGGTTTACACTTCTTTCCCTTCACTTTTGCACATGTGGATGGAATTATTGTAGATGGGTCTTCAAATGTAGTTTCAACAGTACCAGATGTACTTGTTTCATCACCACTAATTTTCTGCTCAAGTGTAGATAACATTCTTCTAGTTTTCCTTTCAATTACTGGTTTCTTTCATTGTATATTTATTTTAGCAGATGCTTCCTTATAAGTTCCAAACCTATGTCCTTTCCTATCCAAGGGTTTTAATAGTAACTCATCAACATGTAGGCTCACTAGTTCACCTTCTACTTCATAACCCATAGGAAGTATCTAATAGGTTCTAGGTTCAGCTGCTTGCATAAGACATGAATCAATATCTACTAGACAATATATATTATTTATGTATTTCTCTACAATAATAGCAAGAATTCTTTCATGTTTATGCATCTTAGATTGAAAATATTTGAAGTAACCCCACATTACCATGTTGAATTTTTTACCTAATTCCTTGGTAAACTCACTTATTTTCATAACAACCGGTATGTCTTTTGACCAAACAACATTTCCTCTACCAGGGAATAAATTTTGGATATAGAAAAACATAAATACAATAGGGAACCATACTTGAATGATTTTTTTTTATCTTTCTCAATCCTCTCCATGTTTTCTTAAAACTAACTTCTAATCATCTCGCACAAATCATATACCAAATCATCTTTCACAATTTGGTAACCAACATGGATAGCACCATCGGGAACACTATTAACTCTTCTAGATTGATATACCCAATAACCTATTACCATGGATGCAAAACAAATTTTTCTATGTGGAATATCATCTATAGTCATTGCTCTTCCGTCTTGTTTGGATTTGGTTAACTCAGTAACCAAATGTATCGCAATTGTTCTCAATGTGCACACTAATCCTTGTGCTCGAAATCTTGTAACTTTATGAATCATCATATTTGAGATCTGATGTGGTGTGTCCAACCAAATAAACTAATCATGCACTCTACTCAACACATAGAAAATCCAATCGGGATGGAATTCCATGGAAAGTCCATCGCATATGTTAACCCTTTTGCCTGTAGATGTTTATGTTTGTCTCTCAAAACACCATTAACACACATATCCTCAAATTATTATTTGATGGCTCCAGCTCCTAGTTCCTCAATTTTGCAATGAATATAGGAACGCACATCCTCGATCAAAAACACACACACAAAGGAATTGTAGATAGGTCTATAGTCATATCTACCTCAATTTCTTTGATCAGATGAAGCCTAAACATGAGTTGAGGCTTCTCAATAATGTTTACCAGAAAAGGTGTATCAATGCCTCTTGCCATTTTGACCATTGCAACAATACTTGGATTCCACTACGAATCAAAAAGAATAACTCATAGTATACTGGTTAGGGTTCTCAAAAAATTGATAGCAAAATAAACTTTAGATGAATCAGCTCAAATTCAACCTATGCATGATAATGCTCAAAATAGTTTTCAAATACTCAAATGAATGAAAATGTAAAGTGAAAAATCACTCCCCTCTATTAATCAATGAGATTTAGATGTTACACACTTCCAATGGTAAAACAATGCTTTTCAACAGTAGGAATAGTGTCTTATCACCAATTAATACGTATTCATTGATAGTTGCTTTTTCAACAGTTATAATTGATACCAAATAGCAAGACTTAATGTGACCAAATGCACAAAAAGTTATCCATAGCTCCAAAAATAATTATTATACCATTTTAGACCATAATGTGCATATAAGTCTTACTGCTCTCAGATCTAGGGGATCGGTAAAGGATTTTTTCTTTTAGTGCTCCCCCTTAAGAAAATAGTATGCTTAGTTTGAAGAAGAATCCTCTGAACCAGAGGATGGTTCTTTCTCTTCACATGATTTTACTTCTTCTGGTTTTTCTTCCTATTTCTCTCACGCCTTCCTCCAAATCTTCTTCATTTCTCGACCAAATTCTTCTACGTCAACATTTTTCTTTCCCTTTCTATCATCTAACCAGTTGGATGACTGGTTCCGGAACTGACAATCTCTAGCAAGGTGACCAACCTTATTGCAAAGGAGACATGCCATACTGGTTGACCTCTAAGGTCCAACATTACCTCTTTGAGTTCTCATTTTGTAGTTCATAGCTAGATGTCCACAATTACCACACATTGAACATGTGACATCAAATTTCATTTCCCTTTCATAAGGGCTTACCAGTTTGTTTGGAGACCTAGGAAGATACACTTTTGACTTACAATTTTCAGCTTTAAGTCCATAATTATTGCATGTGAAACAATATCCATCGAATCTCTCCCCACTGGATCTATAGCTAGATCTATTGCTAGATCTGGATCAAAGGTATAGGGTTTGTTCACTAGTTTTCTCCAACACACATTTTTAATATGACCAGGCTTTCCATAGTTATAGCAAGTAGGTTTTTTAGGTGTCTTACCAGATTTTCTTAGATCTACCTTCTGATCTATCTTGGTCTTCTCAGATTTAGATTTGGATGACTCATTGCTTTCAAATATTCCTTGACTAGTGTAACCAAGACCGGTAGGGTCTTTGTGTCTTCTTTGTATCTTCATTTGTTCATCAACCTTCTGTAAGCTCTCATTGTATTATTTCAACTTTTCATTAATACCTCTCTCAATTTTTAGGTCATTCATCAACTTTTTATTCTCCTCTCCGAGTCTTTCATTTTCTCTCATAATTTGTTGGTTCTCCTAAGATGTGTTATGAATTTTCTCATGCATGATAAAATTATCCTAAGATATCCTAAATAATTGTTCCTCTCTCTCCTTTAGTGCATCCTCAACAAATTTCTTAGCCTCTTTTGTAGCATTCCCTGCATCTTCACCTTTTCTCTTCTTCTCAACATCTTCACACATTCTGATAGACTGTCCTTCAAGTTCTCTTTTTAGATTACCCACTCTTCTTTGAGTTTCTTGTTCCTTTCCATTAGATCTGTAATGGCTTCCTGAGATTCTTCAGACATACTACCTTCAAAAAATTGATCAATATAGTCTTGGCTTTCACTTAACTTCTTAGTAAGTTCTTTCATTTTTGCAAGAGACTTCTTCAACCTACCTTCTAACTCATTAATGATTTTATGTGCATTTCAAGTTCAATCTCATACCTGTAATTCTCCATCTTTTTAGATATTTTCCTCAAGCAGTCAGGCTTATCACCAAGTGAGCCAAATCTCTGAATCCAATTGTTGGAATTAATAGGTAATTGGAGGGGGGTTGAATCAATATAAGAAGATTAAAAAATAATTCAATCACTAGTCCAAACAACTTCAGCAATAACTTCCAAAGTACAAGGCATATAGCTGATATAAGGAAATAAAAAATAACAATATCAAGCAACCACAAAATCATCACACATAAAACAATGATTTTTGCATGGAAACCCTTCATTAGAGGGAAAAAACATAGTGGGGGTGACACCCACAAGATCACTTTTGTAGTAAAATGAGGAGAATATCTAAGGTGGGGTTCACCATGTTAGGAGTTCCTAGTACCTTGTTATAAGTACAATCAAATCAGCAAAGATCTACCTTGCAAGAGGATTTCAAGACTCTGTTTAGAGCTCACTGTAGTGGGGTTCACCTTGTTAGGAGTGCCTAGTACCTTGTTATAATTACAATCAGATCTACAAAGATCTACCTCACAAGAGGATTTCAAGACTTTGTTTAGAGCTCACCCAGTTAATGGATTTACAACAAGAAACCTGTTAAGGGATTTTCTTGCTGCAACTATTAGGGAACAACAAGTGAATGATTTGGATATAGCACTAATTTCCTGTCAGATACAATCTATTTTTTGCACTCTGTAACTAATCACAACTCTACCTCTATCTTATTTCAGATTGCAACCTTAATTGATATCACTAATCTTTATCGCAACCCTTACAATATCATAAACAACCAACTACCAAATACCTTTTCCAATATGAGTAGTACCCTTTAAATATACTTCTAGCACTGAATAAAGTTATTTCTCATGCAATAACCATGTATCAAAATGATACATAAAATATAAAAATTCATTTTCTTATACTACGTCAGCTCAAACTAAAATCTTCATGGTTATATCTCCAAGATAGTCAAACATGTTTTGACTACTCTAATCCACCACCTTAACTCTTCCTTGAATTGTGGCATTGATCCCAAGAATTCCAGCTCACCAATATTATAACCATAATTTCATGTCAGCATAACACCAAATATCATCACAACATCTATACCACTTATCGATATGAAATCTTCCAACTGATGCTCAAGAACACAAGTGTTCTTACTGGTTTGTGAGACTATGCCAACAAAAACTCTCTCACCGATCAACCAAAAGGGTTGTGGCCATGTAATGCCCCACCAGGGAACCCATGAGATATTAACCTAAAACATGTTACTAAGTTTGCAGAATAAATTTTTTCTTAAATGTTTACAAACAATAATGAATAAACAAGCGGAAGTAAAATATAAATTCCATAAATACATAAACATAAATATACTCTCCATAGTAGATTACACATCTCAAGGGTTCCTTGACGTAGAAACTACAAAATACAATTACATCCATAAATTACATAATACATCATAATTACATCTGAATAATAAAATACATATACTTATCGACATCCACTGTGCATATTGCAGGGTATGTAATTACAATACAATACAAAGTACAAATAGAGAAGTACAAGATCAAGAATAGATCTCCAAGAAGATAGGAAAGCAAGTAACTGTAACCAAGATCATCCAACATTGGAACAAGGACGTCAGAGTCTCTAATGGTAAAAGAATCACTACCTCCCGACCTCATGGAAGCCTATGGTTCCACTCCCACCATGTTGAGGAGATAACATCAAATCCCATACAGATAACAATACCAATCCATCAGGTAGACTAAGAAAGGATCCTAGAAGCTCTTATCTCAAGGGTACAACTCATAAGTCAAAGGTACACATAATAACCCAGAGGCAACCAACCCATATAAGGAACCTAGAATGAAATCAGGGAAGTGTCATCACATGAGTCAACTCTAAGGTCACATGATAGCCTCTTTGGACTCTCGCCCCTAGTGACTCTATGTGGTATTAGTAGTTCTTTCATGTAGACAAAGAAAACCAACTATGCCAAACTCACCATCACTATTGGACGGGCAAACATCTTCTCCCACTGCCATCCTTAGCCTCTACTAGCACTCAAGGCATGGGAGAGGAATCATTATCTTATTAATTTATTTTAATCCCCATTTAATTTAATATTATCACTTGATTAAGTAACCTACTAAGGATACCCAGGTAGCCACTTCTAGGCTCCAGTGCCTCCAAAGTAAGCCACTTCCCCTTTAACACCTAGATAACATACCCTAGGTTTAATAATCTTAAATCATGATTTTAAGTCAACACAATCTCATAATATCCAAAACTAGTTCCAAGAAGTAATAGTAACACACAAAGCAATATACATCATAAAAATTAACTCCATAAGGTTTGGTCACATTTTGATCAAATACAAATCAAGTATGCAAGGCAAACAAATATAAACAATAATTTCTAATCCTGCCTCTGGTAACAGTCCTACTAGGCTGGGCATACTAATCCCCTCTAAACCCAAACGTAGAAGGCAAATAAATAGACAAATAATAGAATTTAATACAATAAACTAATTTATAAATTTCATCACGAAATTAATTTACTCAATAATTACTAACAGACTATAATTACATTTAAAACAATTAAATTCTAACCCTTACAAATCAATTTATAATATTAACGAAATAAATTTATTTAGGAATTGAAATTACTAACTAAATATAATTTTATAGTCTAATTTAGAAATAAATTAATTGCCTGATTATAATAATCAAATACATCTTCAAAATAATATGCAAAAAGACTAGCAAAATAAATCACTTTAAATAGCCAACCCAATTTAAACATAATTATTAATAAAATAGAATCATGCCTATTTTAAATATACACATGTCAAAATAAGTAACCTTTATTTTATTAATCTTATTAATTTTATGTTTTTAATATAAATTTAATATTATTTAATATTTTAAAAATCAATATTTTAAATTTTATATAATTTAAAATTAAATAAAATAAACAAAAAAAATAATACATAAAAAGTGGGGGGGCGGACCCGCGGGCCCCACCCTGGGTTGTCCTCACGGTAGCCATAGGCTTGTCGTACGATAGCCTATGGGCTACCGCGCGGCAGTCCCTAGGACTGTTGATGATAGCCTAAGGACTGCTAACGATAGCTCTTAGAGTTGTCGTATCGACAAGAGGGGAGGTTGGGGTGGCCCCCGCCTCCTTTCCCAAATTTAATTTTATAATTTTTGTTTTTTTTATACACTACCAGTAAATACTCTACCCAAGGCAAAGAGCTTGCATTTTTATTTTTATTTTAAATGAAAACATAGGTATGCAATAAATACGAACATATGCATATGTTTTAATAACAAAGACAAGAATATGTTATTATTCTTTTTTATAACACAAAATTGGTAACCATATATTTATTTATTTTCTCTTACAAATAAATCAAAAACCTCAGATGTACAAATCGATTTGGGTATTTTCTAAATTTGTTTTCTAAGGTTTAATTGAAACTTTATTTTCAAATCTAATGCCAAATCTAAGTTTTCTCCAAATAAATCTATTGTAAAATTGAACCTAGGGTTTCTAGGCAAGTTTTCTTTCACACATATTTTCTAAATTCTAATAATTCCATTGATTTGAAAACCCTATTTGAATTCAAGCAATAAATGAACTAAGAATTGCATGCATACCAAAATTTCCTATAATCAAATTCTAGAAACTCGACATGAAGAGAAATCTTATGAATAATCCAAAGCATCCATATTTGACAGGCACGAAGAAAACACTCATTCCAAAATTATAGAAATACAATCTCAAGGGTCATCAAACCCTACCTAAAACACCAAATAGATAAATTTGATGATGACCATAATGAAGACAAAACTAAGCTCTCAAAAATTTGCACCAAATTGAAATCCTTCAACCAAAAATTTTCCAAACCTATGTGTTGTGAATAATGGCCAAACCTTCACAATATAGGAAATTGAATGCCACATCCAAAGGTTGGAACTCAACTCCACTCACAACCTTGTTTCCATCAATTCCTAAATTCCTCTAATTCCAGTTCTGAACTCAAGTCTAATTTTCTAACTACTCTTGTTAAACCACTTAACTCAAAATTGACTATTTTTTTTAATTTCAATTTTTATTGTGGAACTTAATGCATTCTAATAAATTTAAATAATAACATTTAGTCTATTGTTATTTTCTACATGTTACTTAATTTCTCAATTAATAAATACCCTTTTTATTCAAAAAGTTAAATTTATAATTAATTAAATCTAAAGTGAATGTATTTAATTAATTTTCATTAATTAAATACCTCTATTTTTCACAATAAGCCTTTTAATTAAAAATTATTAAATTTAATAAATGCATTTAATTAATTAAATACTCTCACATTTAAATAGCTAAAAATAGAAAAATCTAATTTATTTAAATTACACAATTAATCTAAATAAATTATCTAATTATAGCAATCACATCAATAACCAAAAACCAACTAGACTTAATGAACCATAACCATGCTCAAGGAAGGGACTATAAACTCATGTCACCTGGATGAGTTTGGTAAGGGTAAAATATCATAATCTTGTCCACCATTTCAAGACAATAAAATGGCTTAGGTTGGGATTTAGATTTGAATATTATCTCCCCTCTTTTACCATTGAGAATTCTGATAGAGCAGGCTCATCCTGACAATTCAAGGAGGTCGATGCTCAATACCTGCAAACCTGCATAAAAGACCAACATGTACATACATGTATATAAAACTGTTAATATGATTTAGAACAACAGAGAGGGGGGGTGAATCAGTTGTTCTCAGGTCCAGATGTATAAAACAAACTTCAAATTTTTTTGTTTAAATCAGATCTAACAACCAAAACCAACTCGGTCATCACTGATTCAATAATAGAAACATATAACATTGCAGTCCACTACCCAGCTGTATCTAACTTGTAAAACATAGAAATGTCTAAACCAAAACATTCACACAAGCATTGACACTAGGATTTATAGTGAAAACCCAATTTGGGAAAAACCACTTTGTAACATGCTACTATTATTTTCACTCTTCTAAAGTGAGCTCGGTTAAAAGCCAATCCTATCAAAGGTTACAATACACACTGTTAGGTGTGACTTGGTTAAAGGATTTCAATCACTCTATTAGAAGCGAGCCTTGTTATAGGACTTACATACATTCCATTAGAATGCAACCTTGTTCAAAGGATTTAAACATATGACTGTTAGGTCAACCTCTATTAAAAGGATTTTGACTGTTACAATGGTTAGAAAGTAGCAGTAGTATTGATCTGAAAAACCTACAACTTACTTTACAAATATCAGATCCAATTCTGTACACAAATGCTGATTTACTAACTTTGAAACTTTTCCATTTCCATCTCTGATCTGCTCGAAACTTTTCTTCAAGCAATCACCACACTTGTCCTTCAGCCTTTTCTACTTATATAGTCAATAACATCTACTGATCTTCCAGCATCCTCTGTTCACCCATGCACACACATACCTAATGCTTAGGTTCCCTTAATACTTCCTCAATTAGGTTAACTCATCTTTTGTTGCTCAATCTCCTTCGTAGATCTTATGGTTAGGTCAGATTCATTGAATCTACCCGCTTTATGTTCTTCGGCTCCTTTACTAGAAACATCTCAAATCTCTTAAAGATTTACAATAAAATGTTTTTCAGCTCATTCAATGCTTTCAAACAATCAATAAATAAAGTCAACACATTTTACATAATCCAAGAATTCAACAATGTAGGCTCCAAATCTGAATTCTCTTCAAATATAAAAATACTGATGCTCGGTCAATACTGTGATCAACTACTCGGTCTTCATGTAGAAAGCTTGCTCATTACTAAAAATGTTTCCTCAGCTTATACTATCTTACTCGATAATTAATTGATGTTCGGTCGACACTAGAATTTTGCTCGGCATACACTGACTCAGTCGACATTAACATTACTTGGCTTAAACATGATTTCTCCATTTTTGCTCGGTCAAGCCTACCAGTTTAGTCTTCAATCTTACTAAGATAAATAATACATTATCTCATCATTGTACCACATAATCAAGTACTCATTGAATTATCAAGATAACTCAACCTTTCCTTAGGTGCTATTGTTACCAACCTTGCCTATCCCCTTAGCAACACTCAAATAGATATAGTACTTTCCTAAGTAGCAACAGTCTTATTAGTTAAGATTTGACATCAATGACAACACAACAATTGCTTCAATTGCAGTTTTCAACAATCTCCCTCTTTGGCATTAATGGCAACACCATATGATATCACCTGAATAACACATGGATTACCAACCAATCCAAAAACTTATTTGTCCATCAAATTTTTTTTTTTGTAATATCCTTAGCGTCATTCTGATTCAGAATCTATAAGCCTCACTTCTGTGACCGTCAAAAATATCCATATCTCCCTCTATCCTGATCTTTCATTTCAGTTCATCATCTCCTTACTATTCCTTTCAGTGTCATGTGTTATTATATCATCTCAGTTCATCTCCCTCTTTGACAAAAATGCCAAAGCAACAACTAAAACATACATCCATCAGATGTAGATATTATCTGTGTAGCTCAGTGTTTCTCCCTCTGCCATCTTGTTTATGACCGATTCCTTGTCTTTGCTCTTCTTCACAATTCTAGGCTAGTCCTAAATTGTGACAATCTTTTGCATCAATCTGTTAGATATTCTGTTGTAGCATATTTGATGCAGTGCTCCTAGCTTAACTAGGTAGCCTCAGTTAGGGAAAGAACCCCTAATTGACTTCTCAAATACTCGTGTGCTTCTTTAGTTAAAGCTTTAGTGAATATGTCTGCTAATTGTTCCTTTGTATTCACATATTCCATTCAAACTTCTTTATCTTGTACCAATTCTCTCAAGTAGTGATACTTGATTGCTATGTGCTTGGTCTTAGTATGCATCACTAGATTCTTAGAAATGTTGATAGCACTTGTGTTGTCACAGAAAATAACAACGGGTTTAGTGATTTCTTCTTTCATGCCTACCGACAATTGTTTTATCCATACCAAATTTGAACAGTTTACTGCAACAACAACATACTTGGCTTCAGCAATAGATTGGAAAATGCAATTTTGTTTCTTTCTAGTCCAGGAGACTAATCTCTGTGCAAGAAAGAAAGCTCCACCACTAGTACTCTTTCTGTCATCTACATTTCCTGCCCAATCAACATCTATATATACTCTTAGTTCAAATCTTTCATCCTTCTTGTAATATAGCCCATAGTCAACAGTCCCTTTCAAGTATCTCATAATTCTTTTCACAACCATCATGTGTGTTTCCTTAGGATTGGTAGAGACTCTTGCCACAATCCCAACAGCTAGTGCAATATCTGGTCTACTATGTACAACATACTGCAATTTTCCAATCATGGATCTTTACAAAGTCTGGTTCACTTTTGTAGCATCATCATTCTTAGATAACTTTTGTCCAGTAGCCATAGGAGTACTCACTGGTCTAGAATCTTCCATCCCAATAGTTTTCAGTATTTCATTAACATACTTAGACTATGTAATGAAAATTCCTTTCTTCATCTGATATACTTGTATACCAACAAAGAATTTGATCTCACCAAACATGCTCATTTCAAATTCAGTTTGCATTTCATTTGAAAATCTTTTACACAAATCATCCTTTCCACCAAAAATAATATCATCCACAAAATTTTTTGCCAACAAGATACCTTTACCTTCTTCATCTTTCATGTACAGATTGCTTGTGTCATTTGTTCTTGAAAATCCAATCTGTATCAAGTAGTTATGCAATCTCTCATACCATGCTTTGGGAGCTTGTTTTAATCCATATAGTGCTTTGTTTAGTTTTCATACCATGTGTCTTCTGTTTGGATCAATATAACGTTCTGGCTGTTCTATGTAAACTTCTTCTTCTAGTATACCATTTAAGAATGTAGACTTGACATCCATTTGATAAACCTTGAAATCTTTATAAGTAGCATAAGCAAGCAGAGTTCTTACTCCTTCCAATCTAGCTATAGGGGCAAATGTCTCCCCATAATCTATTCCTTCTTCTTGTGCATAGCCTTTGCATACCAGCCTAGCTTTGTTCCTAGTTATTTCACCTTTTTCATTCAACTTATTCCGGAACACCCACTTTGTTCCTATAACATTTTTGTTTTCAGGTCTTGGCACCAAAGTCCAAGTATCATTCTTCTCTATCTGGTTTATTTCTTCATTCATTGCTTGTATCCAGTCTTCATTTTCTAATGCCTTTTTAGTTGACTTAGGTTCAAATTCACACACTAAACATGTTGGATCCTTTGTCTTACTTCTGGTCAGAATTCCAGTATGTTTGTCTCCAATTATCTGTTCAGGCTTGTGATGTCTTCTTACATATTTTTCCAAAATAGGTTCAGCTCTTCTCTCCTCTATTTCATCAGGTTCCTCACCAAGATTTCTAGATTCAACTTCTGAATGCTTGACAACCTCTTCCTGATACTCGGCAGCATTATCTTGTCGCTTGACATGTTCTTGTTCTCTTTCGACACTATTTTCTTGATGCTTAGAAACCTCTTCCTGTCACTCGATATTGCTTACCTGAGACTCAGCATCAGGTGCAAGTTTGTTACTTGCCTCTTCTTCTTCTTCAATATACACAAAAGATCTATAATCTTCTAGTTCTCTTTTTCTATCAACTTCATTTCTTTCTGCATACTCATCAACTTTGACATTCACACTTTCCATAATTTTGTTAGTGTTAGAGTTCAAACACTTATAAGCTTTACTTTTTGTGGAATACCCTAGGAATATGCCTTCATCACTTTTAGCATCCAACTTTCCATTCCTATTGTCTTTTAATATGTAGCACTTGCTTCCAAAGATTCTAAAGTATTTAACACTTGGTGCATGCCCATATCATAATTCATAGGGTGTCAGATTTGTACCTTTCTTGATCTATACCCGGTTAAGAGTGTAGATAGTTGTACTTATAGCTTTTTTCCAGTATTTATGTGCCACATTCTTTTCAATCAACAATGTCCTTGCACAATCCAAGATAGATATGTTCCTTCTCTCTGCTATACCATTCTGTAGAGGTGTTCTAGGTCCAGACATCTATCTTTTGATTCTTCTTTCATTAAAAAATAGATTGAATTCATTTGATGTAAATTATCCACCTCAGTCAAATTTAAGATATTTCAGGTTCCTACCTGTCTCCTTCTCAACCTTAGCCAAATACCACTTAAAGAATTGAAAAGTGTCAGATTTTTCTTTTAGAAACATTACATGCATCATCCTGGTATGATCATCAATGAATTAGATAAAGTATCTAGTGTTGGCAATTTGGCTGAAGTGAGAACATAGATGTTGTCATTATGGCAACATATGATCCTCATGAAGATTGCACAAGTCAGAGAGCAAGTATAGCAGAGCGCATCACAAATTTGTCTAAGTGTGAGACAATGTTTTCACAGTGTACCAGGACACAGTTTTTGTTTGCGACATTGACTGGAGTGAGTTTAGTGCTTGTGCACTTGAAAATAAACTCTATGATGGCTAATGATGACCCATCTCAGAGTGCAAGTCATTACGGCATGTATGGAATTAGTTATGATAGTTTTACCGAAGATAGTGTGAAGCCGACAAGACAAAATATGAAGGCAGAATTGGTAAAGAGTTAAGGGATTATTTTGCTTATCAAAATAATGACTTAACAATATAAAGGGATGACATCCTAGATGTTAACTCTTAGATAATGATATATGGAATCTGACCATGTAAAGTTATTAGCCTTAATAACTTGTATATATATGCAATTGTAATTGTAAAGAAAGAAGACATAAAAGCGAATATAGAAAAGTGATGTATTAAATGTAATGATGTGAAGATAAGAGTAGCAAAGGAATATTGATACAAGAAGAATAAGGTTATGTACCTTGACCTATTTTGTATACATTGTATATTACTTGTTTGGGCAGTGGGCTCATCTAGTAATCATATTTTGTATTGACAACTCCTAACAGGGTTGAGGCTTCTAACAAGGCCTATAGTCCCTTAATCAGGACTGATACACTATATGCTTGTAATAGACTCATAACAGGGTCAATATCCTTAACATGATACTTTTGGTTAGTGGATCTTTGTGGGTACCATCCCCACCGGGGTTTTACCTTGGCCAGGGTTTCCTTGAGAACAAACAATGTGTTATGAGTTCTTTGATGTTATTGCTATGCATGTTATTTAGTTTCTTATGTTATGCATGTGTGAAGATAATTTATTATATCCATATTTGGGAAAAAGATAAAATTTGTAGAATACTGATTCACCCCCCCCTCTCAGTATTCCCTATTTCTAACAATTGGTATTAGAGCATAGTTACTCGGAGAAGAATCATTCAAGGAAAGCCTAGCAGCTTGAGTAAGATCTCTATGGATATGAATTAGCTACAAAAGAATCTTGATGAACCTCTTGAATAGATTGATATGCTTACTGATGAAAGAAACACTCTGAAAAGGAAATATGATGATGTAAAGAACCTTATTGAGAAATTGAAAAACAAGATAGAAGATTTGAAATCTGAAAAGGAATCCGAAGTTCTTATTGAAGATTGTGATGACAATTTAGAAAAAGAAAATGTGATCCTCAAGCATGAACTGAAGATAGAAAAACTGAAACTAAGTTTGAAAGATGGAAATGACAAAAATGAAGAAAATCTAAGATCTGAGAATGAAAGATTGAATATTGAAAATGAAGAATTAAGATCTAAACTTGGCAAAGTAACATCTGAATTTGAGAAAGTAAATTTGCAGCATACAGAACTTGAGAAATAAAATAAGATTGTGAAAGGTGAATTGACTCAATCCAAACAACAACTTGAAAGGCTATATTCAAATAGTGAGAAGATTGATGAACAAGTATCTTTTGGGAAACCATCCTATGATAAGACTGGACTTGGATTTAATATATTCAGAACAAATGATGAAAGAAAAGAACTAGATCTGAAAGTATGTAAAAGCATTGATGAAAAGAAGTCAGATGAGATCAACAAATTTGAAGATGCACCTAAAGAAGAAGAATCACCGAAGCAAGAAGAATCACCCAAAGGTATGCAAAGAGAATTCAAAGGTAGATGTTTTGATTGTAATACTATTGGTCACATGAAGAGAGATTGCACAGGTAAACAATTTAAACCTCTTAATGGTTATTATTATAATTGTCATGGTTTTGGACATAGAGCTATTGAATGTAGAAAGTTTGAAGTTATTGGGAATAATTATGGTAGTAGAATGTTTAGGAATACTAACAATGCTGATAAGAGACCTATTGAAGATGTGAACAAAAGAAATGGAGTAGTATGTTATAGATGCAACAAGGTTGGACACATTGCTAGAAATTGCAGGTCACAAATCAATTAGGAAGGACTGAGATATGGGAACAATGGAATTGTTTTTCAGATATGTAACAAGATTGGACATACAACAAGATTTTGTAGAATGAACAATGGAACTTATCATCCTAAGCCTAACCCTAGGAATCATGCAAGAAGAAATGAAAGTACAGGAAACAGTCAGAAAGGTTGCTGCAGGTAATGAAGATGAAGTAAAGTTTGTTAAAGGCACAAATCAAGGAGACATATTCAACATTGAAGGTAATTAGAAAGGTGAAGTATCAAGTGGTAAGAGTGAATCCTTACCTGACCTATCTTTAAGCACTTAAATTATGTAAATTGCAGTAGTTTAGGAACTTAGAATTAGTGTAGAAGTAGATTTATGATGCATTAAGTCTTGTGCAGTTAATGTAAGGTAGTTTATGATGTACTATTGCTATGGTTAAGAGCGCAAAAGAAAATGTTATGTTTTGCGAGATCACAAGAAGTTTTAAGTTTTGCAGGTTAATAGAAATAACTTTTTGGAATGAAGTGGCAAAAGAATTGAATGCGATGTTAGAACTAAGTGAGATTCAAGTGATAAAAGGTTATGATCAAAGTTATTTGCCTATCAAAGAGAATTGAAGTGTTTGGAAGAGCATAAAGTAGTGATTGGAAGCATTTTGTAGTGATTTGGTGAAAGATTGAAGGGCCGAATCTGCGGAAGCCCTAAAATCATGAATTTGAGGTATTTATCTTGATAGATCTTTGAATCGGTATAAGAGATTAGAAGCAATCATGGATGTATCCTTAATTCACAATGTCAAAGATAAGAATAGACCTAGATTGAAGAAATAACTAGTAGAAATCTTGGAAGATGATCCTAAGTTAGGACTATCATCTGTACCAGATGGAGTTTTGCATTTGGAAAATGTAAGAAGTTATCTTGGATGTAAGATTGAAACCCTAAGTGACAGTGACTTTATCGGTGAGTATTAGAAGATTTACAATCATGATATGTCTTTGAAACAAGAATATGAATATTTGAAAGACAATGAGATTGTTATGTATTCATTGAAATATGAGTTTGATGATGAAGAATGCACTAAGATCATTTTGAGTAGAATTCATAATGGGAAATTTTGGCTAGAGGATAGAGTAATAGACATTATTGCTGATCTGATTCATGATGTAACTAGATTATCTAAATTTGGTGCTATTCCCTTAAATGAGAAGAATATGAGGAAAATAGTTATTGATAACACAAGTTCATCCTATAATGGTAGAGGAATTGTAATCAGTAAAATCAAGCAAGATGATGTGAGATATTTGTGCAAAATCCTAACCACTAAGTTTTGTGCAAATTCTAGAGAAGATGATATGGAAGCTAGTATGGTACATATAGCATATTTGATGTGTGTTGACAAGGTACCAGTAGATATGTGTGAAATCCTGAGAATTCAATTGTTTGAAAACTTGGAGAAGATTAAGAAGACCAAGTATGCACAATTTAGATTTTCTTCTTTGATCACTTATATGTTTTTCTACCTATTAAGAAGATTTCCTTACACAGTTATAGATGATTGGAATAATGGACAAAACACTATGGAAAGAATCAATAAAGTATATTTGAAACATGTCATTGATAAAGTGAATGAAAGTACTATGTTGGTATTGAAGACATTTCAGAGAATGGTATCTAGCAGATCAAGGATTCCACAGTCTATTGTGGAGAAATATAAAAACAATATATGTTTCATGGTTGACACTGACTTTACCTATATTGAAGTAGTGGAACCTAGAATTGAGTTCATAGACCTTCTTGGCTATGAGATATCTGAGGCAGAGATAGAAGGATATGTTGGCAGGTTACTTAAGAGTAAGTTGGACACCTAGTGCAAGAGATTTGGAACATTTGAAGAGAACGCCAACCTTGCTAAAGCTATAATGGATGAAAAGTAGTCTAAGAAGAGAGTGGACAACACTATAAAGAAAATATTAAAGGATTTTGGCATGACAAAGCATGAGTTTGATATTGCAAAGAAGACAACAACAACAATCAGAGGTATTGAGCAGAAATAAATCTTGTTTGTACCTCCCTTGTCATCAAGTGCAGTTGAGCATGAACCTACACAAGTAAAGGTGAAAGTTGAGGAACCTGAGGAAGAACAAGAAACAAGGAAATCCACTAGATCCTCTTCTTCCACACCCAACAAGAGAGTGAAGGAAAGTGCTTCAGGACCTAGTAAGAGGCAGAAAGTTTTGGTGCCACCAGTCCCTAGGAAAATTTTAGTAATTAATGACGATGACACTACTGTGAAGAAGAAAGCATGGAAACCCAGAATTGAGAAAGTGAATGAAGAAATCATACAAGATGGAGACTTTACTAAGATGAATAAGTACTATGACCTTTATAACTATTATGAGAGACTGAATCTTGAAAATTTTGTTGTTAAGTACATGACTTTGGCTAACAAGAAGTTTGATACTATTTAGGGCAAGATTCCTGATGACCTATTCAAGAAGCTTGTTAACAGGAAAATGAGAGCACAAGAAGAAGACAAAACTATGAGAGAAAATATGGTGAAGAAACTATGTGTTGTGAAAGATTATGAGCATCTTAAATAGATTTTGAAGTCCCTTGGCACTCTTTTGAGGATTAAGAGGAGAACCATTTAGATCATGGTAGGACAGTATGAGCAAGTGAGAATAGAAACAAAACAAGCAATAATTAAAGTTATGGCAAAAATTGTTGGAGAGACTTTTGTTGCAGCAGAGCAAGAGAAAGAAGCAGAACAAGAGGAAAATGTTGAAGGTACAAAGATTACTTTGGACACTGAAGAAAATGTATTTCAGAACTTAGAAAACATTGTTGACAATTCAGCTCTTGATGAACCAGATAGAACTGAACAAGCAGAACTAACCCAATCTATGACTAAAGAACCTAAAGAAATTGAGGTAGAAGTACCCCTTCCTACAAAAGAAGACATCAGTCTTACTCCTAAGACTGAAAAGAAGAAAGAAATTGGATCTTTATTTGAAGATTTAGGAAAGGAAGTTGATGATGAGGATCAGTTAGAATTGATCACTTCCTTGATTAAAATTATTGGTAAAAACAAGAATGTAAAGAATCTTGAAGGTTGTCTGAAGGACTTAACTGAAAAGTTACAAGGAGTTGTAACCACATAGATTGCAGATGCAAACCCTCTGGAGAAAGCAAAGAAATTGATGAGAACCTTTGATGATGAGTTTACAAATTTATCTAAGATTGCAAAGGTAAAGGCACAAGAAGACTATGAGGCTAGAATGCTTTTGAGTATCAGTCAAAATATCAGAGATGATGTCAATAGTCTTGATATCTATATCAAGGATTTGAGAAGACATTTGGGAACATGAAAGTCTTTGTACATACAGTGTACAACACTAGAGATTTTGGCAGCAGAAGAAGACAAGCAGATCAAGCTGAAGGAAGTAGAGATTCAGAATGAATCAAACCTTCTTTCTAATCCTAATTTGAAGATTAGTCATGTTGAGAAGAAAGTTTGGAAGCTGTATGATGAAATAAGAATTTTGCAAGATGAGAGGAATAGAAAAATGAGGAGACTCACTCTTCTAAGAGAACATACTTCCATGAAGATAAGTGTTATTGAAGAGAAGCTGGAAGAATGTCTTACAGCTAGGATATCATTTCAGAAATTTAACTTTGAGACCCTCCAAGCATGTCAAATTGCAGCTTATGGACTGAGCACACTACTTAATGTGGCAGATTCCATCAAGAAGTCATGGGAAAAGGAGTTAGAAGCTATAAAAGTTAATTTTGCAAATTGTGTTGCAAGCCTACTGGCTTTGCAATAAGACATTTAAGGTATAATCTTTTGTGTTACAATTTTGTTAGCCTCCCTACTTTATTTTGTCATTATTGTCAAAGGAGGAGAGATACATAGAAAATTGAGAATTATACAGAGTAGAAGATTGATAGTATTATGTATACTCTTAGGGGGAGTATTGCAATATATAAGAATTATTTTTGAGGAGATATAAGGATAGTATATATCTTATACTATGGCCAATTTTGAGACAATTTTGAAATTTTGTTATTGTACACTTAGCCAATTTTCTCATATGTTGCCACCAATGACAAAGGGGGAGATTGTTGGCAATTTGGCTGAAGTGAGTACATAGATGTTGTCATTATGGAAACATATGATCCTCATGAAGATTGCACAAGTCAGAGAACAAGTATAGCAGAGTGCATCACAAATTTGTCTAAGTGTGAGACAGTGTTTTCACAGTGTACCAGGACACAGTTTTTATTTGTGACATTGACTAGAGTGAGTTCAGTGCTTGTGCACTTGAAAATAGACTCTATGATGGCTAATGATGACCAATCTTAGAGCACAAGTCAGTATGGCATGTACGGAATTAGTTATGATAGTTTTACCGAAGATAGTGTGAAGCCGACAGGATAGAATATGAAGACAGAATTGGTAAAGAATTAAGGGATTATTTTGTTTATCAAAATAATGACTTAACAATATAAAGGGATGACATCCTAGATGTTAAATCTTAGATAATGATATATGGAAACCGACCATGTAAAGTTATTAGCCTTAATAACTTGTATATATATGCAATTGTAATTGTAAAGAAAGAAGACATATAGAAGCAAATATAGAAAAGTGATGTATTAAATGTAATGATGTGAAGATAAGAGCAGCAAAGGAATATTGATACAAGAAGAATAAGGTTATGTACCTTGACCTATTTTTTATAGATTGTTTATTACTTGTTTTGGCAGTGGGCTCATCTAGTAATCAGATTTTGTATTGACAACTCCTAATAGGGTTGAGGCTTCTAACAAGGCCTATGGTCCCTTAATCAGGACTGATACACTATATGCTTGTAATAGATTCCTAACAGGGTCAATATCCTTAACAGTATACTTTTGATTAGCGAATCTTTTTGGGTACCATCCCCACCGGGGTTTTCCCTTGGCCAAGGTTTCCTCGAGAACAAATAATGTGTTATGAGTTCTTTGATGTTATTGCTATGCATGTTATTTAGTTTCTTATGTTATGCATGTGTGAAGATAATCTGTTATATCCATATTTGGGAAAAATATAAAATTTGTAGAATATTGATTCACCCCCCCTCTCAGTATTCCCTATTTCTAACATGTAGCACCACAGTAACTTTGTACACCCATAGGTCCACAAAGGTCAGTATGAACCAAATCTAAAATGTTATCAGAAGTAAAGGATTTTCTCTTGAAACTTGAGTTTGTCATTTTTCCTAACTAGCATTCCTTGCACATCACATTCTCAGGTTTCTTCAATCTAGGTAGACCTCTTACTTTCTTCTTCTTACTTATTTCTACCAGATTATAAAAGTTAACATGACATAGTCTCTTATGCCATAACCAAATGTCATCAAGTTGTGCAACCATACATGCTTCTTCAGATAGATCAAGATAGAACAAATTACCTCTATTATGTTCTCCACTTCCGATCAGTTCACCAATAGCATCAAATATTTTAGCTTTCTTGTGATGAAATTCCACTCAGTAACCAGTGTTGTTGAGCTAAGAAACACTTAGTAGATTATAATTTAGACCTTCAAACCAATATGCATTCTCACAAGAGATCTTATCAGTCAGTTTAATCAAACCTTTTCCTCTAACAGGACATGGTGCATCATTACCAAATTTTACACTTTTACCTCTATAATGATGTAAGGTCTCAAACTTACTCTTGTCACCAGTCATGTGATGTGAACAACCACTATCAATAATCCATTTTTCATTCTTGTTCACATAGGAGATCAATGCAGTTTTCTCATCCTTATCAAATTCATCTTTCATTGCAACATAGACTACCTCAATTTCAAAATCATCACTATCAGTGTCAGTTTTTTCTTCAGCAATGTAACAAGATTTCTTACCTTTTCCTTTGTAGTCTTTGTACCTTCGGTAGCTTCTGTCATCTCTTTTGTCTTTGTGTTTTCTTTTTCTTTCTTCATCTTTATCATTCCTGTCAGGACATCTAGCAGCTATATGACCAACTTTATTACATGCAAAACATATAATAGGGAGTTTACCTTTATATTTTCCTTTTCCTCTTCTTAGTCTTCTAGCCATAAGAGCTTCTAGATCTTCAACTTCTTCATTAGAAGTGTCACTGTCACTTTCACTTTCACTTTCATTGATGCATCTTTCTTTTTCTTTCTTTGTCTTGTTCATAAATAATTGTGACTTAAAAGCAGATTCAACATTACCAATACTACCAATAGTGAAGTTATCATAGTTAGAGAGTTCAAAAGCATTCATCTTGCCAACCAAACTTTCCAAAGTAAGAACATTTGTAGAGTTACATCTAGATTCCTGAATAGCTAAGATCTTAATAGCATATATAGGATGCAAAGTTCTTAGTACTTTTCCAATTATAGTTTCATCCTCAATAGTCCCACTTGCTCCTCTAATAGCATTCACAACTTCTTTTATCCTACCACAATATTGTGCAATGTTCTCACCTTCTTGCATTCTCATTTCATCAAACTTACCTCTGAGACTCTCGGCCTTATCTTTCAGTACATTTATGTCACCACCATAGATCTTTGCAAGAGTTTCCCACATCTCCTTAGCACTTGTGAAATCCTTAATGTCCTCAAATTATGGATAGCTTAGGGTCGATGCAATTTCTAGCATTGCCGGATTATGTTCTTGCTTAGCTCTCATTTTTTTGGCAGTCAATGGTGTGACAGGTGAGACATAGTCATTCTCAATGTAGTACTTTGTAGAATCACCAATACCGGCCAGGTGCAGCTTCATCAAGCTTTTCCATGCAGGGAAGTTTTCCTTATTCAGCTTCGGTACCTCCTTCTTATACATCTTGATCATTTGCTTCAAGCCCCTTTAAACTTGATTTTTGTAAACACCAATAATAAGCAACACAACTCTGATACCAATTGTTAATATGATTTAGAACAACATAGAGGGGGGTGAATCAGTTGTTCTCAGGTCTAGATGTATAAAACAAACTTCAAATACTTTTCTTTAAATCATATCTAACAACCAAAACCAACTCGGTCATCACTGATTCAATAATAGAAACATATAACATTGCAGTCCACTACCCAGCTGTATCTAACTTGTAAAACATAGAAATGTCTAAACCAAAACATTCACACAAGCATTGACAATAGGATTTATAGTGGAAACCCAATCTGGGAAAAACCACTTTGTAACACGCTACTATTATTTTCACTCTTCTGAAGTGAGCTCAGTTAAAAGCCAACCCTGTCAAAGGTTACAATACACACTGTTAGGTGTGATCTGGTTAAAGGATTTCAATCACTCTGTTAGAAGTGAGCCTTGTTATAGGACTTACATACATTCCATTAGAATGCAACCTTGTTCAAAGGATTTAAACATATGACTGTTAGGTCAACCTCTATTAAAAGGATTTTGACTGTTACAATGGTTAGAAAGTAGCAGCAGTATTGATATGAAAAACATACAACTCACTTTGCAAATATCAGATCCAATTCTGTACACAAATGCTGGTTTACTGACTTTGAAAATTTTCCATTTCCATCTCTGATCTGCTCAGAACTTTTTCTTCAAGCAATCACCACACTTGTCCTTCAGCATTTTATGCTTATATAGTCAATAACATCTACTGATCTTCCAGCATCCTCTGTTCACCCATTGACACACATACCTAATGCTTAGGTTCCCTTAATACTTCCTCAATTGGGTTAACTCATCTTTTTCTGCTCAATCTCCTTCGTAGATCTTAGGGTTAGGTCAGATTCATTGAATCTACCCACTTTATGTTCTTCGGCTCCTTTTCTAGAAACATCTCAAATCTCTTAAAGATTTACAATAAATTGTTTTTCAGCGCATTCAATGCTTTCAAACAATCAATAAATAAAGTCAACATGTTTTACATAATCCAAGAATTCAATAATTTCAGCTCCAAATCTGAATTCTCTTCAAATATAAAAATACTGATGCTCGGTCAATACTGTGATCAACTACTCAGTCTTCATGTAGAAATCTCGGTCATTACTAAAAATGTTTCCTCGGCTTATACTGTCTTACTCGACAATTAACTGATTTTCGGTCGACACTAGAATTTTTCTCCGCATACATTGACTTGGTCGACACTAACATTACTCGGCTTAAACATGATTTCTCCATTTTTGCTCGGTCAAGCCTACTAGTTTAGTCTTCAATCTTACTAAGATAAACAATACATTGTCTCATCATTGTACCACATAATCAAGTACTCATTGAAGTATCAAGATAACTCAACCTTTCCTTAGGTGCTATTATTACCAACCTTTCCTATCCCCTTAGTAACAGTTAAATAGATATAGTACTTTCCTAAGTAGCAACAGTCTTATTAGTTAAGATTTGACATCAATGACAACACAACAATTGCTTCAATTGCAGTTTCCAACAAAAATATGCAATGGTGGGAATCAGGGCATCATGTAGATCCCACAAGAAGTTAACTATGACTCTGTCCCTCAACCATATCAAACACATCAAATGGGAAAGTAAAATCATACATGATAACCATACACATGCAAATATGGGGTAAGTATAATCACAATCATAAGAATAATTTAAAACATGTAAATCATCATCATTAAATAACTAACATCATCTAACTACATCAATATAACATCCATAATTATTCATTTATTAAAATAAGCATGTAGTGTCATACATCCAAAACCATATAATAATTGAAATATCAACACACACATAAAAGTTTCCTAAAAGAGTTTGGAAATATAAATAAAAAATAAAACTATGAGTGGGCACTACAGGTCACAACCACACTTTACTCTAACCATGTTGATGCTCTATCTCAGACTGCACCTCATAGATTTTCCTTTAACACAACTGCAACTGAATTGTGGCCTCTTTGTCTACTGATCATCTAGACTTAACCAATTTCTAGTATACCAATCACATAACCTTCACATCGATTATGATAAGTGTTTGGACTAACTTAGTTTCCAACAATGACAACCAAACCAATTACATTCTATGACCGTAGCTGTGCCAACTCAACACATCATCATTGTCATTGTCATCATCATCGTTGTCATCGTCATCATCATCGTCATCGTCATCATCATCATCATCATCATCATCATCATCATCATCATCATCATCATCATCATCGTCTTCATCGTCATCGTCGTCATCATCATTGTCATCATCGTCATCACCGTCGTCGTCATCATCGTCGTCATCATCGTGTATGTACCTTTTAGATCTAGATTTTTAACTTCTCCATTTGTTCCTACACAAAAAAAACAAAAAGGGGGGGGGGGGGGGGAGCTTGAGGGGAGGGGTTTGCCTCAATAAAACTCCTATATAGGAATCAACCTTGAAATGGAATAAAATAAAATAAGAAGTGTGTTGTCATGTAGTATATGTTAGAACCAAACAATGAAGTATATCATACCATGTAGATGCAATTACCTCTTTAAATGTGATCAAGTATGTTGATGCAATAGCTTTGAATCAACACAAAAACCAAAAAAAAAATGTAAGGAAAAACCTTGTGTAGTAGATGTTGTAATTCACCATAATGTTTGATTGGGGAAGAGAGGGAATAAGAAGACTTGATGGATGAATGTAGATCTCCTTCCTTGATGTACAACTGCTTTTCTTGGCCTTTAATGGGGAAAAGAAGTAAGATCTATGGAAGGAAACACCTTGATTGAATGAAGAAGACTTGAATGCTTGAATGGCTCTTGATAGCCTCCTTGCACTTGAATGCTTGATTTCTTGAATACTTGATAATGGTTGCCTTTGGGTAAAAGCACAAATTTGTGTCACGTTTCACGCTAACTTATCAACACAACTGAATTTGAGTATTTCTAACTAAAAATTAATTTTTTCAAACATATGGTCTAGCTAGATTTATTAGATAAGTGCTTCAACTTTTACAATTGGAAATATCTATTAAATGCATGTTTTAGACCAATTTGGGTCCAATCACCAAAGAAATAAAATTATATCAGAAAAGTGAAGTTTCAATAACTCCTCTTTTTAATGATATTTTTAAAAAAACATAAAAATACCCTTTTATAGAACTCAGAGTCAAGATTATTGTCATACAAGTTTTATAGTATTTCAATTAGATCTAATATATTATAATTTCAAATATTTCAAGTAGGTATTTTAACATTCGAGAAGATGTTGCTTCAAATAAAGAAAAAAAATAGTAAATGATATCAGAAAAATTTAAAATTTATATTTAACACTAGAGGAGAGAGTCCTCTTCAAGAATATGTATTTTTATTCTGAATGGTGTAGATTTTATAGGGGAAATGTGACGGGAGATGAAAACTATCGATTGTGGATAAATTCGACTTTGAGTAGTTATATTGGAGAAAATATACTTTGAAAACCAATCTTTCTTCTTTTTTACACTAGCTATACATGTCATCTTTAACATGTTTTGAAATCAGAGGAAGAAAAGATTATTTGTATATACTTGTTTGGCAGGAACTAGACCCCATATTTTCAACATTTTTCAGCAACTAAAAATAGACTTCAAAAATTTAAAAACTATGTCAATTATTTTTTAATTTTTTTAAAAAAAATTATAAGCTTAAACTTTATCCAATTTTACATATTTCATCATTTTACATCATCTTCAAATTCTAAACACAAATGCCACATTTATGTCATTAAAGTTGAACAGTTTGTGTGTTGTTGACCTTTTGCTTTATAAAAGTGTGACACATGATTGTCACTTTTACCCCTTCAATGATAGCTTACTTGCACAATAACAAATTTCTAAATGGATGTAGATGTTAATGGATTGCTCATGATAAATGAGATCACTCAAATGAGAGGATAAGATGTCCTTTTATACTCATTTTGGAGCTTAAACCAAATCCAAGATGACTATAGATCTCAACCTCGGAGGAAAACCATGGCATCATGCCTCAGATCAAATCTAGTCTCAAAAACCCAAGTACAAGTTGGACAATTGAATTTTACCTAGGGACAAGTTGACGGGTTGACTTGTCCTAGGAAAATCAAGCTCAAATTTTGTCAGTGTGGCAGGGAATGTGAAAAATAATGGAGAGAGAACATGCAGGTTGCAAGGATGTTGGGGCAGACTCTAAAATTCAAAAAATAAATGCATGAGACCTAGGTGAAGAAATGAATTATGGGATTGGATGAAAATTGGAAATCATGCATAGAAATGAGATCCAACCTCAAGTAAAATCAAGATTAAAGGAAGAGGGCGACTCATATTTGAATTAGGTATGCATTAAGGCCAAACTATGAGGTCCTTCCATAGAGAACACACTAAAGGAGGCGCAAAATGGTCCTATATTGAGCACAAATTAAGTGCTTACTTTTTAGGATGATACATTTAGCCCCCACTTAGTGGAAGCTAAGATCACTTTACACTACCATTACTTGTATGTTGTACACCCTAACCAAGAAAATTTGTTGCTACTACTACCCCTTCACATACTCACTTATCAACAACCTATGGGTTGGCATTCAATAGGGTAACAAACAAGAAAACAACACATAAGTGGTATGGTTCTCCCATACCCATATAAAAAACATAACTTCCACTGATGGATGCTTAATTACAACACCCCATGGGTATACAATGCAAGTACTAGTTTTACACAACACCCAGTTGTGTACTAGAAAAAGTACCTTCATAGGGTTAGTATCATCAATAATTCAAAATAAACACTAAATTACCACAAATAACAATCTATTTAAGCTAATAATTGACAATTAAGCACTCTATGGATCACTATTTAGGGATGCTAATGATAAAGCTCTCAACAAGCCTCCATTAGTGACAGTCCTAAAATGAGAATGATAATCAAAGCTAATAACAATGTTAATTCCAAATTGAAATTATCTAATTAGCTTCTATATTTGCCTTCCTAGCTCTAATTTGTAAGAGGTTTGATGCTATTCTCAGATTTGTGGATGATTTATGAGTGAATTATGCCTTGCTTTTATAGATTTTGGCAAGGGTAGGGGGTGTAGTTGAGTTCATCAAGGCTGAGTTTGAGTTAAGTCTTTGGTTCCACCTTTGGAGACAATTTAAATATTTTGTCCTCAAAGCTTGGGACAAGAGGACAAAATGAGTGGACAAGATGCTCTTTCCAAATGAGTGATTGAGATTCAATTTAGGCTTGATCCATGTGAGCTTGGTTCTCAATTCCTATTGGTTGATTGATTTTCCTCCCATTTGGTGGTTGAGAGAAAATAGGAATTAATTAATTGAATTGATTTAATTTGTTTAGCCATGTGTACCCCTTGAATGGGTTAATTTAAATTAAATTGAACTATGTAATTAATTAGATTAATTACACAATTTATTGATTTATCATATTTTAATCGATTTAAATTGATTTGATAGCTTTTGATTTTCAATTAATTTTGGATTAATGTTCAATTAAAATTTATCTTTTATTTGATTTAATTGCATTGATTGTGTTGATCCTTTCCTTGATTTCTCACTTAATTGATCTTGTCCATTTTCAAGTGATTACAAATGCCCCTCTTTGAGTTGACGTGTGAAGCATGTCAATTCAAAGAATGTCCTAATTCAATTGATATAAGAACCTGATTTTTTCAATGGTCGATTTCGATGTTCAATGTAACATGCAGATTCTGATGATAGGATTGATGCAGTTCTGATTGATTTGATGTCCTGATGGTCGATTTGATGACAATTCCCTGATATGATACCTGATTTGATCTAATATGATGTTTGATGCCCCTTTCGATTGATAAGTGAAAAATTTTCTAATAAAAGATTACGCTCTAATTTGATGGTTGTGCCCCCGATTTGATGATCTTGTTGTTATTTTTTATTATCCAAGTGTATGCCCCCTCAGAAATGAAATGAAATTTGATAGATGTTTTGAAAAAGTTGTTTAAGTCATTTTGCATTGATTAGGTCCATTTTATAATAAATTTTGATTTCATTTCCGATATTGATTTTGCATTCGTGTGATGTCAAATGCCCCTGACTTGGCATTTTTGGTGAAAATTTTGGGTCCCCGGGTATTTTCTGGTCAAAGATGCCCTTTTTAGGTCACAATGGCCTATATAAAGGGGTAAAAAGTCATTTTCCTTATTCATTTTCACTTGCTTAGTTGAATTTTTGCTCTGACTCCCTCTAAGCTTTTCGTGATGATGATCCTGATTAGAGAGCATAGATTCGGCATGGTTGACCATATCATCAGTTTTTAATTTCATGCTTTAATTTCCCAAAAAAATTGAATTTTTCAATGAAAAAACCTAGTTTTTTCTTTTTTCAAATGAAATAGCACGTTTGAATATTCTTTTAGCGCATTTTCTAGTTTTTTAGCGCTTTCACACTTTTAAATAGCACTTCCGTGCAAGAAACAATGCTTTTACATGTTGAATTTAGGGCAGATTTCGCTTATGTAATTTTCTTTAGCACTTTTGTATGCATTTGCGCTTATGATCTCTGTAATAGCATGTTCAATTTTTTAAATAGCGCTTTTGAATAGTTTTAGTGCGTATGAAAATTTTTAGCACTTTTGATCATTGTGATAGTGCTTTTAATCTTTTAAATAGTGCTTTTGCATTTTAGCGCTTTTAAACATTAAAATAGCGCTTTTACCCTGGTAAGAAAAATTTATAAATGCCTTAGTCAGTTTTCCAAACTATTTAGTGTCATTGATTAGTTGATTGGTTTAAGTAATAAACTTGATTTGGTAGTGAGCTATAAGATGTCAGTGTGAGTCAATTATAGTTTGAATGTTTTGATTGTCAATCTAGATTTAGATGATGGATGATGATAAATTTTTCGTCCTCTCTGAATAGAATCAGGAAAATTGATTGTGGTTTGATGTTTTGTAAATGTTTGATTGACTTAGAATAATTCAAAAGATAATTGATGTAATTTAACTTTCTTTTTGCAGGCAGTGCTTAAGTCACTGGTCATTTGAGGTTTATATCTATTATCTTTCAGTATGATTGATGACCTGAGTGCTCTGGATCATCGGTTCATAGGCAGATGTTGCATTTCCTTTCTACTTCCCCTACCTCAATTCCAAGTGAATCGGGGTCTGATTACTACTATGGCCGAGAGATGGCACTCAGACCATAATACTTTTCACTTATTGATGGGGGAGATGAAGATCACCCTTGAGGATGTATACCGCCTCCTCCGCATTCCTACTCGAGGAGAGTTGGTATTTTACGACCAAGTCTATGATGGTGCAACATGTCGGCATGTATTCCAGGATCCCATGATCAGTGATGACCATATTTAGTGGTCACAATTTCATTCCTTTCTAGTTTTGCCATCTATTTTGGGTGCCTTGATTGGAGGTTTCCTCATACCAGATCGATGAGGACATGGATTTACAGTTGGTTGGGGTCCTATTCTGGAGGACTTGATGGATCAGCCCCAATGGTTTGATTTGGGATCTTGCATTCTAGCGCAACTCCATCATGAGTTGCATATTGTTGTATACAAGCACTCTTCTACTCTCTCCGCAGGAGCTATTTGTTATAGCTTCGAACATGGGAGTTTCTCCCAATGACGAGACCTATTGTAGCACATCACTGTGATTCAGGATGTTCATTTTCCTGGATGTATGAGGGTATGGTTGTATAAGCCCACATGGGAAAGCTTGATTATTGGCATAGGGTCATTGATGATATGGATCAGGTCATCTGGTGTCCCTACCTAGGTTGTGAGTCATGGCCGGAGAATGTGACTAAGCTTCCTTTTATGTGTTTTCCTCATTGGATGATTGGCCGTACGCCACATATCATAGAGAGATTTTGTTTTTGGTGGGTTCTATGATAGTATGGTCGCACTCAGGGTATGCCACGGGGTGTTTCTATGTATGTCCAGGTTCAGGCCGAGAGATCACTATGGGGCCCTGTTGTTGATTTTAGGACAACCCAACAGGAGATTCAGGACCTGGGTCATTTACCATGGGATATGCGAGAGCATATTATTGATGTTGGTATGATTGATGATTATGTAGATTGGTTCACTTGGAACCCATTTTTGAGATTCACAGATCCAGCTGAGCGGGTACCTGGTATCGATGAGGAGTCTGATGATGATGGTGGAGATGATGGTAGAGATGGGGATGGTGGTAGGGGTGGAGGTAGGATGCAAGTACGTTGGGGATGATCAGGTTTTTGAGAAGCCAAGGAAAGGAGAGTATTGATTCCAGTTATTGTTGTTACTCCCATTCCTCCTAGCGGTGGTGGTCAGGTGAGGGGTCGTGGTGTGGATAGAGCTTTACACCAGGTTGCTAGGGATCCGATAGGTAGATAGGGTCATCATAGAGCTAGACATCAGAGGTAGTTGGATGCCTAGGATGCACATGCATTATTAGATTAGGCATAGGGTAGGCCAACATAGGCTCCTCCTCAGGCTCCTCCACAGGTTATCCCACCGGTTGTTCCACAGGCTCCTCCAGCACAGGAACCTGCTTTTTCTTCTATGCCATCTTCTTCATCTCATCCATCTTCTTCTTTCGTTCCATCATTATATGTTCCATCTTCTTCCATGCCATCCTCTTCCATGCCATCTTCTTCTATGTCTCCACCACAAACTCCTTCTACACAAGTTCCTAGTTCAGAGGCTCTGGCGGTTGCATCAGAGGTTTGAGCTTTACAGTCGGATGTTTCTAAGATTAGATAGGAGGTTAGGTAGCTTAGTGGTATGATGTAGGATTTTATGGCCGCTATGAGTCAGCATGGGCTACAGGCTAGTTTGAGTCATCCTCCTGATACTGGTCCTGGTCCTAATGGTGGTGATGGTGTTGGTGGCTCATCCAGTTGATCCATATTGATTTGATATATTCTTTCATTTATTGATGTATATGATGATCTCATTTAAGATATTGAGACATTGGACTCTATTGTATTCTTTCAATTAGTTGATGTTCCCTTATGTGTTTGATACTTTGATGGACTTTGATTTCCAGATGTTTCATTGATGATATCGTAGACTTTGATACTCCATTGATTTATGATGATGGTACCATAGACTTTGATTCTCAGTTCTGATATTTTTACTTTATGTGATGTCATCATGTGTTGGACCTCCTTTTCAGGTGTTTTACTATGATATATAGATTTATATGGTTCTATCTCCTATATGATTTTTTTTATGCTTTTTAGAATGTAGTTTTATGATGGATGCACATGTTCTATTTATGCTTCTATGGCTGTCTTATGTATGACATAGAATAGATGAATGGATACAATATGAATTTAATGATTGTTGTAATGATTAGAGATATGATATTAATGCTTTATGAATGCAAATGATATATAGATGTGTTAGATGATGATGCAATGGTTAATGCGATGTAATGCAATGCAATGAATTTATGGATATATGGATATAATGTGATGGAATGAATTTATGGTATACAAATGTGATGGACCTATATGATGTAATGTCTAATGATTATGAATGTAATGTATGATTAATGATTCTAAATTTTATATGTGATATATATGAATGATGTTAATGAATTTCATGCCATGATAGTGCAATGATATACAATATAGGATGAAACTAAATGTATGGATTTAAATGAATGTACTTAATGCCATGTTTTTGAATGAACTAAATGATATGCACCTAATGATGAATTGAAATGATTTTAATGGATGCAATGAACATTAACTAATGAATGCAATGGTAAATGCACTTAATGGATTGATCTGAATGATTTAAAGAATGCACACTTAAATGAGATGAGCTTTAAAATGAATACAATCTAATGCAATGTCACTTAATGAAAATGATTTAAAGGATGAATGCAACCTAATGTAATGTCACTTAATGAAAATGATTTAAAGGATGAATGCAACCTAATGCAATTAATGAATTGAACTTTATGCAAGATATGAATGATGAATGAAACTTAATGCAACTTAATGTTTATAAAAATGCTGTAAACTATATGAAATGAACTTAGATTAAAATGAATGAAAACTAATGCAAAGAATCTAATTGAACTATAGGGTGGAAAAATCTTAAATGAATGTAAGGTAACATGGATCTAACAAATGCTCATGAACTAATGGAATGCACCTTTGTTTTTTATTATTTTTTATTTCCAACACACTTGATCACATATAGTTTTTGATGCTCATTTGATTTTTGATTTGACTACACCCTTCTCTTCTTCTCTTGTAATTTAAATTTTGAAGCTAAGAAAGGCAAATACTTTAAATGCATTTAATATAGGATTTATGCAACTAACTATCACTATTCATAAATTTGGAGCTTATATTCATCATTGAGTAGTTTTTGGAATCTTGATTGAGTACAACCATCGCTAGTTCAACCATGATGATATGAATACTTTTTGCACCTCTTTCGTTTCTTTCCCATTTCTTTTTGGTACGACTATCACTGATTGAAGTCAATCATGAGAGTGCAAATAATGATTTTGTCAGATTCTATGTTGCAAGTGGATTTTGGTATTATGATATTGAACATCAAAATATCCAAGGTATCCTTTTGTGTAAACAAACAAAGATTTTAGTTTCATCAAATATACAAGTCCTCGATGATTCTTTGATGATCATGTCCTTAGAAAAATAATACATGCTTTAAAAATTTGATCTTAAGACACTCATTCATAAATCCATAAAATATCACACTTTCATCACAGCTTGTCTAGTTTAAAAACTTTCATCGATTCGCTAGAAAGATATGATTTCATCAATCAAGTCAACACTTTAGAAAAAAATTTGCAATGTTTTTCAAATCCATATTTCAAGTATAGTTCCATCCATTTCAAACTTTTAATCCTTACAAAGATAGGGTCGTGTAAGATCTCAGATCAAATTTTGTGTTTTGGTTAAGATTGGATTGTAATTAGGATTTGATTAAGCATTTCAACTTGCATTTTTGATGAATTGATTCGATGATTGATTGAGGTTTGCTTTTGATGAATCCTTCCTCCTTTAGAGTAGATTGCCCCCAGTTTGATATGATTACATTTGTGGGACTTAGGACAATTTGCAGATTAGGTGACCAAAATCTTTAGGTACTTGCAAATGCAACTGTGGGGTTTTATTATGTAATATATACAAATGCTGGCGAATGCAATATTTACAAGGATGACTGCTACGTATGTGAATAACTTGGACTTTCAATGGTGCATGTTGACTAGGTTTTCACCGTTTGAATGAATCTTGCTTTCTTTTTCTATTTTTAAAGCTTTTTTCCTTTTTTTTGCTACCAAGGCGCCTCTTTGCTAGGTTTTCACCAAGGCACTTTTTCTCTTTTATGATTTTTTTGTATTTTCTCTTTTTTTCATTTTTTTCTTTTCATATCATCAAGGCGCCGATTTGCTAGGTTTTCACCAAGACAACATCTTTTTGAGGATCATTTTTGAATGTTTTTGGTTTTCTTCATGCTCAATTTTCCACTATTTTTTATCTTTTCTGTATTTTTGATTTTTTTGTTCTTTTCTACTTTTCAATGTTTTTGGTATTTTCAAGATCTCTTTTGACTATGTACAATAAATAGGATGCTTTCCATTTGATATTTCTGATACTCTTTTTCTTTATCCTCTTTCATCTGCTTCATGTGTAGAACCTTTTGAGATGAATGCTATTGATAGGTTCTTGTAACTCTTCTCCATCACAATAAGCTAACTTATAGGTGCCTATTCCAAAAGATGAAGTGATCACAAAAGGTCCTAACCAGTTTGCTTCCCATTTTCCTTTATTTTCTCTTTCTTCTTGATTCTTTGGATTCTCTCACAAAACTAAGTCACCTATTTGGAATGTTCTTGACTTGATGTGCTTGTTATAAGTCCTTGACATTCATTTTTGATATACTTTCAAATGATCGAATGCTTGTTGTTGTTTCTCATCTAGCAGTTCTAGTTCATGCAACCTAGAAACTCTATAATCTTCCTCACTTATCAAACCATATAGAGATACTCTTAAGGATGGAAGTTCTACCTCCAAAGGTAAAACTGCCTCTATTCCAAAGACTAAGGAAAATGGTGTAGCTCTTGTTGGAATTCTGATACTTATAATCCCATAAGGTCGGGTTTATTTTTATATGCCAATCTCTACCTGAGTTGTCCACAGTTCTCTTCAATATCTTTAAGATATTTTTATTCGTTGCTTCAGCTTGTCCATTACCTTAGGGGTAATATATTGAAGATGAGTGGTGGATCATTTGAAAATTTGTGCATAGCTCTTTTAAATCCTTGTTTTTAAAGTGCTTGGAATTATCCGTTATGATGGCATGAGGTAAACCATATCTACATATTATGTGGTTTAGAATAAATAAGGATATCTATTTTCCTATTGCAGTTGATAAGGGTACAACTTCCACCCATTTGGTAAAGTACTATGTTGTCATGATAATGAATTTATGACCATTCGAAGATGGTGGGTAAATCATTCCTATTAAGTCTAGACCCCATTGATAAAATGACCAAGGTGTCATCATAGGACGAAGCTCTTGTGTGGGTACACGTATCAAGTTTCCATGATACTGACACTTTCTACAAGTTTTAGCAAAGTGACAAGCGTATTTTTCCATCGTAGGCCAAAAATATCCTATCCTAAGAAGTTTCTTAGCTAGGGTTAAACCATTCAAATGTGACCCACAAATCCCCTCATGAATTTCTTATAAGACTATATCTAATTCCTCTTTCTCTAGACATCTAAGAAGCATTCCAGCTAGACTCTTATGATACAATGTGTCAGATAGTAAGGTATAACGAGCGGCTTGTCAGATAAAGCTTTTCTTTTGGTTCTTGGTTTGGTCCATAGGTAGGATTTGGTCTTTTAAATAAGTGTAAATAGGTCCATACCAAGGCAATTCATGTCCAGTTAGCAAACAAATGGTATGAGGATGGGTAGGGTCAAATGTGGGTTGCTCAACTTATTTTACCAGGAATTCATATCTGGCACTTTGATCTGGTATTTGGAGAAGTGATGCCAAGGTAGACATTGCATCTATGGCTTTATTCTTCTCTCTTGGTACTTTATCAAATGTGATGAGAGTGAAGTATTTCTTGAGATTCTCAACCATATTCTTGTAAGGTACCATCTTGTCATCTTTTGTCTGATATTCATCATTAATTTAATTGATAACTAATTGTGAATCTTTGTAGACTTGTAGTTCTGTCACTTTCCATTCTAATGCCAATTTTATTCCAATGACCAATGCTTCATACTCAGCTATGTTATTTGTGCATGGGAATAGAAATTTGTATGATTTTGGAATTGTAGATCCTTGAGGAGTAATCAAAAGTATGCCTGCTCCTGATCCATGTTGTGTATAAGAACCATCAAAATATAGTTGCCATGTTTTTGCTTCAATGTTCGCAATTTTAGAATCTGGAAATTCCACTTGTATTGGGTGGTCATCTTGTAATGGTCATTCTGCTAATTGATCAGCTATAACTTGGCCATTGATAGATTTATGATCCAAATATTCTATGTCGAATTCACTTAGCACCATGACCCATTTGGCTAGCCTTCCATTTAATGTTGTTTTACTAAGAAGATATTTCAAGGTATCAATCTTTGCAATGAGTCTAATCTTGTGAGATAACATATAGTGGCACAATCTTTGAGAAGCAAAAACTACAGCCAAACATGCTCTTTTGATGAAGGTGTAGTTCAACTCATATTTCACCAAAGACCTACTTATGTAGTATATGGCCTTTTCTTTTCCTGATTCATCTTCTTGTGCCAAGAGTGCCCCTAATAAATGCTCGGTCACTAAAATGTATAGAATTAAAGGCTTGCCTCTTATAGGTTGCATCAAATTTGGAGGGTTCATTAGATATTTCTTCAACAAATTGAAGGCTTCTTCACATTTCTCATCCTGTTTGAAAACTATGTCCTTATGAAGGAGTTGAGTAAAATTATGGCACTTTCCTGCTAATTGAGAGATGAACCTTCAAATGGATTGGATCTTTCCTTGAAGAGATCTCATCTGACTTATGTTTCTAGGTGCTTCCATTTCCATGATGGCTTTGATTTTAGCTGGGTCTACCTCTATTCCTTTTGCTGAAATAATGTAACCTAGTAACTTTCCTGATTGAACGCCAAATGCACACTTCTTCAGATTTAACCTCACTTTAAATTGCTCCAATATTTCAAAAAAATTCTCTAAAATAGGTAGATGTTCTCTTGAGTGAGATTTAGCAAGTATATCATCTACATAGTCTTCCATGAACTTGTGCATCATGCCATGAAATATTGTTGTCATGGCTCTTTGATAGGTCGCTCTGGCATTCTTTAGACCAAAGGGAATAAAATTCCAATAGAATGTCCCCCATGCGCATGTAAATGTTGTTTTGTCTTGATCTTCGGGTGCTATCTTTATTTGATTATAGCCACTAAACCCATCCATAAGTTAGAACATTGAATTTCCTTCTGTTAGATCTACGATGGCGTCTATGCTTGGTAACAAAAGCCATCTTTAGGACATGCAAGATTGAGATCCCTAAAGTCCGTGAAAAATATGATGGACTTGTCTACTTTTGAAACTGGTACAATGTATGAAATCCATTGGGCATAATCAATGGCTCTTATAAACCCAACTTTCAACAATTTTTCCAACTCCACTTTTACAAGCAAAGCTATGTGTGGATGCCTCTTTCGTAATTTATGCTTTACTGGTCTTACTTCTTCTTTTATGTTTAAGTGATGCATGATTAAATTTGGATCCAATCTTGGCATATCATCATATGACCATGAAAAATTGATTTTCTTCTCTTTGAAGAATTTGATGAAGTATTTTCTTTCCTCACTAGATAGAGATGCTACTAAGTGTATGATTCTTGGTTCTGATTCTGATCCAATATTCACCTTTTCTGTTGGTTTGATCAAGATAGGAGATCTTTCCTCATAGTGCTCGGGTAAAGTATCCAAAATCCCTTCCTTACCTCAATTGGGGTTTCACCTTTGGAATCATTCTTTATTTCTTTCTCTTTTTGATCTAATGTTGCCACAACGTGGTTTTCAAGATTAGATTCTTTCCATTTTTTTTATTTTTTTTTGTTTTTTTCCTTTTTTATTGAATTGAGAGTTTGGATACTTTCCTTTGTCACTCATTCCTGATATTCCATGGTAGAAGAAGGTTCAACTGCATTTAGGTATTGGGACACCAAGTTATCATTCAAAAAGGTAGGAAGTATGGTAGGTTCAATGGAATCCCATTCGATTAATTCTAGATAGATTAGGGTCAAAGGATCAATGATTTGGTTTAATTCAATGGGGTTTAAGGACATGAATTCATTTGAAGGTTCAAACATTGTATCGCTTAAATCTATAATATGTTCTTCTTCAAGATGATCTAGAGAACTAGGGTCAAAATCTTCGTCACTAGAATCCTCTACGGTTTCTGTTGGGTAAAAATCTCATGGCTTAAACCTAATGTTAGATTCTTCCATAGCAGGTATCCATGATGTTACGTAGGGTTCTCCTACCCATTGATTTATTTTAATTTCTTGAATTTGGACATTATCTAAGACCACTTGACTAGAACTTGAGGCTTGGTTCTGATTTGATTCTGCAATTGATTATTTTCCCTTGCTAGGAGTGTAGGTGTGGATGACATCAACTTCCTTATCTTGACATGACTCACTTGATAATGAGTCACATTCCCAATTGTTGGAATCCTCATCACTTTGAGAACCTAATTGTAAAATTTGGTCATAGACTTTAGGATAGTTCTTTTGAGTGTACCCTTGTTCTAGGTACCCTAATCCAGTCTTTTCCTTGCTATCTCTCCATGTCATTTCAATGGGTTCAATGAGTGCTTCATTTCTTGTTCCTAAAGGTCCTTGTCCTTTGTATCCCATTTTTTGCATGATTCGAAATCCTTTCCCATATTGATGTGTGGGAATGCTTACATTTGGATGCATTTTTCTTGTGCACTTGATTCCTCATCCTTGTATAGCCAATTTAGAATTTCATTGTCTTCTTCCTCCATGAATTAAGATGTATTTTCCCTCATAAAGTGATCATTATATTTATGAGGTAAATTGGATGGCCTTCCATATGATTTTGGAGACAAGGGTAGGTCCATCATAGATAAAGAATATTCACCTATACCCTTTTGTTTAATTTGACATTGCTTTTCAAAGTTTCTCATCATATGGCCCATCTTTTGGTAATGAGAATCTTTGGTGTAGATTTGGATGGATTTATCTTTGTCTTCTTTCTTCTTTTCATGAGTATTCTCCTCACAAACCTTTTCTTTTCCTTTTCTCGATGTAGGTAGGTTAGTAGTACTTTGGATGCTTTCAACAACAATTTATTTTTCTTCTTTTTCTTTTCCCTTCAAAGATGGAATAACTTTTGAACTTTGACCTTGCTCTATTATTTGAGGAATAGACCCTTCTGCATTGTGCAGGACTAAGGAATCATTGATAGGCTTCATGTTATTACAATATTGAAAGGGGTTTGAGTCCCCGCTTACCATGATTTCTTGCCCTAGATAAGGAAATTTGAGACATTGCTGATAAGTCGAAGACACGGCCTGCATTTCATGAATTCACGGTCTCCCTAGTAAGATATTGTAAGTCAACTTTAGGTCTAGTACTTGGCAAATGGTTTCTTTCTGCATTGGGCCAACTCTGATAGGAAGTACTATGACACCCTTAGAAGCTCTCTCTTCATTATCATAAGCTTTTATAGTTATCTTTTTCTTTAGGTCAATAGCCTCCTCAAAAAATCCTAAGGCTTTTACCAAGTTTAGGGTACAAATATTCAAGCTGGCCCCTCCATCAATAAGGATTCTTTTTACCCTATACTTGTGAATTAGAACCTCTATATGCAAAGGTAACTTTTGTGGGTGATTTAATGACATGTCATATTGCTCTGAAAAAGATAGGCAATGAGGTGCAACAAGATGTCCTACCATGTTTTGAAATTTATCTGCATCTAGATTTAGAGGCACATTAGTCTCTACCAAGGATTTTTCTAGAATCTCCTTGTGAGTTGGTGAGAGCTTGAGTAACTCTAAAATAGAGATCTGAGTAGGGGTTCATTTAATTGGTCTACCAAATTATATTGTTTTGGTGATGAAGATGAGGTTTGATTTGGTAGAACAATTCTAGGGGCATTTCTAGGTAGAGTAATTTTTTATGCTTGCCCCCTAGTTACAACATTAGATGTTGCTTCCCTTGGCTTCTCTTTTACAACAATAACATTTATGGTATTTTCACCACTATCTAAAGTATTAATGATGTTATCATAGGTATGGGAAAAGTTGACTTTCTCATTACCTCTTTTATTATTTTGATTATTGTTTGATGTGTCACCATTTTTGTGTTTTAGGAAAGGATTTTTGAAGGCCGTCTGATCATCATTGTTTTGGGGCCCTTCAACCTTTATCATCCCATCATCAATTAGGTCTTGCACAAGGTGCTTAAATTTCAAGCATTCATTGGTTTTATGATCCTTATTACGATGATACTCACAATGGTGAGAATCATTCCACCAATTTGGTTTAATTTGGGGTTCATATGGCCGTAGGTTGGGTAGAGTGATAATCTTGTTGGCCACCAAAGTCCTTAATGCATTTTCCAATGGTTCACCTAAGAAGGTGAATTTTCTCTTTTGATAAGTGGAAAAGAAAGGCTTAGGCTTTTTACCATTAGCATTATTGAAGGGATTATTGTTAGCATTGTTGTTGTGGTTGTTGGAATTAGGATTATTGAAAGGAGCTTTATTTTTTTGATTCACATTATATGTAGAATTTGCTCCACTTGATAAATTAAATGGGGTAGCTTTTAAGTTGTGGGCCTCCACAACTCCATTGTTCACAAGATTTTTGTTATTGTTCTTTAGCCATAGTTTAGGTTTATCATTGTGATTATTAGCTCCTTTATTATTGGTATAATTAGATATATAATAATTATTATTATTAGTATTGGTATAGGGTTTATTGTCTTTGAACAATTTGATCTCTCCCCTCTTTACCAACACATCTTCAATTTTGATCCCATTCTCAATAAGCTTTTCGAATATAGGGGGACATTGAAGTTGGAGCCTATAGTTCATCTCCGCATTTAAATTATTCATAAATATTTCCATTTTCTCCTTTTCAGGGATACTTCATGGATACCTTGCAAAAATAGTCCTCCATCTTTGAAGGAACCCTAAGAAAGATTCACCATCCTTTTGTTTTGTATCACACAGTTTTATCATGGTAATCTCATGTTTGATGTTGTAAGAATAATGGGTTATAAATTTGGAGGCTAATTCCTCAAAAGTCTTTATCCCTTGCAGAATTTTGGAGAACCATTCCATGGCTTTCCCTCCCAAACTTCTTGGAAAAAGTCTCATTAGGTATGTGGTGTTATGCATAAATTCAATGCTTAGAGCACAAAACTCTCTAAGGTGATCCTGTGGGTCTGATTTACCCATGTATTTATTGTATTTAGGAAAAATTGTATTGATAGGAAAAGGTGCCATAACTAAGCTTTTGTCAAAAGGGAATGGGCACAAGGCCTCGATAGAGAATGGCTTAGGTTCGATGACCTTTTTCATTAAATCAATTTGCGCTTGGAAAATTTTCAATTGTCGAGTCATAGCATTCATCAGGTTTTCATCTTCTTTGTTTTTCTTAAGCTGATCCACATCATAATCATGTGGGAGCTTTACCCCTGCTTGGGCTAGATTTAGGAAAAACTTCTCCCTATCTCTATCTATTAGTTTATCCATGACTTCAAGAAAGGCATTATCTTGAGCCGCTCAATTAGCCCTTTCTTCAAGTGTTTCCTTAGGATCTTGGTTAGTGTTATTGATATTGTCATTGTTTCCTCCATGATTGTAATTGTGAAATGTGGAGTTTCTATCCATTGATCCAAGTCTCTCTTCAAATAGATTTGGGAGACTATCCCCTTGGTCGTGATTGTTGAAAAGACTTTGATATTCAAATTCGGGGACCTCTTTGGAAATGCAAGTACCATCTTCTTGTAAAGATAGTTTAAGTTTATGAGAGCATGTAGAAACCGACATCCAACAAGGTTTGATTTTGAATCATTTTCCCTCAATTTGGTAATTGTTGTTTTTATGAAGAGATTTAAAAATATAAGATGAATTTTCAAATGGACTTCTCTTACTTTCTCTATGTATTTTTCAAACACAACAACCACACCTACACTTGTTCTTTTTAACCCTCTACACAAAAAGTGTTTGAATTTGTAAGGACGTTATCACGGGTTTTTGCACAAAAAGACACTTCAAGCAATCTACCTAGCTCAAAATTTGGTTCGTAAACATGGCTCTATAAGGTAGTCTTTGCTAAGTTAACAAGGTTTTTAATCAAGATTCTATTCAAAATGGATATTAAACTTTCATCCTCCAAGTATATTAAGAGGCTTCCCACCACCGGTATGTTGGAGTTTTGCACAATCCCGAAGGACTACTCAAGGATGTTAAAAAATTTAACACCCTTTTGTCACACACCCCATTAAGGATGCATGCATTTCATTTTATAGTGGGTTGGATGATTGTAGTAAAGGTGATTGTATCCCACTTTCGGTTGTCCCTCTCACCGGCCTTGTTAAGGAAAATCTCAGGAGGCGAGCCCACTATAGATATAGCATGTTCATTTGAAAGAAATAAAGTGGAATAAAGGGATAGTTTTTGGGAGTTTGATTCACCAAAAGGTGAAGAGCATATCCCTATCTACTTCTCAATTCCCAAATACTTTTAACAAGGCTCAATTACCAGACCCATTAGCTAATGAGAATCAAGTATTTCTACTCTTTTCTACAAACAAGGGGTTGTTCAAATTTAGTGCTTGATTTACTTAGCCTTTCTTTTAATCAAGGAGTTTGACACTTTTGGCATTTTGATTCACTTAGAAAGTGAAGATCATATGCCTAATGTCAAATTCCTCAAACAATAATAGGCTGCTTTAATTACTAGATTTTGAAAATGACAAAGCCACAATTTAAGCAAAAAAATGACTAAGTTTGAGGCTTACCTTTAATCGATGCTAGCAAAAGCTAGGGGCATTTTTGATGGATTTTTCATTTTTATGCTTACTTAGTGGCGATCATTCCTTTCCTTTTTCTTCTCCTCCAACAAATTAGTCAACACAACCAACCAAAATGAAGAAAACAAAGATAAAATTGAATCTAAGCCTTATTTATCAAATTTTAGCAAAACTTGATTAAGGTGAATAAATCCAATTTAATGATATGAACTTTGCTTTATATGCTTCTACAACTTTCAAATATTGTTCATAGACCTTGCTTTCTTGCTGAGAATCTTCCAAAACTAGCTTGATGTGTGCAATATTCTCATCCTTGATCCTCTTTGTCAAAGCTTTTCCCTCACTGTTGAATCTGGTCTCTGGTTTTTTAATTCTTTTATGACCAGTCATCCTGCAAACACAGAGAAAACATTTTTCGACAGTTAGATTCTACTAATTTTCAATTTAATCAAAAGTGCTACAGAATCTATTGAAAGCGCTATTTAAATGCTTAAACACACTACAGATCGGGTTAACGTGCTACATAAATGTTTAAAAGTGCTGAAATAGAGATTAAAAGCGCTACTAAAATTAGCGAAGGCATTAGAAAAAGATTAAACACGCTAGAGAATTATGTAAACACGCTGGCTAGTTAGGGCAAAAGTGCTGAAAGAAGATTAGACAGAAGCCAGAAGAAATCAAATGCATTGAAACTCCGTGTAAAGGTGCAAGAATTTGCCATAGAAGTGTTGTTTCGGGTCTCAGAAGTGCTACAAAAATTGGTAAACGTGTTGCAGAAAGTGTCAAACACTCTATTTCACCGGCAAAATAGAAAAGAAAACAAGATTTGCAAGAGAAATTTTACTTCTCCAAATATATAAATTTATGAGGCTTAATGCCCCACGGTTGGCACCATTTTGTGTACTAGAAAAAGTACCTTCATAGGGTTAGCATCATCAATAATTCAAAATAAATACTAAATTACCACAAATAGTAATCTATTTAAGTTAATAATTGACAATTAAGCACTCTATGGATCTCTATTTAGGGATGCTAATGATAAAGCTCTCAACAAGCCTCCGTTAGTGACAGTCCTAAAATGAGAATGATAATCAAAGCTAATAACAATGTTAATTCCAAATTGAAATTATCTAATTAGCTTCTATATTTGCCGTCCTAGATCTAATTTTCAAGAGGTTTGATGCTATTCTCATATTTGTGGATGATTTATGAGTGAATTATGCCTTTCTTTTATAGATTTTGGCAAGGGTAGGGGGTGTAGTTGAGTTGATCAAGGTTGAGTTTGAGTTAAGTCCATGGTTCCACCTTTGGAGATAATTTAAATATTTTGTCCTCAAAGCTTAGGACAAGAGGACAAAATGAGTGGACAAGATGCTCTTTCCAAATGATTAATTGAGATTCAATTTAGGCTTGATCCATGTCAGCTTGGTTCTCAATTCCTATTGGTTGATTGATTTTCCTCCCATTTGGTGTTTTAGAGAAAATATGAATTAATTAATTGAATTGATTTAATTTGTTTAGCCATGTGTACCCCTTGAATGGGTTAATTTGATTTAAATTTAACTATGTAATTAATTAGATTAATTACACAATTTATTGATTTATCATGTTTTAATTGATTTAAATTGATTTGATAGCTTTTGATTTTGAATTAATTTTGGATTAATGTTCAATTACAATTTATCTTTGATTTGATCTTGATTTGATTTAATTGCATTGATTGTGTTGATCCGAGCCTTGATTTCTCACTTAATTGATCTTGTCCATTTTCAGGTGATTACACCAACATAAGCATTGGTACTAGTTGGAAATTTCTTTTAATAAAAATATCACTATTAAATAATTTTCATTACTCCCCACAAATATACAACTCAAGCATTTCACAACATCCATAATGTTCCTCTTTCGAAGATATCATTACATATTAGTCATAATTTATGAATCCATCTTTCACAAGTCACTTTCTCATCACAACATGATGCCAAATATCAATGGTGTAGTCATCATAAATTTTCACTTTCAGATGAGAGTATGCCAACTTACAACATACACATGTCAAAACTTACCTCTTCTCAATGCATGAGATAATAACATCTATTAGAAATATAATTTCAAAAAAGCATAAGGGATCCATCAATCAAAGACATATCATATGCAAGTGAAAACTCATTTCCTTCCAATGTACAAGATACTAGTATTTATCAACATGATAATTTTAATAGTTGATAAGGAAATCCATCACTCAATAGTATGTCATGCCAATATTCATCGAATGAGAATACAATTTTTAAGTCCCAATTAAGGAACAAAATTACATGACTACTTAATATATCTATTTGGTCACACATAGCATTCATATTTCATCCAAAAAGCATATTCAATGCTTACTGCATTAAGGGCATGCATTTCATATACACAATTTTCATCACTAACTAGCCCCTTTGTTAAACATGTATCAAACCAAAGAGTGAGGGAGAAAGAGATATTTGTTCCCATTTAAAGAAACCATTACTAAACAAGATCTATCATTTAAATTTCACAAACCACATTAAGATTGATTAATACACACTCTTTTGACGAACCACTTCACTTCACTTCACAAATCACGATCGAAAAATATCTATCATTTGACATAGGCAGATACATGAACATGAAGACATCCCAATACATCATCTTGTACATATATGAAATCATTTGAAGAAATAGACATGCAATAACAACTCTTAAATAATCAACGTAATCAATCATCTACCTCTTGCATTCATTGAGCTTTAGAAATTACCAAATAATTTTTAGGGCCACTTATTATCAAATCATCAATTACTAGCAACAAGCGTATACAACAAAAAGTAGGGATACATACAAAGTCAAATAAACAATCATAATTAAAGAAAAAAATGCACAAGGAAAACTCTTTTTCTCTATCTCTAAGGTCACTGTGCCCTTCCTCAAACATGAATCAAAGAAAAAAATCAAGGGTAATTTAGGAAACCTAAATGTCACCTACAACCCACAACACACTAAGGCCTACTATGCCTACCCACAACCAAGGACACAAAGAAGAAACCATACATGACCTCAAGAGACTATCAATCAAGTTCAACACTTGAATCTAATGGGTAAAGGCAATGTCTATGAGGTAAGCTGCTCCACAAATAATGAACATGAGTTGGTGACATCAATCCTCCAACACCATACTAAGGCACATAGGCAAGAAGATCCTAGACTAATTTTCCACAAAAAATACACTTCAACAAGACCATGGGAAACAACGTTGACCAAAGGTCCTAGTGTTTTACCTTGTTCTCTAATGCCCTTCCAAGGAACCCTCAAAAAGAGGACAGAACACGTAGTAAAACATACAATTTATTTTGAACAATTAAGTATTACATATGCAAATACAAATACTTTCAAGCATGTATAACATGTACCGATTTAGCATCACAATGCACATATTACAAGATGAACCAACTCTGCAATAATTACTAGTGAAAGATTACACATGGATCTAAGGGTTACATAACCTCCTATTCTAGATTCAGTTTAAAGCACCAAATTGAAATGTTCCTATGTTAGTCAATCGTATAGTGTGTACCATCCTAAAAAGTTAGCCCCTGTAATTAGGTGCTCAATTTAGCCTCAATTTAGCATGTAGGGGCTCCCACATTGATTTCACACTCTCCCAACATTCATTGGACCTTTGTTAATTTAAATTAACATTATGAGTCATCTCTTAATTATTTTTTACCAAAATCTTAAAAGGACACCCTTTAAATTATTTCATTCCCTCACTCTAAGATGGGTCTTACCTCATTTTACAGTTTGAGACATGCTTTCACATCTATTGATCTCATATCTGCGTGTGGCACACCTTTTCAAAAACTAGAACCTATTATCTTTCTCATTTTAAAATTTCATTGATTTTTGGTGAGAACGTAATCATTTATGATTATGTACCCTCCTCAGTGAATGTGTACCTATGTGGGCACTATGTACCCTTACGGGTGCTAAGTTCCTAACATTTTTGCCTAAAATTTTAGGAGTGGGATTTTATGGTTTCACACTCCCTAAAGGTATGCCCCATACATAAATATCATTTTTCTAAGTTGGACTAAAGGTCATTTTACTTTTGGGTCTCTATATAAATGCCTCCCTTTCCATTTTTTCATCTTCAATCAATTCCACACAATTACAATGACAATTTTTGACACAAGGAGATCATATCAATTCGAGCATTCAAGTCTTTAAAGTATTCTTCTTCATCATCATCATCATCAAACATTGTTGCAAACTACAACATTCATGGTGCAGGGCATATATTTCATGATTTCCTTTTGGGTTTTTGTGGAGATCAATCTATTGCATTGACACTTGTGATTACATCCAAAGAAGCATTGCGCTAACAAGGTATAAGGTGATTGATGATTTAGATCTAGCTTCTATCTCATATAAGTGATCTTTTCTTTCATTTATATTTCAAGGTTGATTCATAAATAGGGGTTTGACCAAGGAAAACCCCTTACCACAACCTTTTTCCCCTTTTTTGTGTCCAGGTATAGGTGGTGCAACTGTTTAGACTTTCTCGGAAAGACTAGGATCCATAGAATTAACTATCAAAATTTTTGGTAGAACTCCTCAGAATAGAACACCCTAGGCTTCTTGTTCACGGGAACAAAATACCTAAAGTATTTTTTCTTATCAAAACAACTTTAGATTTAGATCTCAAGTTAGTACAACTTCTAGGATTCCATTTTAGGTCACTGTAGCTTTCTATTTGTTTCCGTCAGTCTTTATTTCCTAAATCTTGTTAATTTTTCTTATTTAGCCTCCTATTTTGCACCATCATATTAATTTCCCTCAAATCTAACTTCCCTCACTTCATTATTGTGAAGGATCATTGCACTCATTAACACTTAAGTTTGACTTGAGCCTATTGGGCCATCTTCCTTCCAATTGTGCAATTGTAAATTGGATCAACCACCTTGCTTCCCTTTTTCTATTGTACATTTTGGTGAGCCTAACTAATAACATTTCCACTTCTAATTTGGTGTTTATATCTTCATTGTATGCATTGCATTGTTTCATTTAATGAAAAATAAAATAAAAATTGCATGTTGTCTCTCATGTCATTTGGTTAAAATTAAAATAATTATTAAATTTACTTAAAATATGTAATACCCCTTCCTCATTTGTTTTGATGTACATCGTGTCATTTTATTGTCATGGTTATGATGTTTAATTGATATGGTTTTTTTAAATCGGTAATAGGTTATATTTTATTCATTATAAAAGATTTACATTCTGCATTACATGGAGTCATTTCTAGACTCTTTACAATGAAACTATAACAACCCCATTTTACACATATCATCCTTTACATTCAAACCCCAAGCCTTATAAGAATTAATTTTCTATATTATCCATAGCAAATTTATACTAAAAAAACAACATTACAGTGCTACACATTCACATAGGAGCTTATAGGCTATTGGCCTTCACCATGCCTGCAAATCTTTCCTCCCCTATTGTCATTGCATGTTGAAAATTTAAAAAAGTGGCAATCTTTCCAAATGGTTTAAGCACTTTCCACATTTTCCTTAGCCCAACATTATCATCAAACTCATTTCAAGTTCGGCCTTAACCCTTCCAAAATTCAAAAATTTATATTACTGCAACTTCGATCACAAAAATTGGAAACTTTATACCACATTCATTCTATACTTTCCTTGCTTTACGAATCCTAACAAAACTTCATTTCCTAGGAATCATCATAGGCATTACCATCCTCATTCTCGCTACTTGAGCCTCTTGGATAGCACTAAATAGATTCATCCAAGCATTCTTCTTATCCTTAGTGTAGGCCTCTCTATTCACCCTTTTCGGCCAGTTTGAGAAAGGGGTGATTCCCACATCCAAGCCTTTTGCTTCATCTTCAAACATTTCACTGTAATTGAATGCCCATCCGGGGTGAGCCCACTCCAGTAGGGAGTAAATCCCTTCTAATAAATCATTCTCAAACAAAGACGTCATGACCCATTTCACACTATCTTCATTCACCCCAATTTCTAATCCCCACACCATTACCATGACTGCTATATCCACCTGCATTTTCCATCTACGATGGTCATTGTTGAAGAGCAGACCTAGAGTAGATTGCACTATAGAGATGACCTTCTCTATGGGACAAATTAGCATCTTCTTCAATATCAGCTTCTCCACCAAGCCAAACAAACCTTTCTATTGCTTCTTTCTTTTAAACGTGAAGTTTGGCTCCATTGTATTGCCTAAACTTCTGCTCTTTCAATCCACAAAAATGAAAAAAATGAAATCTCCAGTCCTCTCTATCTTTCTTATAAAACAAAACGGCACCTATATTGGCATAACTCCAATCCCATCAATATGTCCTTCACTCCTTCAAGCCATTCCATCACACAAATAAAACACCACTTTCTAAGCTAATAACCACCATTCTACAATCTATATTAATGGTGTTCGGAGTCCAATAAAAATAACAATGATAAAACATTCAGTTTCCCATTTCCGAGTATCCTTTCAATTATTACTTCCCACTTTTCAAGGCATGTCTTATGTCACACAACTCCCTCATTAAAAGCTATTTGGGAAAGGATGATATCCCGTCATCAGTCATTTAAAAATTTTCAAGATATAACTTTTCCACCTCAGAAAATGATGTGGCCCATTTTGACAACTTATTTGCTTCTTGATTTCCATCACATTTTATGTGTGTTATTTTGAAATCTTAAAAAAAAATTAAATCCTCTCTAATAATTTCAATGGAATTTTGGAGATGCCAAGCATTGATAGTTATTTTTGCTATAGCATGCATAGTAATCAGTGAATCACCTTCAAGATGCAACTTTTTAACACCTGCTTGTCTGGTCATCTTGATTGCCAACATTGTTGTTTTACACTTTGCCTCATTGTTTGTCCCATCCTTTAGTCTCATTGCACCAAATAATAATGTCCCCCTATTTGAATCTTAGATAATGATCCCTTTCCAGGATCTACCAAAATTATTCTGTGCAGCACCATCAAAATTTGCTTTAAACCAACCTTCTTTTAGAGTTCTCCAAACAATTTTCTCATCCTTCTTATTCTGGGGTTTAACTATCAATGCACCTTGGGGTGATTTGAATCTTATGCCCGACCACATCTTCTAGATTTGACAATCCCTTTGTGTGAAAGGAATCCTAAGAGCTTGTTTCCTCGATGCTGAAGATCCCATTACCTCTTCTATAATATGATCAATCACGTATAGACATCTCTTTAAAGATTCAGCTTCACCCCTAAAAACCCTTCGATTGCGTTCCTTCCATATTTCCTACATGACCAATGATGGAGTGATTAACCATATGCTGGATATAGTTGATTTGTTTAAAGGTCTAGGCCATCCATCAAGAGTCCCCTTTACAATTTGTTCTCTTGGCCCTACCTAACCCAATTTTGCCTGCACATGATCCCAAAATTTTTTATGCAAACTTGCATTGTACTAATAAATGATCTACTGATTATTCACTCCTTTCACATAACACACATCTAGTAGGACCAGCCATACCCAAATGCTTCCTTATTTTTTCTGTTAAGATTCTACCTTTAATGGCTAACCATGCAAAAACTCCTACCTTTGGAAGCACATCGTGATGCCAACATAAGTCTTGAGAGACAAACTTTGAATCCCCCAACCCTTCAATAAACCTGTAACCTAGCTTAACTGAATAGTTCCTAGAGATAGAACCACACCAAATAAGCTTGTCATCCTTTCCACTAATCTTTATTTTCTTGTTGTCTAAAATAGTTTGCATCACTTTCTTTTGTTGTGCTGACATGTCTTCCATCTCCACACTCTTCCAACACTAGTAAGGACCTTCCACACCTTCTTCTTGAATGATATAATCACTAACCTTCTCTCCCCATTTCACCGAAAATTAATCTTGTATGTCACGGTAAATCCCTTCCTCATTTAAAGCTTGATAATCATCCCATGAATCCTCCCAAAACCTAGCTTTTGAGACATTTCTGATATGCCATGATAAATGATTAGTTATCACCTGCCTACAAGATAGGATAAAGTTCCAAATTGTTGAGCCTTTTGGAGGATTCTTGATTGTTAGAATTCTTTCACACTCTCCTGAATCCAAATATTTTGCTTGAAGAATTCTAACTCAGTATTGATTTGGATGCCTATACATACTCCATACAAGCTTTGCTCCTAAAGCCTTATTCATATAGTGCCAGTTTCTTATACCTTCCCCTCCTTTCACTTTTGGCTTACAAATATTCTCCCATGCCAAGAGTGGAGTCTTCTCTTCTTTATTTGCTCCATTCCAAAAGAATTTTCTCATTTTTCATTCTAAGGTTTTAAAAACTTTCTTGGGGATGTCTCAGCACATCATTGAGTAAACTGGAATCACTGATATCACTATTTGCATCATAAGTATTCTTCCAGCTGAAGATAACCACTTGCCTTTCCACCCATCCATCTTTCTTTGGCACTTATCAATTAAGTCCTTCCATAAATATGCTTTATTACTACCCTTAAAGAAAGGGATCCCTAAGTATCGGTTAGGCATCAAACCTTGTTTCATCCCCATGGTTCTACAGATTCTGCCCTGTATATGTTGTGGAGTATTGAAGAAGAAAATCTCTAATTTTTTCCAGTTAATGTACTGCCCTGACACCCTCCCACATAATTCCAAAGTTTCCTTCATCACCTTGGCTTCTTGTTCATTAGCTTCACCCCCTAGAAAGGTGTCATCAACAATTGTAGATGTGTCAATGCCTCCACCCTTTCTGTGATCTTAATTCCTTACATCTATGCCTCCACCCTTTCTGTGATCTTAATTCCTTTCCATTTACCATTAATTTTGTTATCCTTTATCAGACGGCCTAAGACTTCTGCCATTATTATGAACAAGAATGGAGAGAGTGGATCACCTTGTCTGGTCCCTTTTAATTGATATGGTTTAAATTAAAATAATTATTAAAATTACTTTAGAAAAACTAGTAACTTGGTAACGTTGATAACAATATATTAATTGGACTTAATTATAAGATTAAATTATCGATATATTTAATTGGGCTCCAATATAGTTTGGTTGATCAATTAATTTAACATCATTTATAATAATATTATGATAAATTATTGTTGATTAATAATGATATAAAAATATTACCATAAAGAAATAATGATATAAAAAATATTATGATATAATATTAAATTAAAATTGATGTTTGTGTCAATAAATTAATTAATAGATTATTATTACAACATAAAATTGATCAATTAATTGGATTTAAATTTATTAATTGGTTAATCTTAACATTATGCTTTGGATTAAAATGTATAAATATCAATTTCAATGGTGTGATAATATTGATGATTAAATGAAGGTAATATAATTACTATACCCCTAGGATTAGGAAAATAGTAATCGTCCTTAATTTATTTAATAACATTTTACTATATATATATATATATATATATATATATATATATATATATATATATATATATATATATATATATATATATATATATATACCTTTATTTTATTAATTAATAAACTCATTGATTTGAGTTAATTTTGGGCTATTTTATAGGAAATGTATATTGCATGATTTTAATTAAAAGACGTTATTTATAAAGAATAGAATTTGAAAATGTTTAAAACATTAATAAGTTAATTGATTTTTTCCAATTTCTTCCTATGAATATGAATTGAGGAGTTTTGGGCATTGAATAGTTTTTTCTCGTCTCTTTTTCAATCCTCTGCAATTTTGTTTTAATTTTTTTTGAATCAAACAGGAAGTTGGATTTAAGGCTTTATGTGGTTGTGACTAAGGTTGTAATTGAAGTCAATTTCTTTTTGGTCTTCTTGCAATTCGAGGTACTAGTTTTAATCCATCTTAGTTTCTAGAATGGAGAATACATTTTCTCACAGTTTGGTTTTACTAGAAAATTTGATCTCAAAGATTTCTTTAATTTATTTTCATATATGTTTTATTTCTTTAAACATTTATCAATCCAGTTTGTTTGATTGCCATTCTATGGATATGATGCAACTTTGAAGCTGTATGGACATTGATTTTGGTTGTTTTAGTGTGATTATTATTGTTAAATCCTCTTGTTTAATAGCGTACGCTCGCGCACACACACTCACATATACATATATGTATGTATGTATGTATATCTATATATAGATATATACATACATACATATACATATATATACACAAATGTATATATATATATATGTATATATATGCATATATACACATATATATGTATATATATACATATATGTATATGTGTATACATACATATATGTATATGTGTACACACACACACACATATATATATACACACACATGTATGTATATATACATATATATGTGTATATACATACATATTATACATATATGTATGTATGTATGTATGTATATCTATATATAGATATATACATACATACATATACATATATACATATATATGTGTATATACATACATATATATGTGTATATATAGATATATATGTGTGTGTGTGTGTGTGTGTGTGTGTGTGTGTATATTTGTGTGTGTACACACACACACATATATATATATTTAATTTAGAATCTTTTTAAAATATAATATCTAAATTTTGAAAACTTGTTTTACTTAATATACATGTTTTTATATTATTTATTATATATTTTATATTAATTTAGAATTTTTTTAAAACAAAACATATGAACTTGGAAACTTGTTTAATTTATTTGAGATTTTCAATATATTATTAATTTATAATTATTTATAATTTTATATTTTTTTTATCACAAATAAAAATTTCTATATCATTTATTGTAAATTATTATTGATTAAAGATCTTTGTTAAACAAAATATATGAATAATTTAGAAACTTATTCATAAAAGATTTTTTTCCATATATTACTAATTTATACTTATTTTCTAATTTTATATTATTTGTATCTTATATATGTATTGCTAATTATATTGATAAAATATTCAAATTTAAAATAATTTATTAAATTATTTCTAAACTAAAAAATTTGACAATCAATATTTTTCTTAGAATGTAAAATAAAAGGCATTATAATGAGCAACCTGTCATAATTCTAATGCATATACATTGTTACCCCAATAGTTGAACACATAAGAATAGTATCTATACACTAAGATACCAATACTTGTTTAAATGAACATCTTATTTTATTAAGTGGGCATATTATTTTGTAAGTGACAAATATATATAGAGTACTATGATATTTTATTTGAGACAAAAAGTTACTTATGGAATTTATTTATGTGTTTTTAATATAACATATATAGGTTCTCATGTGTTCAAGTATTGGTCCATTTTTTATCAACATTTGGAATTTTTTCGATTTACATGTGGATAGTAAAAATGTGTGGTAAGATTGGATAATATATTCACAAATGGGTGATCGACTATTAGACCTTGCACAACCACTGGTCCCTCTTCCCTGAAGGGTGGACGCCAAATTCCACACCTGCTTAGATGCTAGACTGCCTAATACAGATACTGATTTTTTCAATTCTTTATCAACCATTTCATTATATTTTTGTTGGCTTTACCATGAGTTTTGATTGCTTGCTATTTATGCAGGGGTTGTTTTCTATGATATTTATTAGCATTTCAAACCTCTTCTCTTTGCCTCCATATTAAAGTGCTTGTGCGTTGGACTTTTATTTAATAAAATTCATGTTTTATTTAGTGGTGTTTTCTATTGTACTTGATTTCCATTAATAACAAATACACCATCTATTTTTGCTGCCCTGGGTGAAGGGTATGGGACGCTTAGTCTCCTTGTTTATAAGCGTTGTTTGTAGTGCTCAAAACTCATCTTTTGATTCACCCCAACTTGTGTGAATCAACTTGCTATTTTTAGTTCCTTGCAACGAGTTTCTAAGCTTAGGCATTGGACTTCTTGGTGACTTTTAATTGGATTAATCTTACATGTGTATGTTGTTTCTAATAATGCGATCAACCTTCCTTGTGTACATTTATTTATTCTATTTATTTTGGTAAGTTTTTATTCAAATTTATGTGGAATGTTTGTCTTGCTGATAGCCATCTATTTGCAAAGTTTTTGCTTATATATATGGTATTATTGAATAATTAAAGTTTTTTAATTAAGCTATGATAGATTACTTATATGTTTTTATTTTGAAATAGCTCAAAGGTGGAATAAAAGAAGAGTTTAATGTGATCAACCCTCATGTACATTTCTTTATTCCATTTATTTTGGTAAGTTTTTATTGAAATTTATGTGGATATGTATCTTGTTGATAGCCATCTATTTGCACATTTTTTGCTTACATATGGTATTATTGAATAATTAAAGTCTTTTAATTAAGCCATGATAGATTACTTATATGGTTTTATTTTGAAATAGCTCAAAGGTGGAATAAAAGAAGAGTTTAATATGATCAACCTGCCTTGTGTACATTTCTTTATTCCATTTATTTTGCTAAGTTTTTATTCAAATTTTTGTGGAATGTTTATCTTGCTGATAGCCATCTATTTACAAAGTTTTTGCTTACATATGGTATTATTGAATAATTAAAGTCTTTTAATTAAGCCATGATAGATTACTTATATGGTTATATTTTGAAATAGCTCAAAGGTGGAATAAAAGAAAAGTTTAATGTGATCAACCTGCCTTGAGTACATTTCTTTATTCCATTTATTTTGGTAAGTTTTTATTCAAATTTATGTGGAATGTTTATCTTGCTGATTGTTACTCCACAAAATGGACTAAGTGTTGTCGTTAGTATTTAGTTGTACAGTCAGTAAATACAGGAAGAAAGTTCAGTCGATTATCAACACATAGTAGTCACCGAACAGAGAGATTACTGAGTATAACAGTTACCAAGTACACAGGGTTACCGAGCGCCAGTGAACACTGAGACTGAGAGACAGTATTTACCAAATAATCCAGAGTTCACATAAAAGTTTGGAATGGCACATAGTTCAAGGTGAACAACTTTTTGTCGAGTAAGAAAATGGTTTACCAAGATCGAGGTGAATATTTATTGTAGATGTAATCATTTAATGAATGATGATTCGTATGTAATGATGATCTAGGTTATTTTAATGAACTGTTGATCTTAAGTTTTCTAAGATATTGTAAAACCTTAATTAGGTCAATGTCAGTTTGATATAAATTTGTAAGGATGTCATTTTGACAAGTATCTTCATGAAGTAGCCGCACTCAAGGACATCAGAAGTTCAGATAGGGTTTTGACAGAAGGATTTCGAAGGAAGTATTCATTTTAATAGAGCAGTTATAAGGTTATCAAGCATTTCAGAAGGATATACTCATCACAACAAGGTGATATCTTTCTTGTATTTAAAGGATCTGATATCAACAATTTGAGTTGTATTACATATGGGTCATATATCATTGTTACTCTAACAATTGTAGTAGATTCAAAATCTCCTAACAAAGTGGATTTAACCGTTATTAGTTAAATCTCTTAATCGAGTGCACACATGTATTCTGTTGCTAAAATTCTTTAACAAGGTAGATCTAGCTGATCTTTTTGTTACTCCTAACAGGGTAAGATCACCATAAGTGATCATTCTTGTAAGCCTTAACTGGCAACTTTATTTCCGCAAAAGTGAAGCTTTGTGGGTTCCATCCCCACCATAGTTTTTAACTTCTGACAAGGGTTTATACGATATCAAAATATATGTGTCATTTGTATTGAAGATTCATGAATGCTTTATTGATTTACTTTCACACATTTACATTTCAGTTATACTATTGAATGTATGTTGAATGCAATTTACACAATCAGTTATTGAAGTTGATATTCACAAGGATTACTTTAAAAAAATTTAAGGATACTGATTCACCCCTCCCCTCTTAGTATACACCTTTCTATAATTCCAACAATTGGTATCAGAGCTAGTTATCTTGTTTTGGAAGTTTAATCATTAAAGAGAAAATATCCTAAGGATAGAAAGGTATAAGCTTGATAAGACTATTAAGAAATTAAGAAATAGAGAATACATATGCAAATCTACATTGAACAATTCAAGGAAGCCAAAGAAGAACTGAGAAATCTACTTTACTGATCAAGAGGAAGGATATGGCACTTCAGTATAAAGAGACTAATTATCATGAAGAAGAGATAGATAATCCATTTGAAGGTATGGATGTAGATCTGATAGCATATCTGATGCATCTGAAGGAACCATATTAGATCTTTCTGAAAAGAATCAACATCTTACTGAACAAGTGAAAGCATTGTAGATTGGTCAGGAGACTCAAATGGTTAAAATTAGTGATGTCACGAACAATGTGAGGCAAACATAATAAGAAAGGAATCTCATTATTGATGACATGAGACAAATGATTGAAAAGATGGAAGAAAAGGAATTTGAGATAATGAGACTTACCAAGCATCATTTTGAAATCTCCAATCATATGGTTGTCATGAGTCAGGAAGTCAACCGTGTAAACTATGAACTTACTAGAAGATTAGAAGACATTGGTAAATTGAGAGAAGAAAATGAAAGGTTAAATAATGTAGTAAATATTCAACAAAAACACAATGAGATGATTAAGAAAGTTGAAGAAAGTACAAAAAGGATGGATGAGTTTCTATGCATTCAAAGAGGACTTGACAACACTACTGGTTTAGGCTATACCGAGCATGGAGATTCATCAAGACAAACTAATCAAAAGAATGCCTATGGAAATCCAAGGCCAAAGAAGCTCTCATGTTATCATTGTTGAAAACCAGGCCACACATCAAATATTTGCAGAAGCAAAGAAAAATGTATTCCTAAATCCACTCCTAAATTTAATGGATATTGTTACAATTATGGTAAGTACAGACATCAAGGACATGAATACAGATCAAAGATGAACAAGTCACCTAAGAAACTTTATATGGAAAAGCATTGTCATACTTGCAACATGCATGGACACATATCACAAGAATGCAAGACAAATTTGAAACAAGTCTGGAAACCAAGAGGACAAAATGAGACATATCAACCGAGAAGGAAAGGTAATGCCTATACTTGGGATTACAACACTTGGGTTAATTGCACAACATGTGATAGGTATGGACATATTGTAGCTAATTGTATAAAAAAGTATTTGGAGAGAAAAATCTCAAAATTGGTCAAATTCTGGAATGGCGTGTTTGCATTATTATAAGGTCGGTCACCTAAGTAAAGATTGCAGAGACTGAGTACCAGAACTGAGTACTAGTGAAAGTGGAAACACAATTGAAGAAATCATGAGGATAAGAAATCAAATGTGGAGAAAATCATCAAATGACATTGTTGGACCAAGCACAATAGTCAGTGACACCTCGTCCATTGGATCTGGTGATTTCACCACCTCCACCTAAGCTATTCAAGTAAGTATGGAATTGAATTTCAAAAGGTTGTATCTTACAATAGTTCCTTATATCTATTGTGTGAATGCCAAATCAACATGAATTAAGATTCACTAGGGTATTATATTATTGTTAACTAGAAACAAGTTTAGTCGGTTAAACTGGACGGAGTAAGAAATTCCAGTCGGTGTAAATGTAAAAGAAAATCTAGTTGCTTAGTCAACTGAGTATTGATAGTACTCACCGAGCTGTGGCATCTATAGTGTTAACCAAGTTATTTGATTTTCAACCAAGTGGTAGCTAGAAAAGCATTTATTGCACCAATCAAGGTTTTTCCAATCAAGCAGACTGAATAGTGTTGTATGTGGAGCGGTCGACATTGCATACAAGATTGTGAAAAAGGGTTTGCAACTCGACCTAGCCAAGTTGATGTTGAGATAGCTAGAGGAAAATATGAGAATAATCTGGGTAGCAAGATCCAATACTTATAAATTTGGCTCATTATTTGCATAACTTCTTTCCATCAGTCGATAATATAGAATGTGATATCAACCGACCCATTATTGTTCAAATTAGTGAGTTTATTCAGAACTTAGGAAATAATTTTGAACCAGTGATGGAAGAATATTTTAGACAATTCAAAGAGAGAATGGAGAAAATAACAAGGATACCAACACAGTTGGTAGAGAAATTTAAAGAAGATATCTATTTTCTGGTGGATATCAACACCACCCTAATCAAAGCTATAGAGCCAACAACAACTTGGCTACCACCCATGGACTATGAGATTGACATAGATGTAGCTACAAAAGCAATAAAGACTTGTTGAGCCTAAAGACAAGAAAGCTACAAGATTTGGAACATTTGAGAAAGCCAAGTCCAGAATCAAGATGGGACTTGTAGTTGAGAAGATGAGTTGGAAAAAGGATAAATTGGTTAAGAACCTCAAGAAAATATTTGGTGTCACGAATGAAGACATTGAAAAACCAGTTGAAGAAGAAACCAAGGATCAGACACCATTCAGTGAAGACATTGATGAAGAGGCCACCAAGTCAGAGGAACATGAATAAGAAGAGCCACCTAAGACTAATAAAGGTAAAGGTAAACAAGTTAGGTCTAGGACTAGATCATAAACTACTAGTTCATTTCCTTTGAAGAAAGGTGTTGTAAAGATAACTAGGCCTACGTCGACTCATACATATCAAAAGAGGCAAGAAAAGGCCACCACTGAGCTCCCTAAACCAAAGCAGAGAAGGAAACTTATAATAGAAAAGGATGATGAAGATTCAGATGAGGAAGACAAATAAATTCCAAGTTGCGGTGAATACAAGACCTCAGATCATTGATGAGGTAGCACAAAGAATAAGAAATACTGGAAAGCTAAGTTCACCAAAACTTAAAAGGTATCCTCAACTGAGCACCAAGGAGGAGGAAAAGCTTGAAGAAGTAGTAATAAGTATGATGATCACCTTCAAAATAGTTCCATTTTAATTTGCTAGCAACATACCCAAAGAGCTATATGACAAAGTTTTTGCTAGATGGACTTATGCACTCACAATTGAGAAGAGAATGAGAGAAAGGTCATTAATTCTGGTAAAATATGACTATTTTGTTCATGAAATAGATGTAGCATTAAAACAACATGCAAACAAATTCTTTATGAAGGCTAGAGCATTCAAAATCCTACAAGGAAAACTGCAGTCCAACCAAGCAAGTCATTAGCAAGGATCATCAACCAAGCATACAAGAAGGAGAGCCTATTAATGTTGATGATGAGACCATTCACAACTCAGATACTGAGCAGCCTAAGGAAGAAACCAATAATGAAGAATCCATAACTGCTACTGACATTGTGATGGAAGGAATTCTAGAGATGCTGACTACTCTAGGGGATGAACAAATCCTAAGAGAAGACATAATAGAAGGTGACCCCGATGATGAGGCTAAAGAAGATGAAATGATCACCAGAGCTACAAAGAACCTTGGTGAAGAAGAAGCAATCGAGATAGCCCGAGAAATGGTACTAGGTAATCTGCCCATACTGGTACAAGCTATTGAGATAGTTACTAAAGCACAAAATGATAACACTCCACAAGAGTAGGTAAAAAATACAAATGAAGAAAAGGGTGAGGAAATAGGTAAATAGACCACTGAACAAGCAGAAGATGCAAAATCACAAACAGAGTCAACGGTAGACACTTCTACCACCGACACAAGGTCACAATCCACTGCACAATAAATGGCAGAATCTATTATTGGGAAAATAAGGATGAGCACAAATCTACCGAGATGCTAAAGATAGATCTCAAGCACAAGGCTCAACTTTCTATTGCACCATCTCCACAATCTAGTGTGCAAGAGAAGAAGAAAAATAGGAAGAAAGGAACTAAGGGTTCAATTACACTTGATGAAATCATTGAAATTACAGCATGTGACCCAAGGAAACTTGATCCTAAAGCTCTCAGGAAATATGGAGAGCTACGCACCTAAAAGGTAGCACAGGAAAAGCTGAGACAGGAAAATAAAAATACAAAGGTGCTAGAGGATGTCAAGGAGATCCTAATGCAAGTTGATCTTGATGTAACTATTGATGAATCTGCCCTCATTATTGATCAACTTTTACTACTCACAGAAACAATCAATGGCCCCACTATATACACCGAGAATATTATTGAAGAGAGAGACGAACAAAAGATTCAGTATAAGTTGAGTGAAAAGCTTAGCCAAGCAGTGGCAGTAAACAAGGTAAAGCTTTCAAAAGTTGTAAGTGAATTAGAAGCATCATTGATAAAATTCTTACAATTATGAAACAATTATGCACTTTAGATCACTTCACTACCGAGGTTAATGAAAAGATAAGAAAGTTAGATGTAGATCTAAAAGATAGTGCTACTTGTCTTACAACCAAGCATCATACACTTCAATTACATTATTCCAAAGTTAAACACATACAACAGTTAAGACTTGAGTTGAGAAAGGAAGAGGACTGAATTAGAGAAGAGGTAACTGAGCTACAGGCTGAGTTACTACTGCATCTGGAAGTGATGAAAAAGCATGTGATGCATGCAAAGAAATTGGTTGCCACCCCTAACATTTCTGTCACCGAGAACATTTTTGATATGCATCCTCAAGTAAGCTTAGAATAGTTAGATCTAGAAAATCTAAAGGAAGAATGGGAAAAGCTCATGGATAATCTTAAGAAATCTCATCCTAAGATTTTTGACAAATTGTAAGTATATTGTTTGTCATTATTTTCAAAAAGGGGGAAACATATGTATATCTACTGAAAGCGTGTTCATAGGGGGGGTCACTAAGTTTACACAATTTTTGTTTTGTGAAATTTGTTGAGAGTTCAAACTTTTATAGTCGACATACATATAAGTTTTTGATACTAATGCCAAAGGGGGAGAATATTATTCCCAAATGGACTAAGTGTTTTCATTTGTATTTAGTTGTACAGTTGGTAAATACAGGAAGAAACTTTAGTTAGTTATCAACACATAGTAGTCACCGAGTAGAGAGATCACCGAGTATAACAGTTACCAAGTACACAAGGTTACCGAGTGCTAGTGAACACTGAGACCGAGAGACGGTATTTACCGAGTAATCTAGAGTTCACATAGAAGTTTGGAATGGCACATAGTTCAAGGTGAACAACTTTTTCCTAAGTAAGAAAATGGTTTGCCAAGATCGAGGTGAATATTTATTGCTGATATAATTATTTAATGAATGATGATTCCTATTTAATGATGATCTAGGTTATTTTTATGAACCATTGATCTTAGGTTTTCTAAGATATTGTAAAACCCTAATTAGGTCAAAGTTCAATTTGATATAAATTTGTAAGGATTTCATTTTGACAAGTATCTTCATGAAGTAGCTACACTCAAGGACATTTGAAGTTCAGACAGGGTTTTGATAGAAGGATTTCAAAGGAAGTATTCAGTTTAACAGAATAATTATAAGGCTACAGAGCAGTCTAGAAGGATATACTCATCATAGCAAGGTGATATCTTTATTGTATTTAAAGGATCTGATATCAACAATTTGAGTTGTATTACATATAGGTCATATACCACTGTTACTCTCTAACAATTGTAGCAGATTCAAAATCTCCTCACAGAGTAAACTTAACCGTTCTTAGTTAAATCTCTTAGTGCACACATGTATTGTGTTGTTAAAATCCTTTAACAGGGTAGATCTAGCTAATATTTTTGTTGCTTCTAACAAGGTAAGATTACCATAAGTGATCATTCTTGTAAGCCTTAGCTGACAACTTTATTTCTACAGAAGTGAAGCTTTGTGGGTTCCATCCCCACCATAGTTATTATCTTCGAACAAGGGTTTCTGTGATACCAAAATACATGTGTCATGTGTATTGACATTTCATGAATGCTTCATTGATTTACTTTCATGCATGTACATTTTAGTTATACTATTGAATGTATGTTGAATGCAATTTACACAATGGGTTATTGAAGTTGATATTCACAAGGATTACTTTGAAAAGTTTTAAGTATACTGATTCACCCCTCCCCTCTTAGTATACACCTTTCCATAATTCCAATAGCTGATAGCCATCTATTTTCAAATTTTTTGCTTACATATGGTATTATTGAATAATTAAAGTCTTTTAATTAAGCCATGATAGATTAATTATATGGTTTTATTTTGAAATAGCTCAAAGGTGGAATAAAAGAAGAGTTTAACTAAATGAAATTGGCTTGTGCTGACAATTTGTTTTGATTTTGTTATCGTATGTATTAATGTATTTAATTTACATTAGTTTTATTATAATAGTTAATAGAAAAATTCCATAAAAGTTCATATAAATATGTGTTGTTTATAATTGTATAGTGGTTTATAAGTACATGTTGTATTGTGATTTTATTTGTATTACCATTGGGTTGTTAGAAGTTCATAGAGTGATTGAGGATAAGGAATGGATGTAATTCTTTATTTGGATAGTAATGAGTAATCATGAACTTTCTTTTGTCTTGAAATAAAGATTGTGTAGTTGTGTTAATGTGTGTGTTTTATTAAGTGTAGATTTGGGGTTTTCTTTGTATCTTTTATGTTGAGTCTTTTGAGGTAGGAGTTTGGGGGAGTTGTTTTGTCTATCAGAGGTGGGGTATGTTTCTATGAATTGATATTTTGGTGATGCTTGATACCTTTGTAATTGATTATTATTTTGGTTTATGATCATTATGGAGTCATTTTGAGTTCTTTGAGGTTGGGATAAATTTTTGAAATCTATGTTATTGATGGATTTATAATTATGATTTTTTGCCTTGAAATGATATGCATGTTTATGTGATTCATATCTTGTAATGTACTTGTTGATATCAAGATTATTGGCCTTTGATCTTGGTGATCTTGATATATGTTTTAATTGGATCCACATTTGGGGTTGAATTTGGACATTTGTAAAAGTTATGATTTTAAGGATTTCAATTCTTGCATGGAGATTTTATCATAATGATATGTTGGTTATCTTGGATTAGTATACCCCTTGGATATTTTGGTGGATATTGAAGTTTATATTTGGTTACCATGCTATTTTAGTTTTCTATGTTGTGGGAGAGTTTTCTAGGAGCATGAAATTGAGGGTGGCTCATAATGGAGACAAGGCCCAAAGTGGCAGTCCAGGGTAACCTATTGTGGAGTTTTAATCAAGTGCAAACATAATTAAAATGAACTAGCTTAGATTACACATTAATCAAGATTATTTATTTTCCTCACTCATTGCCATGTTTGATCCTGTGTGGACCATGGATGGGTTGGAGAAGGCCCAGTGGACTCTATGGCATTGTGATGAAGGCTACTCTCCTTACTAACCCAAACACACACACACACACACACACACACACACACACACACAACATAATAAGGCAATAAACAAAAAATAACAAGAACAAAATAATAGAAAGAAGAGAAACACTTGCTTTCTATTGTCTTCAATAAATGTTATTATAATATTCAAAATTATAACATGCTACAGCCACATAGGCATTTTTATTGCAATAATCTACAAGCCAGAGCCACCATATGCACCATTAGAACTCCCCTAGTAACCCCTATGTGTCTTCTTTATATTGGGAAGTTTTAACTGCCTTAGAAGGTTCTGGAAATTTGTAACCCCCCTAATTTGAGGTTGACCAGGTTTATATTATTTTACCCTAAATTAGAATATACTGAGAATATGACCAAAATGGGTTTTAAATCTCATTGGAGTATTTGAAAGGATTTTAATTTTTCTCCTAAAGTAGCATTGAAAGGCCATATCTTGTGAACTGCGCACCCAATTGGCTATTATAAATACTTTTTAGAAATCTCTCAAAGTACTCTACAACCTAGGATTGCAAAGTATCATCTAAGAAAAATATGACTCCCTTTTGGAGCTTCTAAGAACTTCAAAAGTGAGTTTAAATTTTTTTGTACCACCCCGTCAAAACAAAAAATTTAATATCTTCAAACCAAACTTGATCTTGTCATGGAAATTTACCACTAGGCTTATATATCCAAAATAAAACTCCAATGAAGTAATTGGAACAATATATTCTCAAATGAACAACTTACAAAAAAATAGTAAACTTTCCAAAAATAATAACCCTACCCAAAGATAGCCCTTATTATAAAAATAGACAATATTTTTGGGTGATACAAGATTCCTCTTACACCCTAAATGCTCCTACATCAGACACCCGAGGTAATTTAAGAAGTGACATTGTCAAATATCAGGTGTGTAGAGGAAAACCAATGTGTTCAACCTCTTCATTTGATAGCCACGATGAATCTTTAACAAACCTTCCATTCCATTTAATTGGGTGCTCCTCATACTATATGTTTCTTGTGCTTCTACCCACATGCCTATACAAGATATCCTCTATCTCTTCTATAGCTGAAGTAGGTGTTCGAATATTTCATTTTGCTTCTACTATTTCATCTTCAATACTTCCTTCATGGTACTCTATCCAATCTAAAATATTAAATACTGGTGAAATATTGAGTTCACTTGGAAATTGTACTTCATAACCATTTCATGAATCATGCTTCTTCAGAAATTTTCATGGTCCAAAATTCTTCTTCTTCAACTTATTGTATGTTCCCACTAGAAATCTCTCATTTATAAAATTATCCATGACTTCATCTCCAATCTAAAATTCCTTATATCTCCTTTTCTGATATGTCTTAGTCTTATATTGAATATTCATTTTATTAATATGCTTTCTCACCTCTTCATGTAAATTCCTCAGATGTTCTGCAAATTCTTCAACTTCGGCACTACTCTTCTCTCCTTTGTCTAACTTCTTTAATTATTAAGCATTTTTAGGACTACTTCCATATACAATCTAGAATGGTGATTTACCAATCCTCCTATTGATAGAATTATCATATGCAAATTTTTCCCATGGTAAAATCAAATCCCACCCCTTGGGTTTATCCCCTACTAAGAACCTTAATGAATTTCCAAAACTCCTATTCACCACTTATATCTACCCATCAGTCTATGGATGGTGCATTGACATGAACTTAAAAATTTTCTTTATCCTCTTCTTCAATGTCCTCCAAAAGTATCCAACAAACTTAGTGCCTCAATCTAAAACTATGCTCTTTGGTAGACCATGTAGTCTCACCACTTCTTTGAAAAATAATTCTACTACATGAAGAACATCATTATTCTTCCTACAATGGATGAAGTATGCCATCTTTTAGAACCTATCCACCACCACAAAATTGGAATCATGTTCTCTTTGAGTCCTTGGTCAACCAAGAAAATAATCCATATTAATATCCTCCCATAACCTCTCTAGTATAGGTAATGGCCGATATAAAGTTGTATTCTACTTGGTTCCTTTTTCCATTTGACATATTCTACTACTTTTCACAAACTTCTTAACATATTGTTGTAATTTTGGCTAATAATAATTCTCACTAACTAGAGAAATGGTCTTATCTTGACCAAAGTGTCCACCCAATCCTCCACTATGCTTCTCTTTGAGTAGGTTCTCCATCATGGAACACTTTGGAATGCATAATTGATTGCCTTTGAATAACATACCATCTTGTATTATGAGATCCAACCACCTAGTCCTATCAAGAGTAAAATATTTTGTCCAAGCTCTCCATTCCTCACCAAAATTGGGATCCTCCAGGTACAAACTCTTGAGTTCCTAGAACCCAAAAAATATATATGCATCTTTGTCAACAAATTTTTCCTCCTTCTCAGGACATCTACAACCCTATTAGACTTTCCACTCATGTTCTTTAAAACAAAATTGTAACTCTGCAAAAAAATTACCCATTTTAAATGCCTTTGATTAAACTTTCCTTGGTTATTCAAATATTGTAAAGCTTGATGATTAGTGAATAAAACAAACTATAGAGGAAAAATATAATATCTCCATGTGAGAGAAATGAATCTAACCTATCAAGATCATGCTAATACATTCAAACATTAGTCAAACAAAGCATTCATAGACATCAAAAAACTATTTGCAGACCACCTCCGATTGAGCTGAAACAGGATCACCCTCCCATCATTTGATGTGCTCATTTAAGAGGGATGTGGGTGTGCTCTCGAAGCACAATGAGCATGTACCCAATGATAAGTAGGGAGTATTAAGATCATTTTCAAGCCATGGACATCCAATAATGACACAAAACTAGGTATGGGGAACCTGTTTTGCCCCTAGGGTTTCGAGGGTGCAAATGAAGCAAATGCAGATTCTAAGCTAATGAATGTTATGCAAGGTTGATTTTAATTTAGAAATAGATGTGATATGGATTAAAATGATATGTAAATCTTTAAAATTAACTATATAAATCCATTAAAATAAGTTAAGATGAGTTAGAAATCATGAAAACATGAAGAAATCTAACAATTCTATAAGATATTATGCTATTCTAGATGCAATTTAACATGATAACAGTGCTATGAAAATGAGATGTGAATTGGTGAATTTCTCATGGAATGAGGGATGCTTATATATTTTGAGGAGAGTCTTGGGTTAAGAAGGGTGGTTAGGTTTGAGGCCAAGGGCTGGGGTTTAAGACCAAGGGTTAAGCCTTAGGGTCAAAGGGATAAGGAAAGAGGGTTGCTCACACATGTGTGAGAAACACTAGGGAAGTGTGCTAGGGGGAAAGGATGGAAGAAGAGACATAGGCTCTTGTTAATAGGCTCTAAAAGCCATTAATGAGGGTGTAAGGGGCCATTAATGAGTTTGTAAGGCTCATTAATGAGGGGGTTGACTCAAAGTCAAAGGGAGAGGGTTTAGGCTAAGAGGGTTAGGAATCACCCCTTAAATAGGGTTAGGGAGTGATTAGGGATGAGAGGATAGGTTTAGGGTTTTCTAGAAGATATCTAGGGTTTTAGGAATTTAAATAAATATTTAATTTATTTAAGGAGGATTTGGTTTGAGACATAATTTATTAAATAAATTTAATAAATTGGAAGGATAAACATGAAAATTAGATTTAAATGTTTTTGGGCAAGGTTCCTTAATTAAATGAATTTAATTAAGATAGGAGGGAATAATAACAATAACAATAATAATTAATTAAATAATGATGATGTCATCAAGACTTTTATTAACTAAAAATAATTTTAATTAACCAGCGTATTTTTAGGTGTCTACATTTTGCCCCTATTTGATGTGATACTGCAAGTGGCGTTGCTTCAAAGATAAGAAAATAAGATGCCCTAGATGAGGAATTATATGGTAAGGGGTTGTGCCCCCTCGAGAGAATAATGTAAAGAGGAAACTTTGGGGGATTTTCTCAAAAATGATGCAAGCGGGAAGGATGAGAAGAGGGAGGGGACGGGAAAGAGGATAAACAGACGTTCGTCCACAAGAAAAAGATGCATGAGTGCAAATATGTATGAATGCAAGATGATTTGAGATGCAATATGCATGATTAATCTATATACAAGGATTGAGACTTGGGGAGCTCATTGCATAAATGTGGAGAGCACAACTTAGTTTGATATAGCAATGCTATAGACCTGCCAAGATTACTGGGAACTCAAGACCTTGTCAACAATGTTGCATAGGACTGACACAAAAATACACACAAGGGTTTTCCCAGCATCACGCATGAATCTAAGAGGAGTCAGGGTAGAAACGATGCTGGAGAAACCACAAACAAACAACTTTTCCCAAGTGCACCATGTAACCCAAAAGATCACAAGTGGAATGTGCAAGGGTCATATTTGACTAACTCACAAGTAGAAACAAGAGATCAAAAGACCTTGCCCCAGAGTATTCTCATTCGAAGCACACCCTAATATAAAGGATCATGGTGACCTTGAGGAGAGGAATGACAAGAAGCCGTAAAAGATAAACAAGATCCAAAGGACCAAATCCAAGATCAAAGTGATAAATCCAAAAGACATCCTTTTCCAAGGAGAGAGATTGAATGTTTGATTGATGGGGGGAGATTAGGTCAGACGTGAGAAAGGATACATCCTGCACGAACCCATGTGATTGATGATGGAATATTAGGTCATACATGAGGAAGGATACATCCTGCAAGGACACGTTTATTGAGGAGAATGTTGTGTTGTTGTTGGAAAAGGATGAATCGAGGATAATCATGAGATCAAGGATAGTCAACAAAAGATGTTGTTGAAGTACAAGGCTGGGTGGGAAAATTTCAAATGATCATAGTTGTTTAGGACTAAGGAGGATATGTATAATAGGAGATGATGATATAGTACAAGGAGGATGGGATATTTACAGTGAATATGTATAGAAGCACAGGGATTGGGATAGGACAAAGATATACAAAGCTCAGGATGTGGGATAGGAGGATTTTTCTATACAAGATATATACAGGAAGATCAGGATTGGGGATAGGACAAAGATAGACAAAGCTCAAGATTTGGGATAGGAAAAATATATATACAAAGCTCAGGATGTGGGATAGGAGGATATTTCTATACGAGCTATATACAAGAAGCTCAAGATTGGGGATAGGAACTCATTGTTGTTTTCGATATTGTATCATCTTAAAATGGAAGCACTTCCATGTTAAGAATATTTAGCCCTCCAAGTAAGTGGTTTGGGGTCATGTCAAGCACCTTGAATAGGTCTTTGCATGGATATGTCTTTTTCCCCCTATTTTGCTTCTCTCTCCACCTTTTTCCAACCTTTTTCTAGCACTTGGTCTTGAGAATTTGAGATTTGAGACCTCAGGGTCAAGGTTAGCCTTGACCCTGACCTAGGGAAGATTTGACCTCAACCCTAACCTAGGGAAGAGTTGACCTTGACCCTGACCCTAGGTCCAATTTTCAAGTTTCGGACATTTCAGGATGTTGGGCTTTGGAAAGTTTTATTTTCCCGCTTTCGGGTCGGCTGTTTCAAATTTCAGAATGGTAAACTCTTAAATTGCATTTAATCTAGGTCCATTTCTAGGGGTTAAGGTTAACTGAGATTTAATTCTCCAATGTCGGCCTCTGTAAAAGTTTGTGCCGAAGATCACTATAAAAGGAAGCCTCCTCCTCTCATTTTCTCCATCAAGTTTTGAGATCAAGTGCTCAAGATTTTCTCAAGGAGATCATAAGCAAGTGAGGTGTGAAGAATCATCAAGCATCCATCATCAAGTATCATTCAAGCATTCAAGCATTCAAGTTCTCCATTGAAGATCAAGGATTCAAGCATTCAAGCCTTTGAAGGGATTTGGTTCAAGCATTCAAGATTCATCATTCAAACCCTAGATCTATGCATCATGGTGGTGTGATCTTCCTTCAAGATCCTTTGTTCATCTTCAAGATCCATTCATTCTCCTTTCAAGGTGGATTCCAAGCATACAATCATGGAGATCTTTTATTTACATTTATGGTTTTGATTTACATTGTTGAGTCCAAGCTTTCATATCAATATACTTTTTTACATTTCAAATACAATTGCATATCTATTGAATATCATAGCTTCATTGTTAGATCTACTTCTACTACTTTCTAGCATTCTCTATTTCAATTTCATTATTAAGGTTGATTCCAAACCGGGGTTTGACTAAGGCAAACCCCTCATCCCAACAAACAAAACCATTTTTCTTGTAGGTACAGGTGCGGGACAATGAATATCAGTGTATATCTAGATACCTTTTTGTCAAACTTTCAGGATCCGCGAATAGAATTTTCGTCGGAGCAGTTGGTTCAAGGTCGACCTTCAGTGGGGGTAAGATTGTGCCTCGGGGTAAGATTGTACCCTAGGGTAAGATTGTACCTCGATCTCGAGGTCAAGGTCAACCTAGCTCAGAAAAGAAAAAGATTTTTAGGTTTTGTAGATCTTGTAGTTTCGGTTCTCAAATGTGAAAATTAATAGTTTATGAGACTGTTTGACAAGGTTTTCAACAAGTTCTTTTTTGGAGGTAAGTACCTTTTATTTCTTCATTTCAACATTAGCATTTCCAGATTTACATTCCATCCCCTTAGAATTTTTATGTATGTGTAAAATATTGGTTTTGGGGTCTCTTTTATGTGCAAACCATTGTTCTAGGACCCCATCCATATTTTACATTATACAGATAGTCTTGAGGATAGGACACCTTGGAAATGAGGGGCTGGTGGTGGGGATGGAGATGGAGATGCATATGATGCTTATGGGGATGGGGGAATGGGAGTTTGATAGATAATGGACCGGTCCACTATGTATGGTGCCTATTTTGAGGTTTTCACCAACATACTTCTCCAAGGCACTTGAATTGCCAAGTTTTCACCATTGGACGTTTATTTTTCTTTGCTTTTTTCATTTTTTCATTTTTTCATTTTTTTGTATTTTTCTAGATTTTCCAATTTTATGAATTTTATGAATATATAGGATCTAGTTCAAGCATAGAACTGCTTCATATGTATGATGTTGATAGGATCATTCAAGGGCTCACCTTTGGGTGTTGATAACAGATAGGATCTAGAGCCAAAGCATGTTGTGACAATATAGGTTCCCAACCAAGTAGGTTCAAACTTGTCCTTCTCTCAATTTTCTTAGACCTTCTGATTTTCCTTCAGGACCATGTCGCCCACTTGGAACTATCTAGGATGGATTTTTTTATTGTATCTTTGTTTGAGTCGATTCTGATATGTGATCAAGTGAACATATGCTTACTTCCTCTTCTCATCTAGTAGATCTAGATGTGTGAGGCGTGCAACGGGATAGCCTTCATGTATGGTGTAGTTCTTCATCAATATGCACAATGAAGGTAGCTCGAACTCAATTGGTAAGATGACTTCAACACCATAAACAAGGGAGTATGGAGTGGTGCTTGTGGGAGTACGTTAGGAAGTATGATAGGCCCTGAGGATGGGATTTATTTGGAGGTTCTAGTCATGACCAAAATCATTGACAACCTTCTTGAAGATTTTGAGGATGGTTTTATTAGTTGCCTTAGCTTGGTCATTTCCTTGAGGGAAGTATGGGCTAGAGAAATGATGGTGGATGTCGAGTTTGGCACACAGATCATCCTCATGCTGGTTTTCAAAGGGTTTTCCATGATCTGTGAAGATGGTGGAAGGGATGTTGAAATGACAAATGATATGGTAGAGGATGAACTTGGATATCTGAATACCTATAGTGAAGATGAGTAGAATTACTTCAACCCACTTTGTGAAATATTCAATGGTAGTTATAATATATTTGTGTCCATCTGAGGAGAGGGGAGTGATTCAGCCGACGAGGTCGAAGCCCCAATATGAGAAAGGCCAAGGTGGCACAATAGGATGCAAGTCTTGAGATGGAGCATGGATCAAATTGGCATGTTGCTGACATGGTAGACATTTCTTGACAAATTCACAGGCATCATGTTCTATTGTTGGCCAGTAATACCTGACTCTTGTAATACCCCAAAAATGGGCTATAGGTTCATTAATCTCCCACATCATCAAATCGAATGAAATCGACATCGAAGTCCTAACCTAAGGCACATCTGAACATCATCGAATCCTAATTGATTATCTTAAATTCTGCATCGGGAAATATTCTTAGAAATATTCCTAATTATCCTAATTATCTTTAAATTAATGATTATTTGGTGATAAATCATATTTATCCTAAAGTTTGATTAATTGAATATTCTCAATATTTAATTAATTAGATTTAATTCTACCACTTAATTATTTAATTAACGTTAATTTTATTTATTCCTAAATTGTATTATTTAATTTTGACAATAAAATCTAAAAACCTATGAATAATTGATTAAATTCTTATTTAATTAATTAAAGCAAGTTGTCAATTTTTAATAATATTGTTTTTGAATAAAAGTTTGAAAAATAATTGATTAACCCATAAATCAATTGTTTTATTTTTCAAAATCAGTTAAGTTGGAAATAAATCACTTTATTATTAAATTAATTCATAAATAAAATATGCACAATCAAGAAAAGCAGACAACTATCAATTATCAATTAAATCTAAACTCTATTTTGAGTTGAACTCTGCTTTTGCATATTTTTGTGAGTTAATTATCCTTTATTTAAAAATAACTCAAAAATCAACCTGAGTTATTTGAGTGATTTATAGCTTTTTCCATGCACCTCCAAAGCCCTGGATTTCTATAAAATCAAGGCTCAGCTCTTCACAAATCATCTCATAATTTTGCAAGCTTACTTTGCCAAAATTGTCTATGAGTTGCACAACTATTTTGAAGAATTGGAATTTAGAGAATCAAAGCTTATTGCGAATCAAGGCTATTGTGAGATCAATTTGGTTTTTACATTCATCTAGATTCATTTTCATATCATTGTTGGATCAATTTCATATTAGTTCATTCTAGATTAGATTCATATCAAGTTTTCATTCATATTTGCATAGAAAAACCAAAAATATAGATTAAATTGCATTGATTCATATCTAGATTTTGCATTCAAATAATTCATTTAGGTGTTGTCAAGGTCACTGATCTCAGTCTAATTTGAGAATACATACTCGCATCTACTAGAAGGTAGTAAATCGCTTGGTTAGTTTAGTTTTTCAATTATTGCACGATTTCAATTTTAGCTAACCTCTAATGTTTTACTGAAGTGTTGTATCTACAGAACAGGTACAAAATTCACACACACATTTCTGGCACCCACCGTGGGGAAACCCACCTTTACATGCTAGTTTTGGTTTTTTTTTGGAGCTAACTCCCTTGTGCAGATTTACTTGGAGACTAAAACCTTAAATTTTCAAAGAATTAATTTTATCTCTCAAAAAGATTGGTTTTTTAGTCCGAATTTTTTTTTGCAAGTTGGAGAAATATCAGGGAAGCTTTGATAAAAAATTCAAAATTTTCTGAGATGTTTTGAATTTTTAATAATTTGTTTTTGATTTTTCATAAATAATTCATTTTCAGTGCAAATCATCATATTTTTTTGAAATTTTTATATTTTCAGAAAGCTCTTCAAATTCTACAGGGGGTCCATTCTTTGTGTTTTAAATTTTGATGGAATATAATAGCTCAAATACTCAATTTACAAAAACTGGTCTATTTTGGTAAAATAGGTCTCTAGGGCACAAATGAAGAGATTTTTCTAAAATTTTTATATTTTTGGAAAGCTCTCTATTTTTTAGTAGGGGTCATTGTTTTGCATTTCTATTTTTGTGGCTGAAATCATATAAAAAAAATTAGATCTTGTTGACTAGGTCAAATGCAACAAAATAAAATAAAAATTTTGTGATGGGTATGCACTTATTTTTCATATGATTCAATGCATGATATGAGTTGTCATTTGGATTATTTGCTAGTTATTATTTCTTCTAACAATTGGTTTTCAGATCTAACCCTAGGGTTTGCATAAGTTGAATATACTTTGTATATCTTGTTTGCTTGTTTGCTTGTTGGCTTGTTGGAGAGTTCATGGCTTGCTTGCATGGAAAAGCTCAACAAAAATTGCTAAAATAAGTAAAATCTACTAAGCGCATTGCAAGGAACTCAGGTATTCTATTACATCTGATAACACTTCATTTTGGGACATACAACAAAATCTCTTGTGTCAAGCTTGTGTGACTTTTCTTGCTTTCATATCACAAACTTCATTTTGGGCTCTAAAAAAAATGAACATAGATTTGCTTTTCAGCATCTTTGTTACACATAGTAAATAGGCCCTATGAACACTATTCATAGCTCTTGAGAGAGTGAGCTTCTAGTGAAACTCTTCTCAACGAAGGAACCCTTGTAGGTAGGGAGGATACTAAGGGAGTCTCACGTTCCACTAGATCCGGGTGTCTTCAACTTTTGATTGATGCATTCTCTTTCTGGAGAGGTTGATAGATCATAAGGGGTGGACGTCATAGATCTTTGTGAGATAATCTTGGTCTTAGCATGTCAGATTTATCTGTCTGCTTTGTTTTGGTGAAGTGAAGAGGCTAGGGGATTATGCTCTACTTCCTTTTTGGATAGTACCAAAAACCCAGATCCTTGAATCTGATCTAGTCTCCATGTGGTATATCTTGTGAGTCACCTTTAGAGAGGGTTAACCATAGTGGACATTCCCTTAATTGGGTCAACCACGTTGATGGAACCTCAAGTGGTAATAGCCATTTTTGTCGTGGTAGTGACAATCGCTATATAAATGTCCTATTGGAAGAAATCTTCACAGTTGTGGTCTCTTGTTGGGTTGTCAGATCTCCCTAGCAGCTCCTGATTGATTAAATTCTCAGACTGTGTCAAAACCTTGGTGCACCAGGATTAGAGTTCACCCTCTTGGATCACAAAATTTACAGAGTCAAACCATTACTAAAAACCCTAGTGAGGCTAAATTTTCATTTTCTAAGAATATGTGCGTTAATGCAAAACTTTTTGGAACATACACAATTAGCACTTCTAAGGATTAGCACAAATAAGTCACTTGATTGTTCATGCGCAAGGTTGCTTTTTCCCTTGTTCATTATTTTCAAACATGATTGAAATCACTTGCTTGCTATTTTGTGTGCATGCTTATCTATCTGGTTACTAAGAATGAATCAATCTAGTACAATCTTCAAAAATTGGATAGAAAAATTTGCAAACAAACTGATACTGAAAAATTGAAAAATTGCAAATCTAAAGCAAAAATCCTTTCTGGTGTCAAAAGTCATCCTAAAATTTCAAAACTCGTATAAAAGACAAAGTCAAAGTTGTTAGAGATTGGTCAAATTTCTCAAAAATCTAGTTTTTACAACCTATTTCCAGAATATGTCAAACAAATCACTGTGTCAAGGACAGAGTAGAAACTAGAATGAATGCAATCATTTTCCCAAAGTGGCCTCTTGAATATGATTTAGCCTTCTATTTTATCGATTTGAGTCTTTTTCATCTGGTGTCAAAACCTCGTCATAACTATCAATCTTCAATCAATCATCAAAATGGCTAAGTGTTGTGAACTCATGTCCGCTATCTTTTGGGAATACACCCATACATCCAGGGCATAGTCTCCTTCATTTACATCTAATCCAAGCTTCAATCAATCAAACTTTGACAAGGTTGCATCATTTGATCTTCTTGAATCAGATCTTTCTTCAGTTGTCTTCATCACATTCTTTTGTTTCACCCAAGGTTAATGGTGGAAACGAGAGCTTCCTCACACAAGAAATTATGAGAAGCATCTCATACCTTACCTTTATCTCATATCCAGGGTCCAACTCTTGAACAACTCTACAATTCTGGTCTTTACGAAGATGACGGTCTTGGCAACTTTTGATTAAAAACTGGTTACATTCCCCCTCCATCAATTCAAGGATTCAATCAACAAACTCTACATCAATCTATTCCAGGGAGTCCTAAAACTCCTAACATGTCTCAAAGAATCAGTACACATGAGGAAGAAATTCTAATCACAACTATGATGAAACAGATGCATGCCATGCAAGTCAAACTTAACAAACTTGAGAAAGAAAAGGAACCTAAAGAGTTCTCCATGGAAGCTCTATGCCCTTTTCCATTTGATAAAGACTTGTACATGTCACCATGCCCCTGACAGAATATGAGCAACGTGATAACCCTTTTGATACCTCTTCCACGGAGAGTGACACACCCATCTTTGAAGACTATGATGACTATGATGATGGACCATATAATGATACCTATGACACCTCTGTTCCTAAGAGTCCTCTTAGTCATGTGCTCATGCTTACTGGAAATGGGTCATCACATTGGATAGATCGTGATGGTGATCCATATGATTCTACTTTTGAAAGAGAATTTGATGATTTTTGTGAACAATACCTAGATGATACATCTACTTCACTTGAGGAAAAGAAAGCTTACCGCTCTGATTATACATGTCAATACTATAAGGATCTCTCTTCTAAAAAATCTCATGCTGAAAATAAAGATTACACTCTCAAGAAAGATCATGTTAATGTTGAACCTTTGTCTTGTGATGGTTCCTTTCCATCCCCTACTTCCTCCAATACCCATATATTTCCCAAAGCTTTCGAATCTTCCAAATCTTTCACAAGTCCTTCATCTACCAAAGGTCCTAATACTTTTCATGTGGTTTCCTATAGTTATCCTCAAGGGTTACCTCTTAAAGAAACTCAAGCTAACCTTCACTTGTCTGCAAATACTTTCAATAATGCTAAACTTAAAGAGCCTAAGCCTTTATACGCTATAATGCCTACTTCAGCTAGTCCTTCACCATCTCTTCCAAAGTCTTCCATACAATTCCAACTTGCTTCCTTGTCCTTAGAAGTGGCACCATGTCAAGAGGACTCTAAAAATGATAAAGAAAAGAACATAAAGAAAGATCAAGATCAAGAACCCTCCATGTCATCCACTCCTTTTCATGATGTCTCTTATCCATTCCATGGTTCTTTTGATCCTGCATGCCCTTTCCCATTCATTCCACCATGTCTTAAGTCTTCTCCTAAGCAAGATCAAGCTACTACTTACACTGTTGAGCTTATTGACAATCAAAATAACCTTACCCCACTTTCACTTTCCAAAGATGATACTTCCATTAAGGTTAGTAAAAATGGTGTTGTTACTTCCAATGTTAAGCCTATTGAAAATCAAGAAAAAAATTATGCGCTTATGCTATCCAAAGATCCTTGTCAAGATCAAAGCCTTCCATCATCTTATTCTACCACTCCATGTTCATTTCCACTTTCTACTCTTCCTAAGTCTTTGCAAGCTTTGAACAATCCTATCAAAGAAGTTTCTCCTATTCAAGATGTTCATGATCCCATTGCAAATCCTAATGCTCACTCTAAAGATGCTGATGTCCTTGGTTGTCACATAGATGTTGATGAACTTATTGATTATCCTTTTGCATCTTCTACTTCCATCCTTGGACCTCCTCCACAAAAACTAAGGGCTTCACGCCTTCCTTCCATCTTGGGCCCTTATGTTCCTTCAATTTCCCCTCCTAACTCTCCTAATTCACCATCCATCTTGGGTCCTTACATCCCTCCATCTCCCATCTTTCCTCAAGATCAACATAGATGTATACCCTTGAATCCTTTTCATCCACCCACCCATTTAAACCAGTCATATCCTCCTTCTTCCACAAGTCCCAAGTTCTTTGGAAGTAACTTGAATGTTCAATACAAGAAAAAGAAGCAATACAAGAATCAATCAAAAAGAGAAGATCACCATGTCTCCTCTAATCGACATGGAGGCATAAAGTCAAAAGAGATATCTAAGAAAAAAATTACAAGACAAGTATGGGTTCCAAAATCCATCATTAAAGATATTCTCTCTAGATCATCAAAAAAAAATGAAAAGCCTATGGCTATATGGATTCCAAAGTCTCTCTTGAAAGAGTCTGGTGTTGAACAACAAGTGAAGTTGATATTCAAGCTTCCAAAGGCTTCCACTTCATCTTCTTCCAAAAATATTCTTCCATTCCATGCGCCTAAACCACAACCTCTGCTATCCATTCGCTATAGTCCTTCACACATTCCTTCATTCACATTTCCTCCATCCTCTCCCCACCCTTCAAGGTGTGTGTTGACATTGATCTTGCCTTCTTTTCCATCTACCCTTTCACAATCCTTCCATTCATTATCCTTCTACCTTCTATCCTTTTTCCTCATTTGCTTATTCCTCCTATCTTCCAACCTCACTCGCTTTACATAAAACCTTATCCTCCATTTTTCTCTTCCATCTCCCTTTCCCTATCAGCATCTTTGAGCGTATCATTTTGAATTCTTGGAATATCATGGTTTATCATTTCAAGGAGCACTATCTAAAAAGCTTGCCTTCTTCCAAAAATTTTAAAAAAATAAAATTGAAAATGTACCTTGGTGAAAACCTGGAAACAAGCACCTTGGTAGAAAAAGTAAAGAGAAATAAATTCATCCTATGGTGAAAACCACTCCCTTGTGGCACCTTGGATAAGTACCATGATGAAAACCTATCAATTAGGCATCATGTGTAGTTCTTCTACATATTTCATCCATTCCATCTTCTCTCTTTGATCTTGACAACGTTGATCTATACATGAATATTTGGCTATTTTGTGAGTTGTCTTATGATGATCTTTCTTTCATTCCTTCCATGTTTAGCCTTCATATCCATCTTCCTCTATTCATTTTCACCTATCGCTATCCTTTTCCCCTTTGGTCTTGATCTAATAACAAAAAAAGAGTAGAACACGATGCTTTGAAACCTCTTGACATGTCTACTCCTTTGAACTACATTCTGTCCTTTTTTGGCATTACACTTTTGTGATTTATCCTATGTTGGCCTTTTATTACTTGTCCAAATGCATTTTACATGACAATTTTTCCCTAGCTTGGGTACCCTTGAGGAGTTTTCCCTTGAGGATTTCTTCCCTTCATTCTCCTTCATTCTCTTGTCTTCCATCTCTTCCACTAGCTTGATAATCCCTCTTGTTCTCCACCTTGCTAGACATTGAGACTGCATGATATGATCTTGCTTGCAAGTTTGCAATGGAAAAAGATGCTATCAAGTATACCAAGTATCAAAACAAGTATCAAAACAAGTATCAAAACAAGTATCAAAACAAGTATCAAAACAAGTGTCAAAACCAGTATCAGAATAAGTATCAGAACAAGTATCAGAACCAATATCAGAACAAGTATCAGAACACCCATAGGGGCTACACCTTTCACTTTAGTTTATGGGTCAGAAGTGGTACTACCTATTGAGGTTGAAATCCCATCACTAAGAATTAGAATGCATGGTCTAGTAACTGATGATGACTACAGAGTGTCTAGGTTGCAAGAACTTGAACTACTAGATGAGTGCAGACAAGCAGCATATGACCATCTCAGAGTATATCATAAGAGAATGTCTAGAGGTTACAACAAGAAAGTCAGACACAGAGAATTTCAGGTTGGTGATCTAGTCTTGAGAGAGAATCCTAAAAATCAATCACATTAAGAATGCAAGGGGAAGTTTGAACCCAACTGGCTGGGTCCCTTTGTAATCACTGCTACTTTTGGCTCCAGTGCCTATCAACTCTCAATGACTGAAGGAGAACAGCTTCGAGAACCAATCAATATTTTCCATCTGAAGAAATTCTACACCTAAGGCATTCAGTCTATGGTAAAATGTCCTAAAAAAATCTTAAAAATTGGAAAAAGTCATGAAAAAATGAACATCTTGGTGAAAACCTAGCAATAGGTGCCTTGATGATTCACAAAAAAAAATAAAAAATATCAAAAGTACAAAAAACTAGAAAAAAATTTAAAAAAAAAAAAATGAAAAAAAGAAAAGTGCCTTGGTGAAAACCTAGAAATAGGCGCCTTGGTAGCAAAAATAGAATCTCTGCCAAGATGGTGAAAACCCAGCAAACAGGTGCCACTTGTTTCAATACGCTCCATCTATCAGTGCAATCTTGGTCTTTCCCAGCTTTCAATCTTGCTTTAGTTTGTACATATCTCCCGATTTGTTTCCGCATTCTTGTTTTCAATAAGTCGATCTGTACACCAATCAACTCAAGTGTCTGCATCCTATCAATGTTAAAACTTGGGGGCAATCAATGTCATATCCTATGGCCTCCAATGTATCTTAGACATATCATATCTAGTCAGAGTCCTTTGAAGCTTCAATTGAGTCAGTCAGTTTGTCTTGTCTCTGGAAAGGATTTTGCATCTACAACAACGCAATCAAACATCAAACACAAACTAAAAATAATATGTGCTTTATACACGCTTTTATCTCCTTGTATGCTTACTGATTCACATTGAAATTTTTGCATATTATGTCCTTTCAAGCTCTTCGATGATGTCCTTTACAGGGTTTAGAGAGTGATGACTGGGGGCATAATATTTTCTTTGTTTTTTGCTTGTATGTGAAAATCTAACAACTTTGGAAATTCTAGATTGAAATGGTGTCTGACTGTAAGAGCCTCTATCTCAAATTGGATGGCCATGCGTACCTCAACCATTGATACCCAGAAAATTCAAGGAAGTTTGATCTAACTTTTGTCTTTTTGAGTAATTTCTTTCTCCTATTGTGAAACGCAATCTTACCTAAGGATGTGAATGATAAAGGGTCACTACGAGTAATTCACATTGGATTTAGAATGATCTCTTGACTACTTGATGTGTTTTGCAATGCAAGGCGTATTCAGGTCATCACGACGTTTATGTTTTGATGCTTATACAAATTGCTATATCAAAATGGACATGATATTTAGGTCATCCTGGCGTTTATGCCTTGGTGCTTATATCTAATCCGACATTCTGAAAACAAAATCAATATTCATATATCCATGGTTGTTGACCAGTGGGTGTTGTATTGATTCTTGCGCATACAAATCGATATTCATATGTCTATGGTTTCATAGCTAGTGGGCATTGTATTGATTTATCTGGTTACCTAAAAGTTCAATGATGATAACAAATCAACATATGATCAGTGAGTAGGTCCTAGGTCCTAGGTTGCATTTCATTTTGCATGTTTGCATGATCTCACAAATGTTTGGAAACACTTCACAGCTTAAACAATTCTTCATATCAATTCTTCACATCTAACGAGAGCTAACTTTCACTCGAAGGTCTCTTCACCAAACCGCAAGCAGTAACCCTCCTGGGTTAAACATCCTTTTGACATAAGACTGAGTACTTGTCTTCATCAACCTACAAAAACATATCATGTGTATCGCTGCATTTACATCCCATATCATTACCATTTGTTGCATTACATTACATCCAGTGCATAAGCATAAATCATACATACATCTTTTCATAATCCATTACATTTGCATAACATCCATACATATGACTCATGGGTCCCTCTCATACGACACTAGGCAAGTCATGAAACGACAAAGGAAATGAAATTCAAATGTCGTACGAGTCTGGGGGAAGACTCGTATGAGTTTTCATACATGCGACAATTGAAAAGAAAAACATGTATGAAAAATTCTAAAAATGCTATAAAACATGAAAATTTTGAAATTTCAGAGAGGCACAGAGGTCCACATACTAGATGTCCGTACTGTCAAGGTCTCTGATGTCTCAGACTGTGCTCAAATCGATGCAAACTCATAGGTACATTTAGTTCTCTCTATTCTACCATTTTCTCACTCAGAGGGCTCCACAAGATCTCCAAAGTCAAATGGTTGAAATGATTTGAAAATGACCCTTTCGGCCCTTATATAGCTTTTGACCTAATTTTCAAAAGTGCTCCGTTTTCCACAAAAATTGCACCCCTAGCTAATTTCGATGTTCTGAATCCATTTTCGGAATCAAAATTAAAATCTGAGATCGTTTATTATGTCAAAATCATGATTTAAAATTTTGGGCCCAGGATGGTCTACTGCTTGCATATTCGACCTTCAATCTTTACAAAAATCTAGTATTCAAATTAACTGATTATCTTACATCAAACTATCAAAATTTCAACTTGGTCAACCATGGTCAACTCATGGTCAAACTTGGTCTTTTAGACTCTCAAACGATGTAGAATGCGTTCTCGAACGTGTTTAACCACTTCTCAAATCAATCAACATGTTTCTGGACTATCAACGCTAACTTTTCTTGTCAGATTTCAATTTTAATCCTGAAGGGGGCATGGTATTGCACATCATTCAAAGTTTGTAAATCTAAATTTGTTATCTTTCATTAGTAATCAAGACAACCCACGTCTAGTTTTTGATTCATCAAAAGACCTCATCGCTCAGGGAAAATCTATCATTGCTTGGGGCATATCAGATTCATCGAGATCCATATCAATCTGATATTCTCCTAATCTTGTAAATTGTATCAGTTTTTCGTAACCATCTATTCATTAGTGTTATTTCCTTGGTTCTTCGGTAACTGAAGGGTTCAGATGTGATACCTATGTGATTCTTCTAAGGACAATCGAGTCTGGAATTGGTCACTCACTTCTTTGCAATCATAAGGTTTGGAATCAGGCGTTTTGACGCTTTTGTTTCATTGGTTCATTTTTGTTATAGTTAACATTATCTTTGGTCATTCAGGACCTATTATCTTCATATCAAATCTTTCAATCAACTTCTGTTTCATATCAATATCAATTTCAAACATCAGTTTCAACATCATACATAGACTATCTTTGAACCACTGCGCTTCGCACAGTAATTCAAAGAGGGGCAAAATGTAATACCCCAAAAATGGGCTATAGGTTCATTAATCTCCCACATCATCAAATCGAATGAAATCGACATCGAAGTCCTAACCTAAGGCACATATGAACATCATCGAATCCTAATTGATTATCTTAAATTCTGCATTGGGGAATATTCTTAGAAATATTCCTAATTATCCTAATTATCTTTAAATTAATGATTATTTGGTGATAAATCCTATTTATCCTAAAGTTTGATTAATTGAATATTCTCAATATTAATTAATTAGATTTAATTCTGCCACTTAATTATTTAATTAACGTTAATTCTATTTATTCCTAAATTGTATTATTTAATTTTGACAATAAAATCAAAAAACCTATGAATAATTGATTAAATTCTTATTTAATTAATTAAAACAAGTTGTCAATTTTTAATAATATTGTTTTTGAATAAAAGTTTGAAAAATAATTGATTAACCCATAAATCAATTGTTTTATTTTTCAAAATCAGTTAAGTTGGAAATAAATCACTTTATTATTAAATTAATTCATAAATAAAACATGCACAATCAAGAAAAGTAGACAACTATCAATTATCAATTAAATCTAAACTCTATTTTGAGTTGAACTCTGCTTTTGCATGTTTTTGTGAGTTAATTATCTTTTATTTAAAAATAACTCAAAAATCAACCTGAGTTATTTGAGTGATTTATGGCTTTTTCCGTGCACCTCCAAAGCCCTTGATTTCTATAAAATCAAGGCTCATCTCTTCACAAATCATCTCATAATTTTGTGAGCTTACTCTGCCAAAATCGTCTACGAATTGCACAACTATTTTGAAGAATTGGAATTTGGAGAATCAAAGCTTATTGTGCATCAAGGCTATTGTGAGATCAATTTGGTTTTTACATTCATCTAGATTCATTTTCATATCATTGTTGGATCAATTTCATATTAGTTCATTCTAGATTAGATTCATATCAAGTTTTCATTCATATTTGCATAGAAAAACCAAAAATATAGATTAAATTGCATTGATTCATATCTAGATTTTGCATTCAAATCCTTCATTTAGGTGTCATCAAGGTCAATAATCTCAGTCTAATCTGAGAATACATACTCGCATCTACTAGAAGGCAATAAATCGCCTGGTTAGTTTAGTTTTTCAATTATTGCATGATTTCGATTTTAGCTAACCTCTAATGTTTTACTGAAGTGTTGTGTCTACAAAACAAGTACAAAATTCACACACACAACTCTGACCAGCTTCTTTTCTAGGACCATGCAACTTGTGTGTGAACTGCAAATTCCAGCGTGAACCTCTTGTAAAGATAGGACAACCTCGTTCAAGTATAAACACCTAGAAAGGATATTGTGATATCCTCGATGATAAAGGGTGTTGGCTACAAGAGTGTAGTGGGAAGCTCTATGAATTAGGTTTTGGCATTGGGTATTTATGAGGTGGGGGGATATGATACCATTTTTAAGGTAAGCATGAATGTCATGGTACCATGGGGACTAAGGACCAACTAAGATGCACACCATTTTAGAATCAATGTTCTCATAAGTAGGTGTGTGTTAGCTTCTCAACTATGAATTCATACTATGTGGAGTCATGGGGAATCTCCAGTAAGGATTTGATGGTTTCCATTGCATCATAAGCTTTGTTTTGTAGCCTGGGTATGTGCATGAATTATAGACTTGGGAAGTGCTCTTTCAATCTATCCACCAACTCTTTGTAGGGTAGAAGCTTGTCGTCTTTGGTTTGAAATTCATTTACAACTTGCTTGATAATCCATTGTGAATCTCTGAACACTCACAATTCTATTATGTTCCACTGAATGGCTATTTTGAGACCTGATATGAGTGCCTCATACTCTACAATGTTGTTGGTGCATGAGAATCCCAATTTAAATGATTTAGGGATGTAGTCACCTTGAGGAGTGACAAATAGGATTCCTGCCTCTGATCCATGTGATGTGTAGGAGCCACCAAAGTATAGCTTCCATGTTGGTTGTTCTTCAATCATGCATAGATGTTCATCTAGAAATTCCATAATCAGTGGATATGCATCAATCAAGGGTGCTTCAGCTAGCTGCTCGGCAATGATTTGCCCTTTGATTACTTTTCTATTGAAATATTGGATGTCAAATTCACTTAGCACCATGACCCATTTTTCCATTTGACCTGTTAGTGTTGTCCTTGATAGAAGATACTTAAGTGAGTCCACCTTGGAGATGAGCTTGATGGTATGACTAAGCATGTAATGCCTGATTTTTTGAGTGGCAAAGACCATTGCAAGGCATGCTTTTTCCATTGGTGAATAATTGAGCTCATAGCCGACAAGTGTTCATATTATATAGTAGATGGTCTGCTCTTTATTGTCATCATCAAGCTATGCTAATAATACCCCTAGCATTGTAGTAGTTGTTGATATGTATAAGATCAAAGGGCACACTGGGACTGGCAGTACAAGGATGGGAGAGATAGCTAGTATTCCTTTATCTTTTTGAAACTTCTCTAATAGATAGAATCCTACTTGAAGCTAGTGTCTTTGTGGAGTAGATGTGTAAAGGGTTGACACTTGTCTACCAGTTGTGATATGAATCTTTTGACTGATTGCAATTTACCTTGTAGGATTTTGAGCTACTTGAGTGTTCTGGGTGGAGGCATTTATGTTATGGCTTTGAATTTTTTAGGGTCACTCTCAATGTTGCATCATGATTCAATGAATTCTAAGAGCTTCCCATATGTGAGTCTAAAGACATACTTCTTTGGATTTATCTTTAAGCCTTAATGATGTAGACAAACAAACACACACTAAAGGATATCAAGGTGTTCGTATCATGTCTTTGATTTTGCAAGGATATCATCTACATAGTCTTCAATGATCTTGTGTATCATATCATGGAAGATCGCTGTCATTACTCATTGATATGTTGTCCCTGCATTCTTTAGCCCAAATGGCATCATATTGTAGTAGAAGGTACCCCAAGGTGTTGTGAACGTTGTTTTGTATTGGTCTTCTTCTGCTTTCTGAATCTAATTATACCCTGAGAATCCATCCATGAGTGACAACATCTCATGGCCTGCTGTAAGATCAACAATCATATCAATGTTTGGTAAGGGGAAATCATCCTGCGGGAATTCTTTGTTCATATCTCTGAAGTTTGTATAGATCCTAATCTCTCCTGAAAGCTTAGTAACAGGCACCATATTTGAAATCTACTCTGAATAGTCTATAGCTCTAATGATCTTGGATTGTAGTAACTTCTCTAGTTCTACTTTTACTAGGAGGGCTATCATAGGATGCATATTACGTAGCTTTTTCTTTACTAGATTTACACTTGGGTTGACTTCAAGATGATGGACAAATAGATTTGGATCAATCCTCAACATGTGTACATATGACCATGCAAAATTGATGGTAGCTTCTTTAAGAAGCGTTGTGAAAGCTAGTTATTCACCCTCAATCAAGGATGTTGCAATATATGTTATCCTTGGGTATTCTTCATTGTCCAAGTTGACTAGTTTGGTTTCCTCAATGAGGATTGATGATTTCTCTGGTTTATAGTCCTAGATGGGAGGAAGAGGCAAGTTTTCATCTTCTAGTGCCTCAGAGAGGTTTTCACCAGAAGATACACCCTTTATTTTTACCTTTTTAGGATCAGAATGTTCCCCAGAGGGGTTTTCACATAAGGACTCATTCTTTTCTCTTTTATTCTCAATTTTGTGGCTAAAGACTTCCTCTTCCCCGAAGTATCTTAGGGTTGAGCGTGTAGACACAAGTTGATTCTTCCTCTTGATGTGACTGCTGGTTGGATGCTCCCATGAACCTTAGGAGTGCTTTTGTGCTTTGGAACTCATTGATATGTGTTACAATTGGTCTCAGTCTATGAGTTCAGGAAGGATGAGGGGAAGTTTAATGAGGTTTATGGCGAGTTGATGGAGGACATAATTGTCTGGGAAGGCTTTATTATCGAAGATGTCATCGTAGGATTTCTTTTCTTCCTCTTCAGGGATGTCTTTGATTTCTACAAGGTCATGCTGGATATTCAAGAGGGTGACATTGGAAGAATTAGTGTTCCCAGTTGTAGTACTAGGTCCTTGTATGTACAGGTGAGGGTATTCAATAGAAGGCCTCGATGTTTAGATTTTGTGAGGCTTCTATTGGATCTTTGCTGCCACCTTCTTCTAGTCCTAGACCACCACCTTGATATTTCCATTGTTCTATGGCATATTTGTGCAATGAAGGATATTTTTTCTTGAAGTATCCAAGGAGCTCAGTGTCAGGAGGTGGGGGATCTTTGTTTAACCATTGGTTGATATCAAGGTCCATCTCTAGACTATTTATAATTCCATGGGAGATAAATGTTAATGGCCCCAACTACTTGATTTTAGGATTGGGTGGAGTATGATTTCTTTGGTGGCTTGGGTGCCTTTGTGTATGTGGATCAAGTGGTAGTGCCCCTACTGTGAATGCATCATTTAGGTTGTACTCACCATATCCCATGTTGTTGATTTTGACGGAAGAGAAGATGGAGGCTAGGATAGTCTCTGGATTGCTATGGGATTGGGATGAAATGGAAATGGAAGTGCCAATGTCAATTCTAGGATAGTGGGTGTAATGGGGGAATGATGCTTCCAATGAACGACAATATGCGAAGGGCTAGGGATCTGCAAGGATGGTGATTTTAGTACCTTGATTTCAAAATTTGAGGCACTGGTGATAAGTGGATGGGACGGCTTTGATGGAATGAATCCATGGTCGGCCAAGGAGGATGTTATATGGTAGGTCTAGATCAACAACATGGAAAACTGTGTCTTGGATTGTTGGGCCTATCTTGATTAGAAAAATAATGGTACCTTTTGAGGTACACTCCAAGTTATCATAGGCCCTAATACTAATGACATCATGTGATATGTCATCCTTTGTATATCCCACTTGCTGTATGAGTTTTATGGTGCACAAACTTAGGGCTGAGCCATTATCTATCATGACACTTTTGATGGAAAAGGCTTTGACCATGACGACGATGTGGAGGAGAGATTGTAGTCAGAATCAATGGATGGTATGTCAAAAGGTTTGAAGGATAGAGAACTGGATGCGGATAGGTGTCCCATGAGGTTCTCAAATTGGATGGTATCAATGTTAGCTCAAGAGATATCTCAAGATCTTGTGCTATCTCTTGAGCTTCTAGATCTTGAAATTTTATTATTTATCTTAGACAAATTCTTACATTGTATCAGATCCATAGAATATCTCATTGCATAGCCATTGGAGGACTCTTTGCTTCAAAATTTGGAGGGCCACAATTCAGATTCAGAGGAGTAGCAGCTTGTGGGAGCATTTAGAGAAAGATTTGACCTCACCATTGCATCTAGGTGACTGTTTCCAAAAAATTGACTATAAACTTGCCTACATTGGGAAAGAGTCAATTTTGAGGCAAATTTTTTTTGCAAATCAGACATGTGCAATCCGATCTGTGGTATGGTACAAATTTTCAAAAAAAATTTTAATTTTCAAATTAAAAAAAAATTATTTTTATTTTTTCAGATTTGGCATTTTTTGAGCAAAAATTTGGGGGTTGTTTTGGGGACCCCACCCCTATTTTTTGATCAAATTTGTAGGGAACAAGTGATAGAGCACAAAAAACAAGCTATCAAATCTTGGTAATCATGTCACTAGTTAACTGTCAGAACACACAAGAATACCCACAAGCTTCTCTATTTTAAGTTCTACAGATTAGCACTTATCTAGACCTCATTCTCACCCACCTCATGCATGTGGGATTATTTCTAAGGAACATTTCAAAAACTTCTACCACATGACACCTCGCTTACCAGATCAGAGTTCCCACACATCCCCACTCATCGAGCAGACCGCCAGAAAAGCAGCCCAGATCGGTAGATGAGCCAAGTTCATGGCTCCACAAGTGAGCTCTTTATTTTAGTTGGGGAGTGCTAGGCTATTTAAAAAGCTAGCAGAATAGGAGTGTAGTGAATGTGGGATTAAAATACCATGTCCACCACCTACCCCCCACTGTTGTGCCACCCAGCCACCAACTCTATTGGTGGCTCTTCCCCGAGTGCGGGCTCGCCTCCACACAAGCACCACAAGGGCCAATGAATATGTCATGTCATGCCAGTAGGGCACTTGAAAAACCAATAACAAATAGACATGTGGCTACCCAATGAAAATGATGTTTTCTATAAAAAAATTTGCATTTTTGCAGCATTTTCACGAGATTATACTTGATGCCCACTTGGATGTCACTCAGCCATTTTTTATTTTGCTTTGACGACCATGAAACTGTCAAATTTAATCGCCTATCTACATCATCATTTTCTGAGGTCAAATTTGATAGTCGTTTGACCGTCATACCTAGGATATTTTACATTGTTTTCACAATCATTTGACCATTAAACTTAACATAGTGGTTTTCTAACGTCATCAAGTTTGAAAAATTTTCAACCCTCACCATTTACAGTTTTGATTTTGCTATCCGACTTTGGGAGGCCATAACTTGGTCATCTAGACTCCAAATTGAGTGTAATTTTTTTTTATTTTGGCTAGAATTTCCTACACTTTCTAGTGGTGGTGTTATTTTATGGTTTTGGTGCAAAAATTTGACAGAAATTGTCATGCCCCACAAGGGAACCGGGGAAGAGAACAAAGATTCTCTTTGTAAAAGAAAACCTAAGTGATAATTTATGAAAAAAATTGAATTTTAAAAATAATTACATAAACAAAACATAGATTAACCTAGATTCCTCCAAGGTTCCCTTCTTATTAAATGCATGATTCATTTAAGTCCACTAAGTAAGCTAACAACAAAATTTACTTCTCAAAGAAAACTACATCATATCATTATAAGATTCTTTAAGAAATACAAAGTACTTTCATTTCAATTTTCCATTTAACACCATCTATATTCCTAAGTATCCTTTATGAACAATATAACTTTTAAATCAAATAGAATCATTTAATACATTGCAAATAATACATTTGTTTTTCAATAGCCTTTTTCACTTAATCAATAATAAGAAACATACTACGTTACAAAATCCTTTTTCTTTTCCAACTTACATCTTATACATAAACTTCACGCTTTCCCCCTTTCTTTTTCCCTAAGTCTACCCATTCCAAATACATCATTTTGAAAGACATTAATGATTACATTACATTCATCTCCTCTTGGGAGGTAACAATAATTTTGCATCATGAAATATAATTACAAAGCTTTCATTCTTCAAAAATTGGTACATAAGCAAGCATGAATATTCAAACATTGCATCCGCAAAAGATACCTCAAGAAAAAAATTTACCACCCAACCACGTGGATACCAAAAGGCCCACTCCCTCATGCTAGGAGATAAACACCAAGGTCCACAAAGAAGGGATAGCTAGGCCATACCTAGGGTTGGGTAACCTTTCCCAAATAGCAAAAGAAAAGAAGATCAAAGCATAAATTTTTTTCCAAAAAGGTTCTAAGGCTTGGTAGAAATTCTAAGCAACAACCTAAGTGAGTGTCATCACATAGCCCTCACCCCTTGGGTTGTCCTAGTACTAGCCACTCCGGGCCCTGGCCCCCAAGTAGGCACATGCGGAACCGAATGCCTTTCATACAAACAAGCGCCATTCAATCGTACCTACGCATAGGCACCTTCTCCCACTCCCATCCATAGACTTTACTAGCACTAATGGCATGGGTGAGGCACATTTAATATTTTTAATGTTTGAACCCATTCCCATAAGTTTAATTAAGTTTTCACTTGTTAAATAACTCTTCAGTTGGTTATCCTGGTTCTAGCCACTTAGGGCCCCGGCCCCGCATTGAGAGCCACTCACTTAGTGTCCTTAGGTTTTCTACCCTTAACCCACATATCACAAATACATCATACATATAATATAAACACATCATAAACACATTTGAGAACTGCATAAAAGAATAGAAAAATAATAAAATAGTGTAGGGATGTTTAAGAAAATTAAGAATGTTTAGGGCGGCCTAGAAAGGTCTTGATCCTCCTAGACAATCCTAAACCCTAAACTGCTTCCTACACACATCCTAACCCTATTAAGGCATCTAAATGCACTGAATATAATGTCCACTAAACAAGTAATTAACATATTTAAGGTTTACACAAAATTACATATGCCAAAAGATAATGCTCCATAAATTTGAATCTAAGTCTGAAATTTGACTAAGTCTGATTTTATTAAAAATCTAAAATTTAAAAGTTATAGCTTAACTCCTAGGAAGTTGAAACCTATCCCAATCAATCCAAAAGGTACCTAAACCCTTTATACAAGTATAACTTAAAGTATAAGAAATTAAAATACGTAACTTATACTTAAATGAAATGTTATACTTGTATAAAGCGAAACAAACAATACTAGTTTTCAGGAATACAATATGACAGGAAATAAAGCGAAACAAACAATACTAGTTTTCAAGAATACAATATGATAGGAAATGAAAATACTAATTTTCGGGATTCTATACTATGGCAGAAAATAAAATAATACCAATACTCTTTCCGGATTCTCCAAACCCTAATACGAGATCAAAACAATAATACTAGCTTGGGAATGAAATAATACTAATTCTTGGGCTTCTTGTTTGCGGAATAACAGATAATAACAGGAACTAAAAAATCACATGAATATGGATTAAAATGGCTGCACACAAACCCTAACTTGGGATCACAAAGCTGTACATACTCTAATGGAAGAAATTTTAATATATATACGGTGCATAATGTCTCGGGATAGAAAAATTACATACAAATAATCCTAAAATGACCAACATGGTACAATAATATAGCAACTTGTATTTGTATAAATGTTTATACAATAATAATGTATAAACATTCTACAATAATACAATAATACAGAGTGCAATAATACATAAACGTTTTGCATTAATACATTAATACATGATACAATAATCCATAAAGGTTTCTGCACTAATACAATTATACAAAATATAATAAGGTATAAACGGCTCACATGATATAATAATGTATAAACATTTTGCACATATGGATACAAATAATCATATACAAAAGCATTCAAACATAACAAAACATTCATAATATAAAAGAGAATAATCTCTTAGTATGGAATCCAACCTAGAGTCCTGCGGAGACCGGTTGATGAAGAAGAATCCAAGATTTCCAACCTACTCCAAGCACTTCTTCAAAGTCCTCCTACAAGCAAGCTCCAACTCCTTCACCTCCTCTCAGAGAAAAATCAACTCTCTCTCTCTCTCTCTCTCTCTCTCTCTTCTCTAAACTATAGAAATATCCTATTAAAATTAAAGCCTCTTCTCAAATCAAGATTTCCTCTCCCACTCCCCACACATAGGAAAGTCTTCCTATAAATAGAATGGAGGTGGTGGTTGCACGGGTAATCCAACCGATGCAACCATCTCAACTATCCATCCATTATTAGTTAATGAGATGGTTTGCAAAACCATTCCTGTAAAGGGAGAAATAAATTTTAAATAAAACTATAATCTATGTCTCCTAAATTTGAGGATGACACAATAGAGAATTTTAACCTTAAGAATAATTTACTAATTTATTTAGCTATGGTAATAGAATTTACTAATCCTTTTTACCATTTTTGAGAATAACATAGATTTATATTTATCTAAAATATTTTTCCTTCACACAAGTAATTTATTATATAATATTAATATATATATGTATTCATAGGCATATGTGTGCACCCATATGCTTACGGTACATATATCATAAGTACGACACATTATTACAAATATTAAATATTTAAGAATAACATTAATATAAAACATATTATTTATTTATACACTAATCCACATTCTAAAACATATATTAGGTAGCTACTAACATAAGTTAGATTATACCACTATTATTTAAAACATTTATTATTAATATTGCCATAGACACTTTGTTATTATGAGTATTATAAAATAATACCATAAAATTATTCATTATTATTGATATTAAAATCACATGCCACTTGTTCCTAATGAGATATGCTAGTATAATAGTAGCTACTACTAAAGATAAATTACTAAATCATACCTTCAATGAGAAATAACTCACATCAATAATCTACTAACAAAATTGAGCATACCATGAAAACAGTTAAAAATACCATACTCAAAACCTCGTTCTCAATGAATACAAAAGACAAGAAACTAGCTAAAAGATCCACAAAACCAATAAACTGAGAGATCACATAATACATCCACACAAAGGACTGACTCGGCACTTCCCACCTAAGGATAAAAGGATCAAAGGTGAAGTTTCTTCCTATGGAACCTGGTGATATCTCCGTAACAACAACAACGATCAAAGATTTTGAGGGATCGCTTAGACCTGTGAAGATAGGTGGAGACGATACCCGATACTTGTGTTAGCCCATTTTCATGTCATAGCAAAAATCCTCAAAAAATGGTTTATCCTTGCAAAAAATTTCATGCCTTTATCCTTTTTCCTTTGGTCTCTGCAATTTCTTTTGTGTCTTTGGCCTAAACCCTTGGCAAAATTTAAAAATCTAGCCATTTGCATGAAAAACCTTTTGTTTTACCGTGGACCTGTTCTATTTTAATGTTACCTTTTTCAGGCCACTTAAGTTCCTAAAATCGCACGTGCTTAATATTTCCCTAAGTGTAGTGCCTAGCGGGCTTTAATATTTCCTAAGTCCTAATGATTTAATTCTTCCTAAGTCCCTGCGCTAAAATTTTTCCTATAGTTTTGGCTTTAATATTTTCCTGGGCCTGGCTCATTGACACCATCTTAATCCTATGGTTGTCATAAGTTCACAAGAGTTTTGTCAGAGGCTTGCAATCTTATGATGACCATTGATTCTCTTTCATGACGTAACGCTTCAGACGGGTAGGTCAATTTCCACATAAGCATAAATGGCGCTTCCCTATTGGCCGAAAGAATCAATGAAGTGGTAGAGTTGTCAGAATGACCTATGAATGAAGAAAAAATTGTGTGTCCACTTGCCAGATTTTGTGATGTGGTGGTCTTTCATTCATCGAAGTATCCTATGTAGCACGGTGGGGTCACGCTCTATGATATCGGCTAAGATTCCAGATCGACGGTTGGCGTATAAGCACATAGAATCTTTTGAGCCCTTCAGATCATGCACCATCCATCTGATTATCTAGGTGTTTAGGTCAGTAATAAATGGTGGGTCCAAAATAACATATAGGTACAATTGGTAATCTGTGATTGGTCCACGATGTAATATGCTGGCAGTTGTCAGTGGGACCTGGTTTCCAGCTTGTCAAAGGGTGCTGACATCTACAAAAGATCAATGATGGGTGTAAGTTCTCATGGGATGTCTCAGAGGTTTGAGATCTTATGTTGGCCATCGATTTCACCTTTTTCAGAAATTGTAAAGTTTGGCGGGTCCACAGCTACGTGTACTCAATTTGGCATCTCCTCATTGGTCAACGGAGGTTGACATGGAGTCTATCAGTGGGACCTAAGTCAGAAAGATTGATTGATGGTCGGCACATGATATTATGGAATATTCTTGCTCCATGAGATCATATGCCATCCATCCATTTTGATGTCAGGGGGTCAGTGGGTCCTGTGTCAGAGGTGACTGAGTGGTAAGTAGTGAATGTTATAGTGAGAAGTGGCACAAAGCGAGCCCAGGTGAGGGTTTAGTGTCTAGTGGATCTGATAAAGGTTTAGTGGCTTGACAAAATTTAAAAGGCTTCACGCAAAGGAGTGTTTGCGCAATCGCTAAATTAACTGGCAGTAACATAGGGTATTCCATGAACTAGAGAAAGCCTTCAGTCGCTAGTTCGCCAAATATAACTGGGACATAAAGCCCATGAAATAGAAAGATCTAACGGTCGTGACTTAAAGTTGAGTCCATATTTGAATGTCGACTGTCGATTCGCTGCTAGCGCTATGAAACTAGCTGTTTAAATTCAAATTCAAATTTGCAGAGGGTTTTTCACGATAGAAAGGACTAAAATTTATTGTTTAAGCGATCAGATCTGGTAGAATTGGTTTTGCCGATGGTTGCACTGTGGTCCAGGGTGTTCCATGATCATTTGTAGGGGTCTGTACTATGTTCTTTATGCTCGAGGCATGTTGCAGGTGGTCGAACAGGTTGACAAATTTGGCATTTTCATGGTTCTCAGTACCTTCTTAGTGAAATTGTCATGATTGAGGATCACTCCGGGATCTATTTTCTCCTGGTTGCCTGGGTTTCTTCCCCTGTATTAATTTTTTTTTACTGTTTCTAGTTGGTTTGGTGGGTGAAACCCTAACCCTAGTCATCCGTAGCTTGTTGCATCTTGTTTTGAGATTTCAAGATGACTAGGGGGGTATATATTGCAAGATTTTTAATTTGGTAGGGGTTCCAAAAGTTTTTTTTGGTCCTTGGTTGTTGATGGTATTATACTGAACAAGGAGAGCTTGGATTTAGGGTTTTGTTTCTCTTTGCACTTTTTTGTCTAAATAATGTATTGATTCTCAAGTTTTGATGAGAATATAGTTGAATTCCAATCTCATAGTGGTGTATGTCTTCTTGTTTTGATATTGAGCTCATATATGTTAATGTCACAAAGTGAGTTAGCATATGGTAAATAAAGAGTATTGTGAAATTATCTTTGAGTTCCTAACAAAGTTAGGATTAAAGTCTTTCAGGTAATTTTAGTGAGTTCATGGCTTGATAAGAATTTGATGTCCTGGTATGTGAGTGAGAGGGATAATAGGCAAAACACTTATCCTAAATTCAAGTGTGTTTGAGTTAAAATTTTCAGTTGGTATAAGTTATTTAGTAACTCTATGCCCTGGGTTAAGGCACTGATCTATTCTCTAGAAGTAGTCCATCATCATCAATCACACACACACAATATAAATGATAAAATCTTTAATCAATTAGTAAGGGGTATAAATGTCTATTAGTTAGTGATTCCTTTCAAGAAGTGAACCAAGGGTACACCCGCCTGAGCATCTTGGCTCAAAGTGTAGGAGGATCTCTTTGATCCTTGTTAATTGGCCCTTTTACTTGTAGACTTTTGAGTGGTGATAGAGTCAGTGACATTAAGTTGTCAATCATAGTGTAAACCTGCAAGTTGAAACCAAAAGGACAACCAACAAAATGGTGACTCCGCTGGGGAGAACAACAATGAAGAACTACATCTGTTAGAATCTCTGGTTGTGGTTACATTGTAAAGTCAAAATCCTATTGACCAGATTGATTTGCCCATCTAAGTCCCAAACAAAATGGGGACTCTGCTGGGGAAGAAGTAAAAGACAGCAAGCCTCCTTGCTTGGCTGGATCATCCTAGAGTCTTGGTTAAAGATCATAGAGTCAGATATAAAAACAAAGCATTTGCTAAGATTTTCTCACTGAGTGTTGAGTGGCGACTCTGAATTCTCTCTTTGATCAGTGCAGTCACTAATAAGTAGTGTGATCCTGGTGAAGTTTAGGTTGATTGGAAGAAGATATAAAGACAAGTACAACATTTTCCTCTTCTAGGAGGTGGCGACTCTGAAAAGTAAAGAACCTGATGGAGGTGCATGGTGAGCTCTAGATCTGCCCTACCTTCCAGTCAACAAGGTTTCTGCTGCAAAACTTTCAAGTATTCTCTTGTTAAAAATGTTTCCCTATCAAGTGTTTAGCACTATTGTAAAGGGATAAGTAGTAGTGGTCGGTTCCTTATGGAGGAATATAGGCCCTTTTATTTTGATGGCATTGAAAGTGCCCCTAATGAGTTCTCTACTAAGGATGGGGAGTCCTTGCCTAGATTCATGGGTGATGGATCAGTTTTGGCAAGCCAGCATATAGATGATGTCATGGGTCTTTTTGGTAAAATAGATGTTGAACATGAAGATGTTGCTATGAGACTTTTTGTGCAGACTTTTTCTGATAGTGCAAGGAAGTGGTTCCTGTCCTTGCCTTCATGTTCAATCCCTTCTTGGGATGTGTTGAGAGCTAAGTTTATAAAGCATTTTGATAAAGTTTCTGCTCTCAAGAAGGAATTAGCAAAAATAAAATTGGAGAATTGGTGGTTAGAGGAGGACATAAGATTGCTAAGACTGGTGGTTCCTTATGTTGATCATGAGGAGGGTGCCAGTGGTTCTGATATTGAGTCTCATTATGCATAAAGTGTTGACTATGAAGCTGATATTAAGGTTAGTGCATATGAGAGTGTTGAAGATGAATCTGAAGTTGACAACATTTCCAATCTATCTACAGATTTTTCTTCTTTTCAATATCAGGATTCTTGTTTCTTGTCCTGGTTTGATGATGTTTTGTGTGAAAGGGAAAATATTGAATATGATGCAGATGATGATTCCTGCAATGGTTGTTTCACACAAGATGATCCAAAGACATAAATGTTCATCCTTGTTCTTGACAAGGATGATGTTTACAACAATAAGGGTGAAGCTGAGGAAGATGACATCAAGGCCCAAAGTCCATTGAGCAGTGAAAAGATTTCAGCACTCTTGGCTAAAGAACTTCAAAGGTATGCACCTGGTGTGGACTTTGATTTATGGCTCCCTTGTGATATATCCTTTGATATTGATAATGAGACCAATGTTCAAAGTGATTTTGATAATCCATTTTCACCAAAGATCCCATCATGTAGTGACTCTGCAAAAGAAGAGGTAGAAGGACATGACAGTGCACTTTCCTGTCATAGAGATTGCAGTGATGAACAAGTTTCTTGTTCATATCCTTTTCCTTCTTTTGATAAATATGATACTGGTGGTGACAGTATTGAGGACTTTGTCTTCAATGATTGGGACAGAAAATCTTTTGATACACATGATTATGCAGATTAGTTGCTCCCCTGTCACAATATTTATAAAGAAGACCTTCACTTGGTTCATGATCTAGTTCATGAAGACATTAGGGATGAACCAAGTTGCTCATTGGCTAAGGTAACATGTGAAGGTGAATTTAGGGATCCAAGTCCTTCTCAGCCAGGTATTTTTGTGGTAATGCATGGTGAACAATATGCTTTATTTTCTAATGCATTACTAGAGAAGTATTTTATTTTTTCCAGTCATCAGAAGGAAGTAAATGATGTTCCTTACTTCTTAGAATATAAATGTAAATATGGGGGTTGTGACTGAAAGAACATGGGTAGTGATAATTGCAATATCATTTTTTAGCCCATGAAAATTCACATATGTTGGCAGCAAGACCATTAGGATGATTTCATATGGTTGGTCACATATGTACATAAAAATCATATTTTTGATTTAGGTGGGTCATTGGTTTTCTTTTGGTGGCCTGGGGCCACCAAATAAAGTTGTAAATCTTGTAAACTCCATAAATATTTCCCTTTCCTATTGTGTGTTTCCCTTCCTTTTCCCTGGTTCGGTTGCCAGTTTTTGAGGCCCCTATTTTTTTTCCAGTAGGTGGTCTACTCTCCTAGAAATCCTCAATTCTTGCATGGGCACAAGTTACCCATCATCTCCAGATAGAGCCACTGTTAGCCCATTTTCATGTCATAGCAAAAATCCTCAGAAAATAGTCTATCCTTGCAAAAAATTTCATGCCTTTATCCTTTTTCCTTTGGTCTCTGTAATTTCTTTTATGTCTCTGGCCTAAACCCTTGGCAAAATTTAAAAATCTAGCCGTTTGGATGAAAAACCTTTTGCTTTACTCTGGCCTTGTTCTATTTTAACGTTACCTTTTTCGGGCCACTTAAGTTCCTAAAATCGCATGTGCTTAATATTTCCCTAAGTCTAGTGCTCGACGGGCTTTAATATTTCCTAAGTCCTAATGATTTAATTCTTCCTAAGTCCCTGCTCTAAAATTTTTCCTATAGTTTCAGCTTTAATATTTTCCTGGGCCCGGCTCTCTGACACCATCTTAATCCTATGATTTTCGTAAGTTTGCAAGGGTTTTGTCAGAGGCTTGCGATCTTATGATGACCGTTGATTCTCTTTCATGATGTAACGCTTCAGATGGGTGGGTCCATTGCCACATAAGCACAAATGGTGCTTCCCTATTGGCCAAAAGAATCAATGAAGTGGTAGAGTTGTCAGAATGACCTGTGAACGAAGAAAAAATTATGTGTCTGCTTGCCAAATTTTGTGATGTGGCAGTCTCTCATTCATCGAAGTGTCCTATGTAGCATGGTGGGGTCACGCTCTATGATATCAGCTAAGATTCTAGATCAACGGTTGGTGTATAAGCATATAGAATCTTTTGAGCCCTTCAAATCATGCGCCATCTGTCTGATTATCTAGGTTTTTAGGTCAGTAATAAATGGTGGGTCCAAAATGACACGTAGGTATAATTGGTAATCTATGATTGGTCCACAATGCAATATGCCTGCAATTATTAGTGGGACCTAGTTTCTGACTTGTCAGAGGGTCCTGACATCTGTAGAAGATCAACGACGGACGTAAGTTCTCATGGGATGTGTCAGAGGTTTGAGATCTTACACTGGCCATCGATTTCACCTTTTTTAGAAATGGTAAAGTTTGGCGGGTCCACAACTACGTGTACTTGATTTGGCATCTCCTCATTGGTCAACAAAGGTTGACATGGAGCCTATCAGTGGGACCTGAGTCAGAAAGATTGATTGACAGTCAGTGCATGATGTTATGGAATATTCTTTCTCCATGAGATCATATGCCATCCATCCATTTTGATGCTAGGGGGTCAATGGGTCCTGTGTCAAAGGTGACTGGGTGGTAAGTAGTGAATGGTATAGTGACAAGTGGCACAAAGTGAGCCCAGGCGGGGGTTTAGTGTCTAGTGGATCTGATAAAGGTTTAGCGGCCTGACAAAATTCAAAAGGCTTCACTCATTCATGAAGAAAATAGTGATGTGCTAAAAGGTTTGGTGATTTAGTGAAGGAGTGTTCACGCAATCGCTAAATTAACTAGCAGTAACATAGGGTATTCCGCGAACTGGAGAAAGCCTTCAGTCGCTAGTTCACCAAATATAACTAGGACATAAAGCCTGTGAAATAGAAAGATCTGAAGGTCATGACTTAAAGTTGAGTCCATATTTGAATGTTGACTGCCGATTTGCTACCAGCGCTATGAAACTAGTTGTTTAAATTTAAATTCAAATTTGCAGAGGGTTTTTCGCGATAGAAAGGACTAAAATTTATTGTTTAAGCAGCCAGATCTGGTAGAATTGGTTTTTTCAACGGTTGCACTGTGGTCTAGGGTGTTCCATGATCATTTGTAGGGGTTTGTACTATGTTCTTTTTGCTTGAGGCGTGTTGCAGGTGGTCGAACAAGTTGACAAATTTGGCATTTTCATGGTTCTCAGTACCTTCTCAGTGAAATTGTCATGATTGAGGATCACTCTAGGATCTATTTTCCCCTGGTTGCCTAGGTTTCTTCCTCTATATTAATTTTTTTTACTATTTCTAGTTGGTCTGGTGGGTGAAACCCTAACCCTAGTCATCTGTAGCTTGTTGCATCCTATTTTGGGATTTCAAGATGACTAGGGGGGTATATATTACAAGATTGTTTCTTTGGTAGGGGTTCCAAAAGTTTTTTTTGGTCCTTGGTTGTTGATGGTATTATACTGAACAAGGAGAGCTTGGATTTAGGGTTTTGTTTCTCTTTGCACTTTGTTGTCTGAATAATGTATTGATTCTACAAGTTTTGATGAGAATATAGTTGAATTCCAATCTCATAGTGGTGTATGTCTTCTTGTTTTGATATTGAGCTCATATATGTTAATGTCACAAAGTGAGTTAGCATATGGTAAACAAACAGTATTGTGAAATTATCTTTGAGTTCCTAACAAAGTTAGGATTAAAGTCTTTCAAGTAATTTCAGTGAGTTCATGGCTTGATAAGAATTTGATGTCCTAGTATGTGAGTGAGAGGGATAATAGGCAAAGCACTTATCTTGAATTCAAGTGTGTTTGAGTTAGAATTTTTACTTGGTATAAGTTATTTAGTAACTCTATGCCCCAGGTTAAGGCATTGATGTATTCTCTAGAAGCAGTACATCATCATCAATCACACACACACAATATAAATGATAAAATCTTTAATCAATTAGTAAGGGGTATAAATGTCTATTAGTTAGTGATTCCTTTCAAGAAGTGAATCAAGGGTACACCTGCCTGAGTATCTTGTCTCAAAGTGTAGGAGGATCTCTTTGATCCTTGTTAATTGGCCCTTTTACTTGTAGACTTTGGAGTGGTGATAGAGTCAGTGACATTAAGTTGTCAATCATAGTGTAAACCTGCAAGTTGAAACCAAAAGGACAACCAACAACCTGTAATCCTGCATCACCAAGAAGAGATACATATATATACATATGGATATACAAATTAGATATATGCAAGCAGACAACCAAGATCGATACATCATGTGGACCTCAACTAATTGAGTAACTACGACTTCGTCCTGAGTCATGAAAACACATCAGACACATATCCATGAAACATAAAACATCATGATAATGGTTAGATTCAAATCCTTGGGTTAGGTCCATAAAATATATAAATGATAACCATAAATGAGCATACCAATCATATCATCATCCACAAAACATTAATGTAAATGTATAGTTCTAACCATCATAATAAAATGTCCAAATCAAAAAAGTCTAAGTATCACCATAGGAGAGAGTGTATTATAGAAATTGCATATTTTGGAGACTGTACCTATTTGATCCCTATTTTTGCAACTTCAGAGGATCCGTGCAAGTTCATACAGACACATTTTCATGTGCCATTCTTTTTGAAAGTACATTATTGTTTGGGTGCTTTCTACCTTTGCTATCAAATTCTAGCCTTATTTGGGAAAAAAGATCACTTTCAGATCTAGGTTCTTTTTTGCCTTGTATGATCATTGTAATGCTTGGATTTTGATTTGATTCTAAGAAATATTGATTTAAGTCTTCTTTGGCCTCATTGAGGTGGTTGTAAACAACAAAATCAGAAGTCCACTTTGGTCCATTTTGGCAAGTGGCAATTGTACATGCACTACATATAAAGTGCCAAAAGCATCATTTTGGGGGGATGGGTTCTTTGATTGAGTGACTTTGGGGGGTGTCTCATGTTCTTGTGTGTGTCTCTCTCTCTTTTTCTTTAATTTTTGCCTCATGGGTTCACCGAAATGTCCATTGTTACCTTCACACAACTATGCTACATGGAAAGATAAAGTATGGAGTAAACCAATGGAAAAGGGTTTAAATATTTATGTAAATGGTAAAATTCAAGAACCTACTAGTCCTAATGTGGATGTTAATGCAAAATATGTTTGGGAAATCAAAGACAATATGGCTTTATAAGGTGTTGGGTTCATGAAGATGTCTTCTTCCACATATCTAGCTTTAAGGATTCCAAGGGTGCTTGGGACAAACTTGAAGACTTGTATGGTAAGGTGGATGAGGAGATGACATTCACAATTGAGGATGATCTACTTGTCTTGGATCCTAAGAAGTTTGACACAATTTAAGACTATGTCAACAAAGCTAATGAGTTGAGAACACTATTTAAGGATTGTGGTAATCCCATGAAGGATGAAAGGTTGATTCGTCATATCTTGAAGAGACTACCTTTAGAATATGAATATTTTTTATTGAGTTACAATACTCACAAGTTGACCATGTGAAGTGCCTTCACTAAGCCTTCATTTGATGCATTTTTAGAAATGTTGATGATGGAACAGTCAAAATTGATGGATATGGGAATTCTCAAGTCTTCAAAGTCTATGGCATTGGTGGCTAATAATGAGAACCAAAGAAGTGAAGGTGGAAAAAATTTCAAGAAGAAGAAGTGGAAGCCAAAATCACAATCAAAGACACAACAATCTTCCTTCTCACAACAAGGTGATTCTTCTTCCAACAAGAAGGGAAACAACAACAAGAAGGATAAACTATTTTGTGCATATTGTAAGAAACCAAATCATGATGAGCATCATTGCAAGAATAAGAGAATTGATGAGTTGGAAAACTTACTCAAGAAGAATAAAATCAATGTGCCAAATGCTTCCAAGGATTCATCTCCATCCACTTCAAAGGGAAAAGGGAAAGCATTTATGGAAAGTTCAAGTTCTTCAAAGGATTGGATTCTTGACTCAGGTGCCACACATTATATGGGTGCTTCAAAGGGGAAATTTTCTTCATTGGAGCCATCTAAGGTGCCTCACATCTTTATAGGGAATGATAGACAAGTGAAAGTTGAAGGGAAAGGACCAGTTGAGATGGAAAATGGAGAGTTCAAATATGTTCTCTATGTTCCTAACCTTAGCATCAATCTCCTTTCAATTAACCAAATCACTAACTATGGAGGTGGAAATAAAGTTGAGTTCCTTCCCGATTCAATCATGTTGCAAAATCTTAAGGATGATTCATTGGTTGTAGTGGGGAAAGATAATCATGGCACAAGGTTCTATTCTTTCTCCCACTTTGTGCATAAGTCTCCTTCACATGCGTCTCCTTCACATAATCCATCACAAAGTAAATTATGGCATAAGTAGTTTGGACATCTTGATTTTGACTATCTTTAGTAGCTTAGTTCAAAGAATATGGTCAAAGGTCTACCTACAATCAACTTTTCCAAGGGTGAATGTTCAACTTGTTCAATGGATATGCATCTTGAAGAGAAGTTTGAAAAAGGAAAGTCTTGGAGAGCATCAGTTTTTCTTGAGGTGGTTCATAGTGTAGTAGATGGCCCCTTTCCAGTGACATCACTCAACAAGGGTTTCTATGTCCTCACTTTCATTGATGAATTTTCTCGCTACACATGGGTCTACTTTCTTGGTCACAAGAATGAAGTGTTTGATAATTTTCTAACCTTCAAGAGTCATGTTGAGAAGCAATCAACTAAAGCCATCAAGGTTCTTCAAGTAGAAAATGAAAGAGGATATGTGAACTCAAGACTTAGAGACTTTTGTGAACTTGAGGGTATTGATCTTCAGAATCTAGTTGCATTTAGTCCACAATAGACAAGAGTTGTAGAATGAAGATTATAAATCTTAAGGAAATGGCAAGTTTCATGATTGAAGCAAAGTCTCTCGATTCATCACTTGTGTTAGAAGCTATAAGTTGTGTCAATCACATCCTTAATAGATCTCCTCATAATGCCTTAGATAGAATGACTCCTTTTGAGGCATGGGATAGAAGAAAACTGGCATGGTGTAGAAGAAAACCAGTTGTGAAACACTTTAGAGTATTTGGTTGTCCATCATGGGAAAATAGATCTTCATGGAAATGCAAGCCACCTCCACCAAGGCCTTGCACATTCATTGGATATGAAGAAAGTATTAAGGTATATAGACTTATGGATCTCGAGACTCGTGAGATTTTCATAAAGAGGAATGTTCACTTTGAGGAAAGTTCACCTAGCTTATCCTCTACTTCTCTCCATCCTTTGGACATTCTGGAAACTGATAGTGACAACATTGGAAGTGATTCAGATGGTTCATCTACCTCAACATATATACACAGGATTACACCTTTTCTTGGTCAACTTAAGGTTGAGGATATTCCTTTATCATCATCTTCTACTAGACCTCATTAGGTTATAAAGACTCTTGATTCAACAAGTTCACTTATGGGGGATCCTTTGAATAGTCATAGGACAAGGTCACATCATTGACACATTCCACATGCATACATTGCTATGGTGATAGGTCCATCTGATTCAGCACACCAGGGTACACCTTGTCTTTCAATTCAAACAATAGGGGATGACTACTTGAAAGACATTGCAAGTTTGTTTGTGGAGTCCTACATTGTTGATATGGGAGACATCATTTATGATATACATCTTCTCTTTGATGGGGAAGATCCTTCTTCAGTTGTTGTGAGGGAACACTCTGACCCTCATATCCATTCTCTACATGATCACTCTTTTGAGGTTGATGTGATTGTGGATCCATGTGATTGTGGATCCTTATGTACAACAATTGCAGGAGGTCTCTTTATCACTAGAGGAGACACTTGGTTCTTTGGGACATGTTCTGCATCCATCTTTGTTTGATCATGACTTGTTCTTTTTAGCAGTTTTGGAAGGGAGGGCCTTCAATATTGACATGGGGATAGTTGATAAGTTTTTAGAGACATCATATACACATATGGCTTTGTTTCTTCCTAAGGGGATGAATGTTGTTCGACATTAATGGACTAGCTTCTACATTCATCCTAGAACAACTATCACTGATGGACATTCTACATTGAGGGGGGGCTACCTTGTCTCTCTTCTTCTACTACTTCTCTCTTACGGGGGGACTTTTTCCTCATATGGGGTTTTTTCCTTCTCATATTTCTATATTGTATCTATATGATGTATGTCATAATGGGGGGGTCTTGATTACTTCATCCATCCATGCATCTTGTTTATCATCTCTCTTTTTAGGGGAGAGTTTTTCCCATGAGGTTTTCCCTCTTTCTCCTCGTTATGAGAGATTGCATTGCTCTTGGATTTTGTACATGGGTGCCTCACATGGCCTAATAGTTGGGACCCATCATGCATTATCATCTAGCATTGTGAGCTTAAGTGCATTCCCCTAAGTTTAACTTAAGGGGGGGTGTTGGTGTAATTAACTATTACTAATTACACTTTATTTAAGTTTACTTAGGATAATGCATTTGCATATTAGTTGTCATTAAGACACCTAGGAGTTTGCATTTCATTTTAGCACTTGGTTAAGAGAAAATCCAATTTACATGGTGATAGTTATCATCTCATACCTCTTTGTGTGAGAGATCCACCTTTAGTGCTCTTATCATAGTAGAATCCTCTCTTTGTTGCACATACTTTGATGTACAATGGAGGATGATCCAGCATTGGTTGACATGTGATTCCACCTAATGAGGTTGATATCTTATCTTCTCCTTATCAAGTAGTCTTATCACATTGCCTATATAGTTAGGCACTCCTACATTGTATATAATTATTATATATGAATTCTATTTGATCATTTTTTAATCTATTCATTTGATCATCTTGTCTCTCTTGTGCTATCTCTTGAACTTCTAGATCTTGGCATTTTATTATTTGTCTTAGGTAAATTCTTACAAGTTCATTCTCATGAAATGGGATAGTTTGGGATGCAGGTTATTGATGAATATTTTAGTAAGGTGTTTCTCTAGTGGTTGATATGATAACCTCATGGTGAGGTTTTTCCATCATTGCAAGTAATCATCTAGGATCTCACCTCCTTTCTATTTAGAGTTGTAAAGGTCTAACAAGGATAGCTCATTTTCCATATTATGTGTGTATTGGGTGATGAACTTCTCAAAGATTTATGCAAAGGTTGTGATTTTCCCATAAGGTATCTTGTAAAACTACTTGATAGCACTCCCTCCCAAGCTCTTGGGGAAGAGGCACATGAGGAACTTGTCATTGTAAGCCACCTCTTGGCATGCCATGTAAAACTCTTTAACATGACTGACTAGGTCTCCCTTCCCTCAATATTTGGCAAACTTAGGGGTCTCAAAGCGCTTGGGGAAGGGGATTGTCATGATTGATCTATCAAAGGGATAGGGACATACCTCAAACTTGGAAGCCTTTCTCTCTGTTCTAGCTTGAAGCTCTTTGAGAGTGTTCTTCATTTCTTCCCATTCAACATTGACAGATGTTGGAGTGGGTACTCCCATTAGGAAAGGATCTAATAGTGCTGGTGAATAGGGATGATTCTACAGTGGATATTGTGGAGTTGGATAAGAGGATTGCCTAGCTATATAGGCTGATTGGAATGGATTTTGGGGTGATGGATGCTAGGGAGGATATTGTTGTTGAGGTGTGGGTACGTATTGCTATGAAAGATATAGTGTTTCTTATTGTTGTTGGGGGATGATAGGATGTTTCTATTATGTAGGATAGGATGATGCCTATTGTTGTTGTTGGGGGATAATGGGATGTTGTTGTTGCATAGGATATGATGATGCTTATTATTTTTGGGGGATAATGGGATGTTGTTTTTGCATAGGATATGATTATGCTTGTTGTTTGGGGATAAGGGTATGTTGTTGTGTTGGGAAGTACTATTGTTGTGGAGTAAGTTGGTGAAATGGGATAGATGCTTGCTAGTAAGATTGGCCTTGTGTTTGACTAATGTATGTGGGATGCATTTCTACATGGATGAGGGATGGAGTGGTTGCTTGGAAATTGGTAGTAGGAGGTGGTTGTGCAAGATGGCTAGCAAGATGGAAAAATATAAAGAAAAGATCCAAATGAACAAATGAAATAACAAGTATCTCACAAACCTTTTTCCATAGGGAGGATTAATGGATGATGATTGATTGAGGATGAGGATTGGTTGATTTGATTAGTCTGATATGAGGAAGGATACATCCTGTAAAGATCGATGATGGATTTTTGAACTAGGATTCCTATGACAAGAGATAGGTAAGATACTTAAACCTTAAAAGGACAAAGGGATGATTGTTGAAGCGCTTGGCAGGATAGGGAAAAAGATCACGATGATACAAGGGCTAACTGATATAGAGGATGAGACCTAAAGATACATATGTACAAATGAGCTCAGGTGGAGACATGAATGATGCAAGGGTACAAGAAGCAGGATGTGATGCTCAAGGAATTGGGGGATGAAGCTGATGATGCAAAGATATGCAAGATGATGCCCCAGTTGGGCTGGAAAGACAAGATGGATTGATGGTGGATAGGGTGATGATGGATGATGTGTCCTAAAATGACACAAGGACTGAAAAGGATGCATCCCAATGATGATTATTGGATGGGGATCAAGACTTGCAATCAAGAATAGGAACAAGACTAAGGATGTGATTGGATCATTTGACTAATGTTGGATTTTGGATAGCTAGAGGATGTGGATAAGATTTGCATGCGTTGGAAGATTGTTAGGAATATTGGAATATGGATGGGATGGCATTGGATTGCATGGGGATAGCCTATAGCTAGATACCAATGACAAGGGAAGTATAAGGCATGGAATGATGGAGGAAAATGCTGAGGGATAGAGGAATGCTTAGGAATGATGATAGAGGAATGCTTAGGGATGTGGATAGAGGAATGCTTAGGAATGAGGATAAAGGAATACTTAGGGATGTGTATAGATGAATGCTTAGGGATATGGATAGAGGAATTCTTAGGAATGAGGATCTAGAGAAATGCTTAGGGATTGAATGCTGGAGGAAACACTTGGGGATAAGGATAGAGGAAATTCTTAGGGATGGGGATTGATGGATTTGAAGGATTTGGATGGAAGGATTGGAGGAAGATAAGGATTTGGATGGAAGAAGATAAGGATTTGGATAGAAGAAGATAAGGATTTGGATGGAAGAAGATGTGGATTTGGATGGAAAAAGATAAGGATTGGGAGATGGAGGAAGATATGGATTTGGATGGTGGGAGATAAGGATAATGGATGATAGGAGAGGAATGCTAGATGTAGGAGATGGATGGTCATCATCACTAGTGGATTTTCATGAGGTAATGACATAACATGACTCATCATCTTTAGGAGAGAGATTTTTTGATGGATTTCTTGTGAAACTCCTTGGATACTTTCATGATGGAGGTTGAGGTGAAGGATTTGAATATGTAGATGGCAGGGAGCTAGGGTACTCCATACATGAAGGTGGGATGGTGGATTTTGAACTTGGTTGAGGGGATGACTATATAGAAGAGTAGTTAGAGGATGGCATGGCTAGATAGTTCACATAAGTGGGAATAGAGGAAGCTTGTGAACTGGACTGGCTAACTAATGGGATGTGGGTGATGGATTAAGATATGGGATATGAAGCAGATTGAGGGATGAATGTTTCTTGTGGAAGGGGATTTGTGGTAATGTAGGTAGGAAGGGAAGATGGTGGATTGAGATGGGATGGATTAGAAGACTAGGATCTTGGATTTGAAAATGGTTTGGAGGATAAGGATATTGAGGATTTGGATAAGGGTTGTAGCTAGTAGTGTCATTGTGAAAAGGTGGTATTTGGGATATGACTATGGAAGAAGGTGGAGGTAGGAAGGATGTATGTGGGGGATATGTAGGTACATCATAGGAAGAAGGTGTGGATAATGAATTTCCCTTGTCAAAGGTATGATAAGGAGTATGAGTGGTTGTGTATGGAGAAATGATGGGGTATTTTGGAGGAATGATTAGATTTTGAAGCATGTTTGGAGCAAGTTTGCTAATGTTTTCAATGTATTCATTATGATCAACAAGATTATCATCATCATTGGAATAGGGTGGAGTGGGAGAAAAGATATGACAACCAAACTCATCAAAATATATTTGAGACATGCTGACTTGCGAATGAGTTGGATTGGGATGAAGGATGAAGATGGAAGGGAGACTAAGGCTCAGTTTAGGATGACCGATAAGATCATACTAGGATTTGGTTTAAGCTCAGGATAGGAGGAAGAAATAACTCTAGAAGAAGATGAAAAGGGGATGGGGGATGACCAAGATGACTCTACTAACCTAGGATTAGGACAACAAGATGATGGGAAGACTATGATCTGTGAGACTAGGATGATAGGATTCTGGAGGCTTTGGATGACTTCTAGACTGAAGGATTGAACTGACATGGCAAAGGATTGGTGTATAGAACTCTTCATTTGTGTATGTTTGACATATGTTTTGCACTAAGTCTAAAACTTTGAAAACACACAAGAAATATTACCCTAAGGAATTTTGGCTTGAATAGGAAACCTTTTCTCATAGAATTAGGCACACATCCAAGAGATAATCAGAATACGGCCACAACCAAGCACATAATGGCTCCAGTCATGATGTCATATTATCTGGTTCCAAGTGCTCATGGATGGCACAACATGATGAGTGTCTTGGGGAGATTCTTATTCTCCTTGCACAAATATTAGAAAGCCTTTGCGGGTAGATCGAGAATCCTCTAATTAATAGGTGTTTGGTAATGTTTGTGGCATCCTCCCAATTAATTTGTACATGTGTGAATCACTTAAGAGCATAGTTGACCATGTCAAAATAGTAGGGATATTCACCTACCTTGGGATACAATCAACATGCATCGCCTGAGCTTGAGGGGATGAAGTGAGAGTTTTCTCAACACTTTGTTTCTATACCGATCGAGGAAATACTAGTTTGAGGTTGTTCTCCAAAGAGGAAGCGATTTTCTCTCTGGACAAGCCTCGCTAGAAGTAAAAAAAAATTGAACTTATCCTAGTTCAATTGTTTTATGACACTTAGATTTAAATGGGCTTTACAGAATTTGAAAAACTCCTAATAAATACATCATGAAGGGTTCATTTTTCCAAATTTGATTTTTTAAGTGTGTTTTATGCTATGACTCTTAAGCACTCATGATTTAGGATGCAAATTTCATTTCCTTTTGAAAAATAGAAAGCTTTCTGGAACTTTGGGAAAATGAAGCAAGTGTTTTATTCTATATCATTCGAGATTAGATTTTTTATTCTTTTTAAGCTCCAAATGTTTGATTGATTCAGTTTCAAGATTGAATTGTTCACTTCTTTAATGCATTCCAGATTTGATGTGGTTCTTTTTAGAGCCCAAATGGATTGGAATAATAAAAATCTACTTTGAAATTTATGCCCACTTGTAGAAGGCATAACTTTCTACTCATAGCTTGAAAAGACATGCCACTTACACCATTGGAAAGATAATCCAATTATGTAGAGGAAAATTTTAGGAGTATGAGATTCCTAGGAAGATGGGCCCATAAATGCTCTAGAGGCCTCTAAAACTACAAATTTCTAAAACATCACAAATATAGATTTGATTGAGTTTGTTTGATTAACCTTATGCATTCGACATTGGATGCTTTTAGAATTTAAAGGAAATAACTGACTTTGATTTTGTTCATTCCTTATTGGAATTTAATATTTGGTTTTCACTTTAAGTTTCAAAAAGAGAAATTGGATTTTATTTGATTGTTCTTTCCCTTAGCCACTAAAGATTTGATTTTAGGGTTTCCCATTTAGGACATAAAGAAGATTTGCAGTTTATACTCTTGAGAGATTTCAAACTTTTGAGATTCTTTTAAGGACCCAAATTAAGTGTGAGATTCTCTTTTTTATTCCACTTATGCATTCAAGATGTGATTTAGGGTTCATTTTAAGCCCAAAGGATTAAGGTGTTCCTAGATTGCTTTTAGGATTGCATGAAAACTTTAAACTTTCAAGATTGTTAGATGAAGTTCATTTTAAGCCCTAATGCAAAGTGTGAAGATGCAAGTGTTCACTTTAGGATGAGTTGTGATTGGTTTTTAACCCTTTAGGAAGATATGTAGATTCTTGTAGGTTAGGCATTCGAGATTGAACGAAGGTTTATTTTAAGCTTAAATTAAGTTTCATTTGTTCCTAAACAACCAAAAGGGGTTAGTAGGCCTTAATAGCTTTATTTTGTTGATAACCAACTTTCTCTCCAAGGATAACCTACAAAAATGATGTCAGATCCTACAATTTTGAAGATTAGGGACACTAGGAAGCCCAAATGAACCTAAAAGATCAAGCAAACCCAAGATTAAGGCCCTAAACATGTCCCCTATTTCCCATAGGAGTAAAAAAGGAAAGGTATTTCATGGTTTTTACTCATAAAATTTAGGACCAAGGCTCATACGAGTACATAAGGGTCCTTGTACAAGTAAATAGGGCCAGGTGAGATGCAGAAGGCCAAAAATGGCTTGCAGAATGGCTCAACATGAGTTAGTACATAGTCTCATATGAGAATATAGGGGTTTTGATATGATAAAATAGGGCCAGGGTTTTTACTCATACATGAATTCCCATAGGGTCGTAAGAGATCTTCAAAAAAGTGAGTTTTTGCTCAAAAAACCCTAAAAAATGCAGTTGAAGAGTGTGGTGGGGTCCCAGCGGGCATTCCAAAATGTGACAGACACAAACCTAACCTATCAAGAGCATGATAAGACATTTAAACATTATTCATACAAAGCATACATAGACATAGAAAAACTATTCGCATGTCACCTCCCATTGAGCTAAAAGGGGAGCACCTTGTCACCGTTTGATGTGCTTGTTTAAGAGGGATGTGGGTGTGATCTCAAAGAACAATGAGTATGTCCAAAATGATAATTAGGGAGGATCAAGCCATGGAGACCCAATAAAGGCACAAAACTAGGTATGGGAAACCTGTTTTGCCCCTAGGGTTCCGTGGGTGCAAATGAAGCAAATGCAGATTCCAAGCTAATGAATGCTATGAAAGGTTCATTTTAATTTATAAATAGATGTGATATGGATGAAAATTATATGGAAATCTTGAAAATGAACTATATCAATCCATTATACTAAGTTAAGATGAGTTAGAAAGCATGAAAAACATGAAGAAATCAAACAATTCTATGATATATTATTCTATTCTAGATGCAATTTAACATGCTAACAATACTATGAAAATGAGATTTGAATTGGTTAATTTCTCATGGAATGAGGGCTACTTATAGATTTTGAGGAGAGACTTTAGCTAGGAAGGGTGGTTATGGTTTAGGACCAAGGGTTAAGCCTTAGGGTCAAAGGGATAAGGATACAGGGTTGATCACACGTGTGAGAAACACTAGGGAAGTGTGCTAGGGTACAAGGGTGGAAGAAGAGACATTGACTCTCATTAAGAGGTTGTAAGAGCCATTAATGAGGGTGTAAGGGTATATTAATGAGTTTTTAAGGCTCATTAATGAGGGGGTTGAATCAAAGTCATATGGAGAGGGTTTAGGCTAAGAGGGTTAGAAATCACCCCTTAAGCATGGTTAGGGAGTGATTAGGAATGTGAGGATAGGTTTAGGGTTTCTTAGAAGATATCTAGGGTTTTAGGGATTTAAATAAATATTTAATTTATTTAAGGAGGATTTGGGTTGAGACATAATTTATTAAATAAATTTAATAAATTGGAAGGATAAACATGTAAATTGGATTTAAATGTTTTTGGGAAATGTGTAAGATTTGATGAAAAACAAATATATTAAGCCCAAGAAACTTGCATGCGAAAACCTGTCACAAGGAAGAAATTTGTAGGAAACAAACAAGGGTTTTTCTCTGACAATATGAAAGTTTATTATTAGCCAAAAGAATGAATGAAAATATACAATGGATCAATCCTTATAGAAGGAGATCAAAAAACCTAAAGGGAAACCCTAATAGGTAAATAGGCATTTAATAATTAGATTTAATTATTAAATGACTAATGCAAGTGCATAAAGGGAAATCTTAAGAAGTAGTAAAGTTAATTTAATCAATGTAATTAAATTAATTATTTACTCTAACACACCCCCTTAAGACAGCAACAATGCAGCTACAAAAAATGCAAGAAAGAAGCAAAGGAACTACAATGTTGAATGCAAATTTGGGTCCCAGCAGCATGGCCTGATGAGGTACCCAATCACAACCAAATCTCCATGAAACAGAGAAATAGGGAAAACCACATGGGAAAAACCCTCCTCCAAAAAGAGATAGAAAGATGCGGAAAGAAGAAAAAAAATAAAGGAAGGTAGGCCTCAATGAGACCCCCCAAGGACAACTTCCTTCACCCCAAGAAAAGAATGTAGCTAAATATACCATGGGGATGCAAAAGGCTTAGTGAAGATGTCAAAAACCTACTCCAAAGTGGGAACATACTCCAAGCTGAGAGAACCATCCTGAATTAGCTGCCTGGTAAAATGCATATGGATCTCAATGTGCTTGGTCCATTGATGCTCAACTAGGTTTCATGAAATATGAATGGCACTCTGATTGTCACACCAAACAAGAGTGAAACTATCAGGAGGAAACCCAAACTCTTTCATCAATTTTCAAAGCCATAAGACCTCCTGACTAGCTAACATAGCTGCTCGATACTCTACCTTTGTAGATGATATGCAACAACAGTTTGCTTCTTTTAAGACAATGTGATAGGACCAGAACCAAGACAAAAAACAAAGCCAGAAGTAGACTTCTGACCATCTATATCACCACCCCAATTAGTGTCTGTGAAACCAACAATGTGAGGATCTCCTGATGTATAGTGGATGCCATATGAAGTAGTGCTCTGAATGTACCTCAAAATACATTTTGCTTCTTTCCAATGACTCTCATGAGGATCATGGGAGAATCGAGAGACAATGCCAACCGCAAAGGAGAAGTCAGGATGAGTGTGTGTTGAGTACAACAAACTACCCACAAGTCTCCTATATAATGTGGAGTCTACAGAAGGAGTAGAGAAAGTGGCAAACAAAATAACACCTGACTAAAAAGGTGTGGGACTAGGCTTGCAATCAAGCATGCTGAATCTCTAAAGCATATCAAGAGCATACTTTTGTTGGTGTATGGAAATCCCATCTAAAGACTGAATAACCTATAGACCCAAAAAATAGTGTAGAAGTCCAAGATTTGTCATCTCAAACTACACCATCAATGCTCTCTGAACACTCTGAATCATAGAAGATGAGCTACCTATGATGATGAGATCATCAACATACAACACAAGTATCACAAGATCAGCCCCATGACATTGAATGTACATTGTAGGATTAGAATGATAGCGGGTGAAGTGTGAGGCTAGCAAGAAAGAGTCCATGTTCTCATACCAAGCCTGAGGGGTTTGTTTGAGACCATATAATGACCTCTGAAGTCTACACACAAGAGAAGAGTCCTGCACAAAACCCTATGGTTGTTCCATCTAGATCTCCTCATGTAGATCCCCATGCAAGAATGCACTCTTCACATCCATCCGATACACTGTCCAACCCTGTGAATTTGCAAGAGAAAGTACCAGGTGAATAGAATTCATCTTGGTGGGAGGAGAAAAGGTCTCAGAGTAATCAATACCCTTCACCTCTGAAAATCCCTTCACAACAAGATGTGCCTTATACTAATCAATATAACCATCTGCAACATACTTGGTACAATACACCCACTTACACCGAACTAGCTTTCTTCCTTTCGGAAGAGTATAAAGATCCCAAGTGTGATTCTTCATCAAAGAAGAGTACTCCTCATCCATAGCCCTATCCCACTCAAGATAACATGTCACCTCTAAAAAATTTTGAGCATCATCTGAAACAACATGACTCAAAAGACTAGAACCAGATTGCTGAGCACGAGTACGATGGGTATCTGAAGGATCTCTTGCCAAAGAACCAGCAACACTGACTATATCCTAAGCCCACTTAGGCACTCGTGGAATATTTGGTGGAGGAGGGGAAGGTGGATCATCATCTAAATCATCCTCAGAGGATATAGAATCCTAAAGAGGAGAAGAGGAAGTACTAGGTAGTGAGGGAGAACCTAGTGATGGAGGCTCCATCTAAGGATACCGCTCATCAAACTGGACATCTTTCCAAAACAAGAACTCTCTAGAATCAGGATCAAACAACATGTATGCATGCATATCCTCATAGTATCCAACAAATATCAGTGGTCAACTCTTCCTCTCCATGGCTTTCCTCTGAGCATCTGGAATAAATGCCCAAGCCTCACTACCAAACACTCGAAATGAAGAAACATTAGGCTTGACATGGGACCAAGCCTCCTAAATGTCATAATGCCTTATGTGGCATCCGATTCTAAATGTAGTTGGCATAATTGACTGACTCTTCCCAAAAGGAAGGATGCATATCTCAAGACTGTATCATACAATTGGCCATCTCTCGCAATGTTCTTTTCTTTCTCTCAGCAACACCATTCTATTGAGGGGTATGGGGAACTATCAACTAATGCAATATACCCTACTTAGTAGAAAAATCATGAAAAGACTGATTCACATATTCCCCCCCATTGTCAGTGTGTATCTGCCTAATAGAAAGACCAGACTACTTCTCCACAAATGTCTTAAAGACTTTAAATGAATCAAAGACATCAGACTTGTACTTGAAGAAGTACACCCATGTGCATCTGGAGATGTCATCAATAAAGGTGAGCACATAATGAGCACCAAAAAAAGGAGTGGGAAATGACATGAGATCACTATTTATCAACTCCAATGGTGCCTTAGTACGTGAGGATCTACCTATCAGAAGGGGGTCTCTATGATGTTTTCCAAGTGCACAACCTCAACAAACATCATCAGTGCAAGAGATCTGACGAAGCCCAATCACTAACTCATGTGTACTCATCTATTCTAGATATTTGTAGTTGACATAGCCAAAAGACTCATGCTAAAGCTTGCTCACCGTGTCTGCATGAGAAACAAGAGAAACACTGGTATTATTAGAGCTCTCAAAGCCATCAAACCTATATAAGTGAGACTCTAAACCAACACTCCCAGTAGCAACAACCAAATTAGGATCATGGAGGTCTCTAATAAATACATTATGTGGTGAGAACTCAACTATCTTACCAGAACCAGAATGGAAAATCTGATAGATAGACAGGAGGTTCATAGAAATGGTAGGAACCAAAAGAACATCCTATAGAGAGACACCATCCAATGAAATAGTACTAGAACCTGTAACTCAAAGTTGTATTGAGTCACCAACTACAATCTATGTAGTAGCACTCTGAGCAAGTGAGGTAACCAAACTAGGTGTGTGTTTCATATGGTGCAAAGCACCTGAATCAGTGATCCAAGTAGCAGTGGAAGATAATGCTTGTGCATAAAGACCATGGCCTTTCCCTATGGGAGTAGGTTAAGGTTGTGGAGAAGCAATACTATGCTATTGCAAGGCTTCCTCTAGAGCCTCAAGATGTTTCCAACACCTGGAAACTGGATGCCCTTCCTTGCCACAAAAACTATAAGGTTCACCTATGAACTTCTTAGTCTTTAAGGAAGACTCACCAGACTTAGAAGATTTACCCTTAGGGATGGATTTCTTAGACTCTATTTTTTGAGGTGGCTTGGAGGAATGCTCACTACCAACTAAATTTGTTTTGGGCTTCTGTGTCCCCTTAGAAGTCTAAGCAACCAAATCTTGGTTCTTAGTCCTAGATAAATAATCGAACTATGTTAGCTTGGCTTGCTCTCTAGTCAATCGATTACATAACACCTCAAAAGTGGGCATCTAGAATCTTTGACCCAATGCATCCATGTTAGAGTGGAAGGTGGAGGAGAAAATCTGAAAGTTTCCCTAAAGCTTTGACAAAATCAGGTAGATACACTTTTTGTCAATCTTAGCCTTTCCACATCCCTGTAATAAAGACCTCTACTACTTGAACTTCAGAAAGAAGTCCTTAATGGATGGAAAATGATCTGGTATAAGAGAGGTAAGCTCTACCTCAATCTGAAGTGCTTTGAACTCATTTACTGTACCAAACAAGGTGTTAATCTTGGTCCACATAGCTAGAGGGGTATTTCACCCATCAAGATGAAACTGTAGACTATCTGATACATGTAAAGAAATCAACCCCATTGCCTCATCCATCTTGTTCCTATGTTGCATGACCTTGAAAGGCCTCTGTAAAACTAGCTACATTGTGTCTAAATAAGACCATAACCCTTTTGATCGGAGAAGCTGTGTCATCAAGGATTTCCATGTGTGATAGTTATGAGGGGTCAGAAGTTCTAGACAAGAAGAGGTCTCGGCCATTTTTTTTTAGAAGGGGTTTTGTTTTGATATAATTTCAAGTTTACTGAAGTAAATTACAAAAAATGAGAAATAAAACACCCCCCACAATTTAATAAACTGAACCCTAGAAGCTGGAAAATATTGCTTACAATGAGAGAGAAAAAAATCTTCAAATGAGTATCATGTGTACCTTTGAAATTTTTTGATGAAAATATCCATAAATCTAGATAGCAATCATAGGTAAAAAAGCTTGCAATTCAAAGTATGATGCCGTGAGGGTTTGAAGTTCTACCTTTTCAGATCTGCCAACGCAGACATCGGCTCATGCACAATGGTTAGAGGAATAAGGTGCAGGTCTGGTAAATGACACCAAGAAGGACACCACTGTAAATGGCATCAGAAAGGACACCCAAAAAAAATGCCCTTTCACATGCATGCACTTGTAAAAAGGCTAAAAAAAATTTAAACAAAAAATAACGTCCTATAGAGAATACCAAATCTAAAAACTATAACCAAAACCTCTCAAATTAGTCGAAAAATCCCAAATTTCTTCTATCAAACCCTTGCTCCTTTTTTTCTTCAAACGTGAACAAGCTACAACAGATCCAACTCTGATACATGTAAGATTTGTGTTAGAAATGGGAACACTGAGAGGGGGGGGTGAATCAGTGTTCACTATAATTTAACTTTTCACTTTAATCTTTATACTGAACTTAAATGCTTAATTACTGAATTAAACATTGACATAAACATGAAACATGAAATCAACACATGACACCAATATGGTTACGGGGAAAACCAAATAGGTAAAAACCCCGGTGGGAATTGACACCCACTAATATTTGTAATACCCCAAAAATGGGCTATAGGTTCATTAACCTCCTACATCTTCAAATCGAATGAAATCGATACAAAAGTCCTAACCTAAGGCACATCTGCACATTATCAAATTTAATTGATTATCCTAAATTCTGCATCAGGGAATATTCTTAGAAATATTCCTATTTATCTTAATTATCTTTAATTTAATGATTATTTGATGATAAAGCTAATTTATCCTAAAGTTTGATTAATTGAATATTCTAAATATTTAATTAATTAGACTTAATACTGCCACTTAATTATTTAATTAAATTTAATTACATTTATTCCTAAATTGTATTATTTAATTCTGATAATAAATAAAAAATCTTATGATTAATTGGTTAAATTCTTATTTAATTATTTAAAGTTAGTTGTCAAATTTAATGATATAGTTTTTGAATAAAAGTTTGATTTAATAATTGATTAACCCATAAATCAATTGTTTTAAATTCAAAAATCAGTTAAGTTGAGAATAAATCACTTTATTTTTAAATTAATTCAAAATAAATCATGCACAATGAGAAAAGCAGTCAACTTTAAAACAACTTTAAATCAATTTTCAATTTCAATTTGTTAACTTTCTAAACTCAACATTTGATCATGAGTTGAAAAAAGAGAACTAAAGCTCTATTTTGAGATAAAAACTACTTTTGCATGATTTTTGTGAGTTAATTATCTCTGATTTCTTGTTAACTCAAAAATCAACTTGAGTTCATCAAGAGTAATTTATGAATTTTCTCATGCACCCTCAAAAGCCCTGGATTTCTATAAAATCAAGGCTTCAACTCTTCTAAAAGGATCCATGAAATTGCATCCTCACGCTAGCGAATTGGTGATTGAAGAATCTATCTTTTGTGAATCCAAACTGTTGTCAGATTTTCCTTTGTTTGTGAGCATTCACATCATTTTTAGATTAATTGCATATCATATCAGTGTCATCTAGACTAGTTTCATATCAGTTTCTTTCATTATAATTGCACAGAAAATACAAAAAAATATAGAATAAATTTGCATTCATCTCGTATCCATCTTTTACATTCAAATCCTTCATTTAGGTGTTGCATTGTCACTGGTCTCGGTTTGATTTGAGAATATCATACTCGCATCTACGAGAAGGCAGTAAATCACCTAGTTAGCTTAGTTTCTATTTCATTGCAAATTTTGATTTTTGCTAACCTTTAATGTCTTACTGGAGTGTTGTGTCTATAGCTAGGTACAATTTTCACACACACATTTCTATCAATTTATATCAATTTCTTGTCATTTTTTGGTTAAAACTGTGATCTTTTATTTTCTATCCGTACATTTTTAATACAACTTTCTGACAAAAGTCATACCAGGAAGTACCCACTATCATATGACAGTTGATTCTATTGAGGCTCCTATCATAAGGTACACATTATCATTTGGGAGCTCTATTATCATATGAGAAGATACCCACTATCGTACGAGTTTCCAGACTATCATCTGGGAGGTAACACACTGTCGTAGGAGTTTTGACACCAGAATTTAATTATCATTTCAAAATTTTTGGCAGTTTTTCAGATTTGATTTTTAGATTTGGACTGACAACTAACCCTAACAATTGAGATTTTCTATTTCTAATTGCTATCTGTTGATTCTGATTGGGAAAAGCATGAGAAAAATTACTAAAATATGTAAAAATCTACTAAGCGCATTGCGAGGAATTCAGGTATTCTCCTCAAGATGATAACATTTCAATTTGGTTAAAATGAACTCTCACGTGTCAAGCTTGTGTGACTTTTCTTTCTTTCATATCACAGACTTCATTTTGGGCTATAAAATGAATGTAGATTTGCTTTCTGCATATCTATTACACATAGTAAATAGGCCCTATGAACACTATTTGTGGATGATCTCAAGAGAGTGGGCTTCTTCTACTTGTGCATGCATGCGAAGCTCTTCTTGACGAAGGATCCCCTTGTAGGTAGTGAGGTTACTGAGAGAGTCTCACGTTCTACTAGATTTGTGCATCTTCAACTTTTGATTGATACATTCTCTCTCTGGAGAGGTTGATAGATCATAAGTGGTTGACATCATAGATCTTTGTGAGATAATCTTGGTCTTAGTGTGTCGGATTAATCTGTCTGATTTGTTTTGGGTTAAAAGTGAAAATGCTAGAGGACTATGCTCTACTCCCTTTTTGGGTAGTATCAAAAACTCAGATCCTTGAATCTGGAACCAGACTCCATGTGGTATCTTTTGTGAGTCACCTTTAGAGAGGGTTAACCATAGTGGACATTCCCTTAATTGGGTCAACCATGTGGACAGAACCTCAAGTGGTAATAGCCATTTTCACCATGGTAGCAACAGCCGCTATATAAATGTCCTTATGGAGGAAATCTTCACAGGTGTGGTCTCTTGTTGGGCTGTCAGATCTCCCTAGCAGCTTTTGATTGATTAAATTCTTGGATTGTGTTATAACCCTGGTGCACCTAGATTGGAGTTCACCCTCTTGAGATCACAAAAGTTGCAGAGTCAGACAATTACTACAAACCCTAGTGAGGCCAAATTTTCATTTTTCTAGGAATATGTGCGTTATTGAAAAGCTTTTTGGAACATACACAATTAGCACTCCTAGGGATTAGCACATTTAGTCACTTGATTGTTCATGCACAGGGTTGCTTTGTCCCCTGTTCATTATTTTCAAACGTGCTTGGAATCACTTGCTTGCTATTTTGTGTGCTTATTTATCTATTTGGTTATTGAAAATGAATGATCCTAGAATAATCTTCAAACCTGGACAGAAAAATTTGGGAACAATTTGAAACTGAAAACCTAAAATTTGCAAAATCTGAAGTAAAATTCCTTTCTAGAGTCAAAATTCATCCCACAAGGTCAAAAAGTCATATGAGTTTTGGCAATTGTCATTTTAGAACCCCTATATTGTCGTATGATAGCTTGTATAATGTCGTACGTGTTTTGCCACCAGTCAAAAGAAAAAAGTCAAAATCTTGCTATCAACTATCATGTGAGCTTTACAATTGTCGTATGAGTTTTGTCAAATTTCATTTCAGAGCATACCCGCCGTCATACGATCCTGCAGAAAGTCATTTGAGAAATTTTGAAAAAAATTGCTAGAAAGTTGTCAAAGTTGTCAGAGACCCAGTTTTTATAGCCTATTTCCAGAATCTGTCAAACAAATCACTGTGTCAGGAATAGAGCAGAAACTAGAACAAATTCATTCATTTTCCTCAAGTGAGCTCTTGAGTCTGATTTTGTCTTCTGATTTATCAATTTGAGTCTTTTCCATCTTGTGTCAAAACCTTGTCAAAATTATCTTCAAATTCAGTCTTCTTACTAAAATGACTAAGTATTGTGAGCTCGTGCCTACCATCTATTGGGCATCTACCCACACTACTATGGCATAGTATCCTTCATTTACATTCGATATAATCTTCAATCAATTCAATCTTGATAAGGTTGCACCATTCGATCTTCTTGAATCAGGTCATTCTTCAGTTGTCTTCATCTTTCTTTCTTGCTTCACCCAAGGTTAATGGTGGAAACTAGAGCTTCCTCACATAAGAAATTTGGATAAGCACTCAACACCATACCTTTGACTACTCACAAGGGTCCTACTCTTGAGAAACTCTATAATTCTGGTCTTTACAAAGATGACGGTCTTGGCAATTTTTAATTGAAAACTGGTTATATACCCCCTCCATCAACTCACAAAGGAAATCAACAAACTCCTCACACTATCCCAAGGATTCCTAACACTCCTAACATGTCTCATGGAAGAACACAACATGAGTCTCAAGGACCTCATTCTCAACATGGTGTGGATCAAGAACCTACACCTTCTGAAATTGCTAGATATCAAAACGATGATGACTTCAAGAAAATGATGAGGCATTTCTTGAAAGAAGATAGAGAGGCATATTTTCTAGACTTAGCTCATCAAGGAGCTAAACTTCCTCCCAACTTTAATGTTGAAGATATCATTATGCATGAGGAAGAAACTCCAATCATAGCTATGATGAAACAGATGTGTGTCATTCAAGTCAAACTTAACAAACTAGAAAAAGAAAAGGAACCTAAGGAGTTCTCCATGGAGGCCCTATGTCCTTTTCCATTTGATAAAGACTTGTACATGCCACCATTCCCTAAAAGGGTGGAGATGCCTAAATATGATAAGTATGATGTAAAATCTGACCCTCAAGATCATGTCAGAGAATTATGTACTCAATCCATGGAGTTCATGCACGAACCAACTTACTTAATGTGTCTTTTCCCTCAATCTCTGGGAGGGTCAGCCATTCATTGGTTCTCTAGAATGCCTCCTACTATCAAAACTTTTGAGGAGTTAATCAAACTATTTTATCAACAATACTCCTACAATATTCAACATCCGATCACCATGATCGACATCTGCAATCTGAAACAATATCCAAGTGAACCATTCTTGACATTTCTCAAGAGATGGAGGAAGAAATTTTCTCTATATGCTAGACCCATTCCAAAAATTGAGAAGCTGGAAATCTTCATCAATAATCTTGTTCCAGAAATCAACTACCCTTTACAAATGAAAAATCATACATCTTTTGATAAGATGGTAGATAATGCAATCAAAATTGAGAAAGTACTTGTGAAAAAAGGAGACATCACACTTCAAAAGGACAAGTATGAATCTGGATCTAGTTCCAAGGACAAGAACAAAAATTGGAACAAGAATAAGGTGTTGTCATAGATGGTGTTGTTGATAATATCCATGCCCCATCTAAGGCACCTACTTTCAATCTTAGTGTTGGTACTCAAGCCATCAAAGCTTCTGAAGCTAAAGCAATAGAGTCCAACAAAAAGTCATCTGATTACAAACCTTGGGCTACAGATCCTAATCGCAAATTCACTCCTCTTGGAGAATCCTTGGAATCTACTATGAAAAATCTATTGGCCAACAACATCATCTACTTGCCTAAGTTAAAAGTCTTTTATCCTAAACCTAAACTGAAATGGTGGAGAGAGAATGATTTCTATGAATTCCATCGCAATAAAGGACACAAGACTAATAATTGCATTCGCTTGAAGCACATCATACAAGAAAAAATTGATAATGGAGAAATCATGATTGACAATCAGAAGAGCAATAATGATCATACAGCATTCATAGAACCATTTCCTAAACATGGTAAAGAAGATTCTTCTTCTCAGCCTAATATGGGTGCTAAAGTCAATTATGCCTACTCTGGAAACAATGTTGTGATCAATATGGTTGAACCATTCCTATCTGAGTGTTGCAATGTCATCACAATTGTAAGAAAAGATAGAGAAAATCAATCAACTAATGCAGTTACTCGATCACAAGCTCAGGCACACCTACAAGGACAAATACCAGATTCATCCAATGTCCCTAGGGTGCCTTTCAATCTTTCATCTGCTTCTAAACAAAAGGCTACATCTAAATCTCCAAATCCTAAATACACAAGGCCTACTTCATATAGTATTGTTCAACAACTCCAACACACAAATGAAAAAATATCAATGTTTGAGTTGCTCTGGATATCCCCAGCTCATAGAGCCATTCCAGACAAAGCTCTACTCAAATCCAATGTCCTCAATAACCTTGATTTAGACAGATTCCAGACTATGGTTGGTCATCTTACGTCTCCATAGTATATTTCCTTTTCAAAGGAGGATGATAACTCCTTGAGTCATCTGCATAATCAGCCCTTTCATATAGAAGTCTTGATCCAAAACTATCATGTCAAATGTGTGTTGATAGATGGGGGTGCTGGTTTGAATATCTGTTCTTTCAGCTTGATCACACAATTGGGATTTTCAAAAGTGGCTATTGATCCTAGAAAGAAAATAACTATCAAGGCATATAATGAAGAAGAAAGATCCTCCAAGGGAACAATTGTTTTGCCTATCAGAACGGGTCCTGTCATCAGAGATACTACATGTCAAGTTCTTAATATACCTTTGGCTTACAACATCCTTCTAGGGAGACCCTGGATACATGAATGAAGGCTATTCCTTTTACATACCATCAGTGCTTGAAATTTCCTTATGAAGGAGTAGAGGTAACCATCCCAACAGATGTATCTACAACTTGCAATGCATTGAAAGAAAGTGTTGATAAACATGTTCCTAATAACAAAGAATCTTCCACTAAGTAGCTAGACATTGCTTCAACATCCAAAATGGAAGACATTGCTAAAGAGGTTAAAATCAAAGAAAATGGTATAGGAGAATATACTATAGAGCCGGTCCTATCTTTGACATCTCTCACTATCTCGCCTAATTCTTATGGACAAACTCTAAAATAGTCTAAAAAGGAGTCTAAAGAACCTCTTGAAGCATATAAAGGAGATTTTGTTGCAGAACAAGTATCTAAACAAGAGTTTGAAGAGGATGTAGTTGTACTCACATGGCTATACAAAGATGAACCTGAATCTCAAGTTGTTAAAAAATGTGATGTTGAAACACCTAAGATCCCTTCTAAGTCATATGGCCCAGGGGACAAATTGATCACAAAAATGGGATATACTGGAAAAGGACCTCTAGGACTACAAGGTAAAGGTTTGTTATCACCTCTTGACCATTTTGGTCAAGCAAAAAGGAATGCAACAGGTCTAGGATATAAGAAGAAGCTTTTTTGTCTTAGCAAGAACTTCCCACATGTCTTAGAATAGATTGAGTCATCCACAACAAATCAACTAAAGGAAGAAACAACATAACAATTTGATAGTGATGATTTAGACACCACTAAAGATCTTATTCCTTATGAGTTTTTTCCTAAAGAAATAAAAGACCTCCTTGAAGCTGAAGATGATCCAATAAAAACAATCAATGTAGCAGAAACACAAGAACCTACTATAGAACAAGACATAGTTGCACCACAGAACTAGCTAATCTTGAAGACAATCAAACAGACAAAGAGGATGGTGGTAGTTATTCTGAGATAGATTCCCATGAGTATGAATTCAAATCAGAATCTAAGGGTAACCCTTCTTGGGGTATTCATCCTAACTTTACTCATGTTCTTAGATTTCCTAGAGGTATAGATGAAGAATCTAATGACTATGAATGGGGAGCCATTCCAGAGGAAGATGAGCTTATTAAAGAGAAACATGTTGATGTAAGTCACCAATATGCACCTAAACCCAACATAAGTCTAGAGTGAAATGATGAACTTAACGAGTCTGATCCACCAATGGCTGTAGTGGAATCCCACAATGACATTGAGCCTATTCATGAATTGAATGTCTTAAGTTGTAATATCACCTTCAAACTCAAGCATTGGGTTAGGACCAATGATGACAGATCCATATCCATGAACATTATCTCCCAATCTTTCCCCTCTTTGACTATCCAATGTCCTAACCTTCTTGACCAAACTTCCACAAACCTAAGCTATGGTATTTATACCTTCCCGAATGACTATGCCCTTGCTTGCTACCTAAATATAGTTGAGCCTATGAGGACTTCCATTGGTGAACCAAGTGTTAGCATGATGGAGTTAGACACCAAGTATCTTAGTCAAAAGAATAAGAATAAAAATAAAAAGAAAAGGAGTTCTGAGGGTGAAAACCACTTTGTGGCAGTCTCAGAACCTATAAAAGTAAAAATAAAAGATGTATCCGAATGTGAAAACCTCTCTAAGGTGCCTAAGGATGAGATATTTTATGTCCTTCTAAGTTATTTACAGGATAGATCTCCAATTCTAATTGAGCCCACTCAATCTATCAACTTGGGAATAGCAGAGGAATCATAGTTGATCCATGTAGCACAATCCTTCTCAGAAGAAGAAAAGCAAAAATTTACAACATTCTTAATAGAGAAAAAGATCAACTTTGCATGGAAATATTTAGATATGCCAGGGTTGGATCCTAATCTTATAATGCACCATTTATCTATAGCTCCAAATGTCAAACCTGTTAAGCAAAAATTGAGAAAGATGCATCCACATGTGGAACTCTTGGTAAAAGTTGAATTAGAGAAGCTACTAAAAGTTGGATTCATCCATGTTATTGACTATGCTAAATGGATCTCTAATATTGTACCTATTTCTAAACCAGATAAATCAATCAGGGTGTGCACAGACTCTAGAGATGTGAACAAAGCATGCCCTAAGGATTATTTTCCATTACCTAACATTGATATGATAGTGGACATGACTGCGGAATTTGAGATGTATTCTTTAATGGATGGTTTTTCTGGATATAATCAAATAAAAATTACTCTAGATGATCAACAAAAAATTGCTTTCACATGTGCGTGGGGTACCTTCTATTGGAATGTCATGCCATTTGGGCTTAAGAATATCGGTGCTACATATCAGAGAGCTACGACATCTATTTTTCATGACATGATGCATTGAACCATGGAAGATTATGTTGATGATACTTTGGAAAAATCTATGATTAGAGCTGAACATCTAAATGACTTGAGCAAGATACTAAACAAAATGGAAAAATTTAGTCTCAGACTGAACCCTAAGAAGTGTTCTTTTGGTGTCACTTCTAGAAAGCTCTTAGAATACATAGTTTCAAAGAAAGGAATTGAAGTTGATCCAACAAAAGTTAAAGCTATCATGGAGATGCAACCTCCCAAGACCATCAGTCAAATGAGAACATTGCAAGGGAGAGTTCAATCTATCAGATGCTTCATATCTCAACTAGTGAACATATCACAACCTTTTACAAAGACATTACATAAAGGTGTGATCTTTGCATGGAATGAGGAATGTGAAATAAATTTAATCATATCAAGAAATATCTATCAAATCCTCCTATCTTGATGCCTCCTATTCAAGGGAAGCCTTTGATCTTATATGTCTCCACTACAGATACATCACTGGGGGCATTTCTTGCACAACATGATGAGAACAAGAAAGAAAGAGCTATATACTATATCAGTTAAAATTGGTGGCATATGAAAAGAACTATTCTATGTTTGAAAAGGCTTGTCTAGCTATGATCTTTGCATCACAAAAATTGAGACATTATATGTTGGCTCATATCATGCATTTAGTAGCTAAGATTGATCCACTAACGTACCTGCTAAGCAAAGCTTCCCTCATGAGTAGATTAGCCAAATGGGTCATGCTCTTAAGTGAGTTTGACATTGAATATGTTGAAAGAAAAGCTATTAAAGGCCAAGTTATTGCTGATCAGTTAGTAGATGCACCTTTGTTCCATGACACACCAATGCAAATGGAATTTCCATATTCCTCTATCATGAATCTTTCTTCTAGAGAATGGAAATTGTTCTTTGATGGCTCCTATACACAGAATGGATCGAGAGCAGGCATATTGTTTATCACACCTCAAGGATACTCCATACCTAAAGCTTTCAGATTTAAGTTTCCTTGTACAAATAATATTGTTGAATATGAAGCCCTGTTAAATGGTATGAAAATAGCAATTGAGTGGAGAGTGACAAAGATACACGTTCATGGAGACTTCCAACTTGTTATCCATCAAGTCAATGATGTGTATCAAATGAAAGATGAAAAGCTCATTCCATACAAGAGAATGGTAGATGATCTCAAGAAATACTTCATATCTATCACCTTTGAGAAAATACCTAGAATAGAGAACAAGGTTGCTGATGCAATGGCAACGCTATCTACTTTATTGCAGTAGCCTAAACATGAGCTACACTATGAGTTCCTGGTGGAAGCACTATCTTATCTTGCATATGATTCCCCTGAAACCCGCATGATTTGCACTATTGTAGGTCATGATTCATCTCGATACAAAAACCTTTTCTCCTATCTCCAAGACCAAATCATTCCCGATACCTTCAATCACCATTAGAAATGACACCTTATTTGCAATGCGTCTTGGTATGTCATCATTGGTAATGATTTGTACAAATGAGGTCTAGATGGTACACTACTTAGATGTTTAGAATGGGAAGAGTCTCAATGTACACTTGAGGAATTCCATGAAGTTATATGTGGGTCACACTCAAATGGTTTAACACTAGCTCAAAATCTTATTAGGGTTGGGTACTATTGGCCTGAAATGGAGAAAGATGCAATCAGGTTTGCTAATAATTGTCAAAAGTTGCAAGTACATGGTAACTTAATTCATGCTCTAGGGAGAGATTTAATTCCCTTTACTACACAATGGCTTTTTCACCAATGGGCATTTGATCTTATAGGAGCCATACATCCTCATTCTTCTAATGGATATACCCATATAATCATAGCTACAAATTATTTCACAAAATGGGTAGAAGCAGTCCCTTTGACACAAGCAACTGGAAAACAAATATCTATGTTCATCTTGAACTACATCATATGTCGGTATGGTATTCCACATTCTATAGTCATAGATAATGGTGGAAATTCAAGAATAGAGACTTAGATGATCTATGTGCCAAATTCAAGATTACACAACATTGGTCATCTATCTACTATCCTCAAGGGAATGGACAAGCAGAGGCTTCTAACAAGAATCTATTGAAAATCTTGCACCAAACAATTAATAAAATAGGAAGAGACTAGCATCTCATGATAATCTAGCTCTCTAGGCCTATAGAAAAAGTATTAGAATGCCCACTGGGGATACACCTTTCTCTTTAGTTTATAGGTCTGAAGCGGTACTGCCTATTGAGGTTGAAATCCCATCACTAAGAATCAGAATGCATGGTCTAGTAATTGATGATGACTATAGAGTGTCTAGGTTGCAAGAACTTGAACTACTAGATGAGCGTAGACAAGCAACATATGATTATCTCAGAGTGTATCAGAAAAGAATGTCTAGAGGCTACAACAAGAAAGTCAAACACAGAGAATTTCAGGTTGGCGATCTAGTCTTGAGAGAGAATCCTAAAAATCAATCACATAGAGAGCGCAAGGGGAAGTTTGAACCCAACTGGTTGGATCCCTTTGTTATCACTACTACTTTTGGCTCTAGAGCCTATCAACTCTCAATGACTAAAGAAGAACAGCTCTGAGAACCAATCAATGTTCTCCATCTAAAGAAATTCTATGCCTAAGGCATTCAGTGTATGGTAAAATGTCCTAAAAAAAATCTTAAAATTTTGAAAAAGTCCTGAAAAAATGAACATCTTGGTGATAACCTAGCAAATAGGTGCCTTGATGATTCACAAAAAAATCAAAAAATATCAAAAGTACAAAAAAATTGAAAAGATAAAATTTTTTTTTTTTAAATGAGAAAAAAGAAAAAGTGCCTTGGTGAAAACCTAGAAACAGGCACCTTGGTAGCAAAAATAGAATCTCTACCAAGATGGTGAAAACTTGGCAAATGGGTGCCACTTGTTTAAAATGCTCCATCTATCAGTGTAATCTTGGTCTTTCCCAGCTTTCTATCTCACTTTAGTTTGTACATATTTCTCGATTTGTTTCTGCATATCCTTGTTTCAATAAAGTCAGTCTGTACATCAATCAGCTCAAGCGTCTTTATCCTATCAATGCTTAACACTTGGGGGCAATCAATTTCATATCCTATGGCCTCCAGTACATCTTAGATGAGTCATATCCAGTCAGATTCCTTTGAAGCTTCATCCAAGTTAGTCAGTCAGTCTCCTCTCTAGAAAGGATTTTGCATCTACAACAACGCACTCAAACACAAATTGAAAACAATCTATGCTTTTTACATGCTTTTATCTCCTTGTATGCTTACTGATTTGCATTGATATTTTTGCATATTGTGTCCTTTGAGCTCTTCTATGATATCCTTTACAGGATTTAGAGAGTGATGACTAGGGGCATAATCTTTTCTTTGTCTTCTACTTGTATGTGAAAATCTAACAACTTTGGAAATTCTGAATTGAAATGGTGTCCATCTGTAAGAGCCTCTATCTCGAATTGGATGGCCATGCCTACCTCAACCATTGATACCCAAAAAATTCAAAGAATTTTGATCTAACTATTGTCTTTTTGAGTGAGCTCTTTCTCCTACTATGAAACATGATCTTGCCTAAGGATGTGAACAATAAAGGGTCATTATGGGTAATTCACATTGGATTGAGAATGATCTCTTGACTGTTTGATGTGTTTGTAAAGAAAGGTGTATTTTGGTCATCACAACATCTATGTTCTTATGCTTATACAAATTTCTATATCAAAATGGACATGATATTCAGGTCATCCTGGCATTTGTGCCTTGGTGCTTATATCTAATCTGACATTTCAAAAATAAAATCAATATTCATATGTCCATGGTTGCCTAAGCAGTGGGTGTTGTATTGATTCTTGCACATACAAATCAATATTCATATGGCTATGGTTTCCTAACTAATGGGCATTGTATTGATTTATTCGGTTACCTAAAAATTCAATGACGACAAATGACCAACACATGATAAGTGACTAGGTCCTAGGTCTTAGGTTGCATTTCATTCTGCATGTCTCTTTGCATTTTACATGTTTACAGGATCTCACAATGGCTGGATAAGCTTCAATACTTAAATGATTCTTCAATCACATCTTCAAATCTAACAAAGAGCTGAAACCTAACATGAAGGTCTCTTCATCAAACCGCAAGCAGTTACCATCCTGGGTTAAATATCCTTTTTGACATAAGACTAAGTACTTGTCTTCATCAATACCTACAAAACATATCATGTGTATTGTTGCATTTACATTACATAATCATAATCATTCATTCCATCTATTGCATTACATACATTTCCATACATACACTTTCCATAATCAATCACATTTGCATAGCATTCATACATTTGAAAGAAACCATTGCATTGCATAAATCCATACATACATTCTACTATACTCATGGCATTTACATCACATGATATCATCATAAATCAAATCATGACAAGTACAAATGAAGTCATAACCAAAATATCAATCTCATATATATATATATATATATATATATATATATATATATATATATATATATATATATATATATATATATATATATATATATATATATCATAAAACTCGAACTAGTTAGGGATGCACTAATGGCATAGTGTACAAAAGATTGAGCTCATGTGAGCTATCAGAAGTCAGAACAATATCAATATCAAAAGAGAAAAAATATCAGAACATATCATGACAGATCAGCTATCTGCCTGATCCTCTGCATCTAGTGAAGGTGGTGGTGGTGCATCTGGTACTACCTCGGCCCTAGGTGCCCTGGATCACTTTGATGCTATCATATACTGAGAGTACGTAGGAACTCTCTGAGCAACTGGGACAACATCATAGTACGCAAAAACATAATAGGTAGCTTGTGAGGTCTGATGTGTCACCTCTATCTGTAATCTACGAAGCTTAGACTACTGTCTATCTGCCTCAAGAAATCTCTCCTCCCAGTGAGCACTCCATACCTTCAAGTCCCTGACATGTAATCTGAGTCTCCTAACAACCTCCAGTGGAGTAAGTGGTACACTAGGATCAGTATCGACTACTAGCATCTCAGTATCTACCGTTGGCTGCTGTGGTCTCTGCTCTTTGTGCCTTATGGTGTCTCACCTCAGCACCTAAATAAAAATTAGTGTCACTCTGTAATGGATCAAGACCATCACCACCTACAACTTTCTCAACTACAAGTACATCATCTGCTATGCCCACACTACGCATAGTGCTAATCTCTCCTCTAGTGTGTCTCCTAGAAGTACCTGTTGGTCTACCTACTGAAGAACTAGTCAGATGAGAAGGTGGTCTAGTATGACCAGCTGGTCTCTGTGGTGTCACCACTACTCTCGGCCTAGGAGGTGTAGGCTAGGGTATCTGTGCCTATGCACACCTCTATCCTCTACCTACTGGGGCACCTGTAACATCTATGGCCTCCTCCATGGAAGGAATCAACTTTGTCAAATCTGAGAACCTATATATCAGGTTCTCTGCAAGCCATGCAATAAAACCACCTGTGACACTAGCATCTAACACATTTTCTCTATAATCCCAGTCTTTGCTGACTATACCACTATACTCCTATGTACATAGAGCATATGATAGTTGAGGACCCCATCCTAATCCAAGCTCTCTCAAAATCCATGCATAGGCAACGTGCTCCTGTGGTGCATCCTGGATGATGCCATACTACCTCCATACCCTGGTAATAAGGAAGCACTCTATAACAAATGTAGATCACCCAATCAATACATGACTCTGATAAAAATAACTGAACTGATCTCTGGCAATAGACCAGGCCTCTATAAGGAGGTACGGTCTCCATACTACAAAAGTCATATCATCTAGGCACCTCCTGAAGTACTCTATGTGGCCCATGTGGACCTGTGTAACATAACCTAAATAAGTATAAATCATTAGCACACTGGTCTACAAATTGGGATGTGCTCCTAGGCCCATATCTAAAGAACTAGTGCACAGGAAGCAAAAGACTTGCCCTCCTGATACATGATCTTGTGCATCTCAAAGAACATATGTGCAAGCATGCACTGACCCCAAGCTAACTTAGAAGGAGTAGCCATCAACTGTGCCATAATCAGAGCCCAGCCCATCAATAGACCATTCTGCTAACGGTCGAACATAATGATGCCTCTTATCATCCCAACAATAATGCACTCTAGTCTATGGGTCTTCCCATAGAGTTGTACCAGGGTCTCCCAAGAAATAGAAGTAGTCAGCTATGTATCATCTCTAGAAAGACATCTGAATGCTAGTAGACCTGAGTTCCCTGAACTCATGTAATCAGGATGCTAACCATGGAATGGTATACACAAAATTGTGTACACATCCTTGGGTGTGACAGTGATCTCTCCAGTCGGCAAGTGGAAAGTCTGGGTTTTGGAATGAAACCTCTCTATCAAGGCAGTTAACAGTCTATGGTTTACCCTAATCTTGGGTAACTTGATCAGATACTAAAACCCACAAGAAGCAAGATGTACCCTCATAGGTTCAAGTAGTGATACACAAAGTCTCTGAGTAGCAGGATGATAAATATGCACATGAACATTGGGATATGTAACGTACACAACACAAAAATAGGGAATCCTATCAGTAATTTGGTTGAAAAATAGGCTAATAGTATAGAAATTGAACAGTTCACTATCTCAGAAGGTACATTCAAAGCTCAGTAATCAGCCTAAGAAATTAGAAAATCAAAAATTTTGACCTAAGATGGAGTTTTAAGCTCACTATTTCCCATACGACAATTCAGACTGGCACTGAAACTTGTACGAGATTCTATAGGGTATCATATGACAAAGCATAGTGATACGAGTTTCTAAGGCTTCCTGTATGATAGAGGAGGGACTCGATGAAATGTCATACGACTCTTGGGTCCCTCTCATATGAGTCTTGGAGGGTTCTCATATGACAAGTGAAATGAAATTGGAAAGTCGTACGAGTTACGGAGGACAGTTGTACGAGCTTTCATACATGCGAAATTTCAAAATTAAAAATGTACAAAAAATGACCTAAACATGATACAAATGTGCAAAAATTGAATTTTCAGAGAGGCACAGAGGTCCACCTACCGGATGTCTATACTGTCAAGGTCTCTGATGTTTGCGGTTGCCCTCAAATCGATGGGAACTGACAAGCACCTTCATTTCTTCCATTTTCTCACTCAGAGGGCTCCACAAGGTTTCAAAAGTCAACAGTGGATAATGAATTGAAAATGACCCTTCCGGCCTTTATATAGCTTTTGACCTAATTTTCAAAAGTGCTCCATTTTTCATGAAAATTGCACCCTTGGCTATTGAAATCTGAGATCGTTTACTATGTCAAAATCATGATTTAAAATTTTCAGACCCAGGATGTCTGACTACTTGCATAATCGACCTTCAATCATCACAAAAATCCATTTTTAAACTTAACTGATTACCTTACATCAAACTATCAAAATTTCAACTATGGTCAACTCATGGTCAAACCTAGTCAAACTTGGTCTTCAAGACCTCTAAATGATGTAGAACGCATTCTTGGATGTGCATAACCACTTCTCAAATCAATTAACATGCTTCTAAACTATAACACTAACTTTTCTTGTCAGATTTCAATTTTAATCCTAAAGGGGGCATGGTATTGCACATTAGTCAAGTCTATAAATCTAAATCTGTAATCAATCTTTCCTCAGTAATCAAGACAACAACCACGTCTAGTTGCTGACTCATCAAAAGTCCTCATCGCTTGGGGAAAATCTATTATCTCATGGGGCATATTAGATTCATCGAGATCCATATCAATCTGGTATCCTAAATCTATCTTGTAAACTGTATCAACTTTTCGTAACCAACGGTTCATTTGCATAATTTCCTTGTTTCTTCATAACTGATGGGTTCAGGATCTGATACCAATATGATTCATACAAGGACATTCAGGTCTAGAATCAGTCACTCACTTCTTCGCAATCATAAGGTTCAGAATCAGGCATTTTCGCACTTTTTCGTAATCACTGGTTCATTGTTGTTGTTATAGTTAACATTATCTTTGGTCATTCAGGACCTAACATCTTCAAATATTTCAATCGGTTTCTATCTCAGAATCAGTTCATCTTTCAAATTAGTTTCAATCTCAAACATCTTTATCGTACATAGACTATCTTTGAACCACTGTGCTTCACACAGTAATTCAAAGAGGGGCAAAATGTAATACCCCAAAAATGGGCTATAGGTTAATTAACCTCCTACATCTTCAAATCGAATGAAATTGATACAAAAGTCCTAACCTAAGGCACATCTGCACATTATCAAATTTAATTGATTATCCTAAATTCTGCATTGGGGAATATTCTTAGAAATATTCCTATTTATCTTAACTATCTTTAATTTAATGATCATTTGGTGATAAAGCTAATTTATCCTAAAGTTTGATTAATTGAATATTCTGAATATTTAATTAATTAGACTTAATACTGCCACTTAATTATTTAATTAAATTTAATTACATTTATTCCTAAATTGTATTATTTAATTCTGACAATAAATCAAAAATCTTATGACTAATTGGTTAAATTCTTATTTAATTAATTAAAGTCAGTTGTCAAATTTAATGATATAGTTTTCGAATAAAAGTTTGATTTAATAATTGATTAACCCATAAATCAATTATGTTAATTCAAAAATCAGTTAAGTTGAGAATAAATCACTTTATTTAATTAATTCATAATTAATTGTGCACATTCAAAGAGCAGTTAAACTCAAACTCAAGAAACCAATGCAAGTTGTTAACTTTTGGAAACTCAACATCTGTTTTGAGTTCAAAGCTGATCTAAACTTCTGATTTGAGTTAAAAAGTTGTTCTTGCATGATTTTGCATAATTATGTGAGTTAATCATCTCTGATTTCTTATTGACTCAAAAATCAACCTGATTTCATCAAGAGTGATTTATGACTTTTCTCATGCACCCTTAAAGCCCTGGATTTCTATAAAATCAAGTCTTCAGCTCTTCTAAAAGGATCCATGAAATTGCATCCTCATGCTGGCGAATTGGTGATCGAAGAATCCATATTTTGTGAATCCAAGCTGTCGTGAGATTTTACTTTGTTTGTGAGCATTCATATCATTTTTAGATCAATTGCATATCATATCAGTTTCATTCTAGACTAGTTTCATATTAGTTTCTTTCATTATAATTGCATAGAAAATACAAAAATATAGAATAAATCTGCATTTAGTTTGTATCCATCTTCTACATTTGAATCCTTCGTTTAGGTGTTGCATTGTCACTGGTCTCAGTCCAATATGAGAATATCATACTTGCATCTGCTAGAAGGCAGTAAATCGCCTAGTTAGCTTAGTTTCCATTTCATGGCATGATATTGATTTTTTCTAACCTCTAATGTTTTACTGAAGTGTTGTGTCTACAACTAGGTACAAAATTTACACACAATATTTTGCACTAGTATTTTTTGATCCTTGTTAGAAGATCCTTAACCCTGTTAGGAGTTTCTTTGCAATGCTTTAAGTATAGTAGACCTTGTTAAGGGTCGGACCCTGTTAGGAGTCTTTTACAATAGTCCCTATTAGGGGAGAGGATGCACTATCTAAGAGCTCACTACTCAAGTGGTGAAGGCTACAACCTTCTGATCTTAGATACACACTATATCTACAGGGTGAACAGTCACTGTGACACTACTTGTCAAATTAGTTCCTTTGATGCACTGATGCTTTGACCTCTTGCAAAGCTCTAATACATCTTATACTATCTTCACACACTTCTACTCTACTTATCACAACTCTCTATCAACTTCCATACTAAATACAATTTGTGCATCTTATATTTATATGTGCATACTAAATAAACAACTAGGTTGGCCCTTAGACCTATTACATACAAAGCTTCCAAATGAATTGGCTTAATCACGCTTACAAACAAATAAGTATACATGTCAGAAAGCTAAATACAATGGGCACATAGCCTTTACAACAATACATTATAACCGCAAACCAAAATACTAACTATCGGTTGTTTGCTCTGTTCTTCACTGGCACACACTGGCTGTGCAACTTCAACTGACTATAACTTTCTCATCCTTGCACATTTCATCATGCACTCTTAAACTAAGCATGAATATAGTCTAACCAACTTAACTTCTAGGGTGCATACCATAATTCTTCCATACGCACATGCGCTGATGCTCTGAGCTCCAAGAACTCTGTACACTGTCCAGTCTTCAACACTTAACTAATTTCTGATCTTCTCTTCAAGTGCACTAACTTCGAACTACTATATGACTTTGTTGCCATAATGAGAACACTATATCAAGTCATATACATCAGTATAGACAACTTTCCAACAATCTCCCCCTTTGTCATTGATGGTAACAAGGAAATATGGCTAAGTTGCTAACTGTCCTTAATACAAAAAAAAATTGATCTCTATAAATATACTTATATCTCCTTATACATATTATGAACCATATTCTATACATAACTCCCCCTTTGACATTAATGAAAAAGGTGTTTCAAAAATTGTATCTATACATACTCACTGAGGGAAAACATTTGGATATGCAATCTTTAGGTTCTAGATCTCCTTCTTCCAAAATGAGATCAGAGAGTTTACTATCTGGAGATGGGCGCATAATGCATACTGAAGCTTCTCCATCTTCTTCAAATCTATGGAAGGACCTTGTGTAGACACGCAAAAATGGACAAGTGCTTTTAAATTGCAAAAATCAATAAAATGGCTTAAAATCATCAAAATTCATTAATTCAATTAAAAAAGGATCAAATCAATTAAAATGGACATAATTAAATAAAGTTGGACAAAAAAAATTAAAGCAAAGGAAAAATCAAATAATAAGGTTAGATAATTAAATCAAAGCTTAAAGGGGTGAAAAACACTACATAATTGATTTTAATCAATTAGTTGTATAGTTTTTTAAATCAAAAATCAAAATGAACCTATTATCCTTACATGGCTAAATTTAATTTATTAATTGAATTTAATAATTCCTAATATCTTTCAACAAAATGGAGCAACCAATGAAAATTGAGGACAAAAAGACACAAATCACTCAAAAAGGATGAATCTCAATCACTCATCCTAAAGTTTCAATCTCAACCACTCAATTTTGTCCTTTTGTCCAAAGCTTTGAGACAAACATTTAAATTGTCCCCCCATTTATGAACAAAGAAAAGTATTTGACTCAACCAAAGGTAAATCATGATTACTTCACTCCACCCCCTACCCTTGGGAATTTAGTATAAATATGAAGCATTTTGAGAGCAATTGATATCTTAGAAATTTATTTGCAAAGCATTGTTACTATAGGCAATTGAAGAGCATTCTAAGAGCAATTAAGAGCATTTAGAAGCATTGTAGAAGCATAGAATAACATACATTCTCATTTTAGAAGTGTCACTAGTGGAGATTTGAGTTGAGACCTTCACTTACCACCTCTTTCTAGAGAGCCATGAGATGCTATAGATCTTAGTTTCATTTTTAAATAGATTTGCATTGTATTTACTTTAGAATTATTGCTAATTTGATCTTAATTTCATGAAGGTGATTATCATCATCACACAAATGGCACCCATCGTGGGGCCCTAGGCCTCATTTTATCATTTTGATCATATATTGCATACTTGTATTATCTATTTTCCATGAATATTTTACAGGAAACAGGTGAAGTCACACTTATGGGAGGTTTAATCACGCCTGCAGTCATTTTACTACCACTTAAGATCTATTTTGATTTCTCTACAGTCACCTGTGAATCAGAAGCTCACACCTGGGAGATCAAAGCATTCAGCCTCTTGTGCTTAAAGTCACGCCTATGACTCAAGAAGTATCTCTTTACTGAAATTTGTTATCGCCCGTCTTTATGCTTTGCTTCACAATTTTAAATAATAGTTACGCTTATAATCTGTCAATTCACGCTTACTATTATTAAAGTGTTGCTTAGCATAAATCATTTTCTGCAATTTTAAATTATGTTCATGCTTTGTGATAAATTGTTCACACCTGTGTAATTTTTAGTGTCGCCTGTGTCACTGCAAAGTGTTGCTTGCTGTCAGTAAAGTTACGCCTACTAACAATTTATTCACGCCTATTAGCTGGACAATGTCACCTATTATCTGTTGCCTTTATTTATTGTGAAATTGATTAAATCATTTGTCTAACTCTCCGTTTACATGATTTGATAGTAAATGAGCAATCACAGGAAGGTACAGAAGCCAGAAAGCAGATTTAATCAAGAAGGAAAGGCGTTAGCAAAGAGGATTAAGAAGGAAAACATTGCACACATCAAGGTTGTTCTTGAGACTACACAAGAGGAGGACAATTAGGTATTCTAGAACTATCTTGCAATTATTGAAGCATATAAAATAAAATTTGTCTCTCCAAATTGGATTTTTAGTCCTTAGTTCAAGTTTTCTTTGGAAAATTGCAAATAAGGTGCCTAAAGTTCATACATAATTGTTTGCTTCATCAATTTTCAATTTGGTTTCCCCTCATAGTATTTGTTGGTGTTGACTAACTTGCTAGTGGACAAACATACTTGGAAGGAGATATTTGCCAAGGTAAGAAAGAAACAATGAAATCAATAAAAAATGCCCCTAACTTCGGTTAGCTACAAGAAAAAGGTAAGCCTAAACTAGTCAATATTTTCCCTTAGCTTGTGGCATTGGTGCATTTCAAGAATCTAGTAATTAAGAAGGATTAAAGAATCAAACACATAAATCAATGGCCCCTTGTTTGTGGAAGAGAGTAGAAATACTCAAATCCCTATAGTTAATGGGTGAAAGAAATTGAACAAAATTGTCTATTGTGTTTGGGAACTAAAGGGAAAGTTAGGGATATGCTCTTCACCTTTTGGTGAACCAAATTCCCAAAAGCTTGACCTTAATTCCATTTTCCTTGCTTTGAATGAACATGCTAGACAATTAGAGGGCTTGCCTCCTGATTTGTGCCTTAATGAGGCTGGTGAGAGGGACAACCCAAAGTGGGATACGCTCGCTTTTGTTGCGGGAATCCAACCCACTATAATACAAAACACATGCATCCTTAATGGGGTGTGTGACAAATAGATTTTAAAATTTTTGAACTTCCTCTAGTGGTCCTCACGGATTATGCAAAATTGTACCTTGGTGCATGTGGGAAGCCCCTTAACATACTTGGGGGATGAAAGTTTAAGATCTATTTGAACGGAATCCACAATAAATCCTTGATAAAGTAGCAAGACCACCTTTTAGAGCCAAAATGTTAAGAGCCAAATCTGACTTTAGGGACATGATAAAAAATTGATGTGTGTATTGTGATTATTTTTTATTTTCAAACAAGAAAATTTCAAAGGACCTAATCTTAAAAGTTTAAAAAAAATTCAAAATCTTACAACCTGGTCAGAGAAGTGCCGCTTATGCACAAAACAATCCCACCTATCAGAGGCTCAGTCATGCTTGTGACTTATATGAAAACACATAGCAATAGTGAACTCACGCCCAGAAAATATTGAAACACACCTGCTAAAATTGGAAAATCGCTTATCAATAGAAAAGTGCCACCTACATACCTGCAGTGTGCCACCTAACAATTTACCAGTTCACATGTACAGAAAATTCAGTCATGCCTACACTCAGGTCAGTGACACCCAAAAATCTAAAAGGGAAAACAAAGAGTATTTACCAAGGGGGTTAGAAAATTTTGATCATATAGTTGAATACCCTTTTTTGTGTTCTTACTGCTCCAACTTTCAGCCCAGTCAAAAATCCTTTTCTACACAATTTTTGTAAATTTTACAAAGGATTTGACCATGGGCAATATTGAATCTTATTCTCCAAGGTTCATGCCTACTTTTACTAGATCCTACTACATCAAGCAAACCTTACAAGCAGATGGGACTTATTTGAGTCAACAACTCCCTTACCCAAGTGATGATTCTACCACTCCAAGAGTACCCCAAAAATCACCCTAACAAGAAGTAGAAGAGTACATGATGTACTATGGTGGTTTGGGTAATAACAATAATAGTGGCATTGATCCGAACATCCAAGGTGATGCAAATAATGGGGACATTGATATGAATAATCAAGGCAATGCCAATAGTGGAGGGGCGGATCAAAACACTCAAGGAATTGATACCACTCACCAAAGAACTAATACCGAACCAACCATCAATGATGCTACCGATGACAAGGTTGATGAAGCCATTCAGTGCCCCTATTTCTTAAGACTCATGGAAAAAGAAATGGCAAGAGATAAAGAGAAGTATTTCATGGACCTAGCCTGAACAGGTCTGAAGCTTCCACCAGATTATGATGTGAATCAACTTAGACCACCCAAAGTTGAAGAAAGTGCCATTGACATCATGAACAAATAGTTCAAAATATTTCAAATGCAACTGGATATAATCAAGCAAAGCAGGGCTCCTAAACCCTTTTCTATCGAAGCATTGTGCCCATTCCCATTTGATAAAAGTATAGTAATGGCACCATTCTCGATCAATGTAGTGTTTCCCAAATATGACAAGTATGAAGGAACATCGGATCCACAAGATCACTTATGGTAGTTTTGTGCATTGAGCTTAGAGTTCATGCATGATACCACCTATTTAATGAGACTATTCCCAAGAAGCTTAGGAGGTATGGCTATGGAGTAGTTTTCTAAGTTACCATCTGACATAAAAACCTTTGAAGAACTATCTTCAAAATTTGTGGCTCATTACTCATACAACATCAAGCATGAGGTCACGATGATAACGTTATGTAATACTAAACAAAAGGATGGAGAAGCATTCCTCACTTTCTTACAAAGGTGGAGGATATTATTTTCTAGGTATCCTAGGAGTGTGCCCGAAAAGGAGAAAATGGATATATTCATTAATAGTTTGAGCAACGAGATGAACTACCGATTAAGAATGCAATGCCCCAAGACATTCCAAGACCTCATAGAAAATGGAGTAACAATAGAAGAAGTGTTGGTTAAGAGTGGAGAGCTGAAATTGTATAAAGATAACAAGAACAACTCTAACAACAATAACTCCAATAATGGCACCAATCAGAATAAAAATTGGTTCAATAGCAATAATCGGTATAAAAACAACAATAAGGGAATAGTCAATGATGGGGTCATTGATTCTAGCAACTTGAAGGTGACTCCATTTTCTCTTACAAGAACACCTAATCAGGTGAATAATGCAAACCAGACCTCCAACACACCTTCCAACAAAAATGCTAATAGTGGCAACCAAGGAAATAATCAAACGAGTAATAAATCTAATAAATTCTTGGTGCCAACTCCTCATAGGAACTTCACACCCTTGGGTGAACCCCTCGAAAAGGAACTAAAAATGCTCATAGCTAACAACATAATTAATCTACCTAGCATTCAGCCTTATGAGCCAAACAACAAGCCTAGCTAGTGGAGTGCAAATAACCATTGTGAGTACCATAGGATTCGAGGGCACACAACAAATGAATGCTTGCAACTAAAGAATGTAGTGCAAGACTTAATTGATAGTGGCATGATCACAATTGATGGACCTCAAAGCAATGAAGACCATATAGCTTTCAAACAGCCCTTCTATAAACATGACAAAGGGGAGTCATCCAATGGCAAGAAACAAAGCAGCAATAACATCAATTTTGTGCCACCCTATGGTAATGTTGTGTATGCTATAGTGATCAAAGAACAGCCCCAAAAAGAGACGTCCAATGTTATCACTAGGGGGTAGACTTCAAGGATTACCCTACAAGGGGTTGATCCTAAAACTATAAGCACTTCGCAGTCCAACATTGTGATCAAGCAATCTTCTACAGTAGCAAAACCATATAGCTTGGTAGATCAGCTACAAAGGCCTCCAACACAAATCTCCATCTTGGAGCTATTGAAGCTATCTCCTAACCATAAGGAAATTTTAGAGAAAGCTCTAGTAGAGATGAATGTTCCTACTAACTTAGAAGAGGGGAAGTTTCAAAACATGGTAGGTCATCTCATTACACCTCATTGCCTTTCATTTTCCAACCAGGATGACATGTCTATTACTCATCCCCAAAATCTACCATTGCATATAGAGGTCTTGATTGTATGACATAGAGTCAAAGGAGCTCTCATAGATGGAGGAGCTAGCCTAAACATCTACACATTGAGTCTTATCAAATCCCTAGGCTTGTCTGAGTCTTGCATTGACCCTATGAAAAGAATCACCATAAAGGCCTATGATGAAGCTGAAAGAGCCTCCAAAGGCATGATCGTATTGCCCATTCAAGTGGGACCTACCAAAAAGGACACAAAGTGCCAAGTATTGGACATGAAGTTAACTTATAATGTTTTATTGGGGAGGCCATGGATCCATGAGATGTAAGCAGTCCCATCCATGTACCACCAATGCATCAAATTTCCATACATGGGTGAAGAGATCACGGTTGGAGGGGACTCAAATCTGTTCCAATATTGCAATGCACTCAAACCCCTTCATGAGATATTTATTCCACATAACCGAGAAGGAATCATCCAAAGAGCCACCATTGAAGATACCAAAATGGATGATCCCATGATAACAGTAAGTGCTACTTCAAACACTCCTCAAGATAACTCATTGACATCAACTAAGGGAAAGGAAAAAGTGAGCTACGAGGGTCCAACTCCAAATGAAGATTCAGATCAAGCACATAAATTAGAGATGGTACTTTACAAACCAACCAGAGAAGAAAAGGATGAAGCTAAAAAGGATAACTACAATAAAATGAGTGAGATGATGGATGCATTTGACAAACAATGTAAAATTAGTTCCAAAGGAGTAGGGGAATACTCCATTTCCTTATTTGACTTGCCCACATCTCCAAAAATGCATGGCAAACCATCAAAAGAACACCTACCTCATAAGTATAACTCTTACTTTGTAAGAGAAAGTGACAAAGTAGCATTCGACAAGGAGTAGAATGAAGTCCTTCAATGGCTTTATCATGACAAAGATGATACCTCAAGTACTCCCGTAGAAAGAATCTAGCATATCAACATTCAAACTAATCCATATGGGAAAGGATTTGAGATAATGCATAAAATGGGATACAAGGGAAGAGGACCCTTAGGCCAAAGAAATAGAGGTTTATTAGAACCCATTGAACCTACTTGGAGGGCAAAAGAAGAAAGATCTAGAGTAGGCTACCAATACAAAGGATAAAGCTCCAGCCTAATGCAAGACTCATATCCTCAAGTAAACACATTAGAATCTGATGTAGATAGTGATGACTCCTGAGATTATGAGTGGGATACATTATCCTATGAATCATGCCAGGATAAAGAAGTAGTCACAATACATACTTATGCAAAGATCCCAAGGCAAGAAACTCAACACAATGAAGAGCCTAATATACAAGACTTCACATAGGACAAGAACCTACTAATCCACCATGGATAGATACATTTTGGATGCTTTTAGAGGAGGGAGATTCAAACGTTAGTTTTAATCCACTTGTGGTTTTTCCCATGCTATTTCTCATAGAAGTTGATGAGGACTCAAGTGAAGGGGATTTCGATCCTTCTTCCATGGACCATCTTGAGGAAGCTCATGTCATAGATCTAAATGATACAATGTATGAACCTTCAAATGAAGTCATGTCCATAAACCCAATTGATGATAACTTTCCTAATGAAACCTTATCCTTGATAAATCCCCATCTTATTGATTGGGACCAAACCAAGCCAAGTGACTTGCTTTATTTTCCAAATGACCAAGAAATGAACCAATACCTTAATGTAGTTGAAACCTCTTTCACCAATGAATTCAAATCGAACATGATAGAAGTAGCGGGGTCCAATCTCTTAGTCAAAAGAAAAAAATGAAAAAAAATAAAAAAATGAAAAGTTCTATTGATGAAAACCACTATGTGGCAGCACTAGAACCAAAAAAAGTAAAGATAAAAGACATTTCCTATGGTGAAAACCCAACTGTGGCACCAAAGGAAGAGAGATTGGATACCCTACCAGAGCATGAGGAAGAAAGGTCACCTATTCTCATAGAGTTGATAGAAAAGGTCAACATTGGGAAAGAATTGGATCCAAAATTTATACACTTGGCAACATCACTTACACCTCTAGAAAGAGAGGATTTCATCAAGTTTTTCCAAGAACAACAAGTGAACTTTGCATGGTCATATGCCGACATGCCTGAATTGGATCCTGACTTCATAATGCATCATTTGAATGTTAGACCAGGGGTTAAGCCCTTCAAGAAAAATTTGAGAAAAATGCACCCACATATAGCTCTCTTAGTTAAGGCAGAATTAGAAAAATAGTTGAAGGTGGGATTCATAAGAGCAATAGCCTATGCTGAATGGATATCTAACATTGTACCGGTCACAAAACATGACAAATCCATTCGTGTATGCATGGATTTTCAAGACTTTAATCTTGCATGTCCTAAGGACGACTTCCCACTTTTGAGCATTGATGCAATAGTCAACTTGACAGCGGGTCACTCCATGTACTCATTAATGGATGGTTTCAGCAAATATAATCAAATAAAAATTGCACCTAAAGACCAAGAGAAGATAGCTTTTACATGTCCTTGGGGTACCTTTTGTTGGAATGTCATACCCTTCGGCCTTAAAAATGCTGGAGCCACATATCACAGGGCAATGACAACTATCTTCCACGACATGATGCACACCTTTTTAGAGGATTATGTGGATGACATATTGGCCAAGTCCCACAAAAGAGAGGAACACCTACAAATTTTGAAAAAGATATTCATTCGGTTGGAGCAATTCAAAGTGAGACTAAACCCAAAGAAATGTGCCTTTGGTGTCCAATCCAGCAAATTGTTAGGCTATATAGTTTCAGCAAAAGGAATTGAAGTGGATTCAGAAAAAGTACAAGCAATAATACAGTCCATAAGAAGGTTCATTTCTCAATTGGCCAAAAAATGTCATTCATTCACAAGGCTGCTACACAAAGATACTATTTTCATATGGGATGAAGAATGTGATCAAGCCTTCACATTATTGAAAACTTATCTAATAAATCCACCTATCTGAATGCCACCAATCAAGGGAAAACCATTTCTACTCTACATATCCACTACTGAAAGGTCTCTAGGAGTGCTTTCGGTGCAAGAAGATGAACAAGGAAGGGAAAGGGCAATCTAATATTTAAGTAGGACATCGATCAAATACGAGATTAATTACACATTCATGGAAAGGGCTTGTCTAGCAGTTGTTTTTGCATCTCAAAAATTGAGACATTATATGTTGATGCACAAGGTAAAGCTAATTGCCAAAATTGATCCTTTAAAGTATTTGCTCAGTAAAACTGCCTTAATGGGTAGGATAGAAAAATGGGTCATGATATTGAGTGAGTTCAACATTGAATATGTTGATAGGAAGGCAATAAAAGGACAAGTGATAGTGTATCACTTAGATGAGAACCCAATGACTTCTACACAAACTATTCAAGTGCAATTTTTGAATTCTGCCATTATAAACATAGAAGCAAAGACATGGAAGTTGTACTTTGACAGCTCGTATACACAAGGAGGTTCCAGGGCTAGAATATTATTGGTTACTCCTCAGGGATACACCATTCCTAAGTCCTACAAGCTCTTGTTCCCATGTACAAAAAATATAGTAGAATATGAGGCTCTATTCATAGGCGTCAAAATGGCTTTAGAATGGAACATCACTGAGCTACAAATATATGGATATTCTCAACTCATCATCAATCAAGTCAACAATGAATATGACACTAAAGATGAAAAGTTAATGCCATATAAGACCATGATTGATGGATGGAAGAAGTACTTTTCCTTGATAACTTTTGAGTAGATTCTGAGAGAGAAAAATAGAGCATCTGATGCAATGGCCACCTTGGCTTCCTTGTTACAAAAACTAGATCAAAATGAGAAGTACAAATTCTTGGTGGAAGAGTTGCTGAAACCAGCATTTGACCTTCTTGAAACCCAAATTGTTTCCCTACTTCATGGACATGACTCACCTTGGTATAGCCCTATCTATACATATCCCAAAGACCAAGTGCTACCTTTAGACCAATCCCGAGCCCAAAAATGAAACTTTATACACCAATCAGCCCGTTACATAATCCTTTTAGAAACATTGTATCGTAAGGGTCTCGACGGGATGTTACTTAGCTGTCTAGAGGAAGAAGAGTCTAAGTTAGCTTTACATGAGGTTCACAAAGGCATTTTTGGGTCACACTCAAGTGGTTTAAACCTAGCCAAGAAGATCCTTCACTTAGGGTATTTCTGGAAGACCTTAGAAAAGGATGCTTGTCACTTTGTCAGGATATGCAGCAAATGTCAATATCATGGAAACATGATACATGTACCAGCACAAGAATTGCACCCATTTGTTACACCATGGTCATTCTATCAATGGGGGTTTGACTTGATCGGTGTCATATACCCACCTTCTTCAAATGGTCTCAAATACATGATAACCACAACGAAGTATTTCACTAAGTGGGTCAAAGTGGTTCCTTTGATCATGGCCATGGGTAAACAAATTTTCATGTTCATCTTGGACCACATCATTTGTAGATATGGTATTCCTCATGCCATAATAATAGATAATGGAAAGTAATTCAAAAACAAGGATGTGGATGAACTTTGTGCTACATTTCATATCACTCACCAATCTTCATCCATTTATTATCCTCAAGGAAATGGACAAGCTGAAGCTACAAATAAGAACATTTTGAAAATTTTGAAGAGATCGGTAAATAAATTGAGAAGAGATTGGCATGTGCAAATTAATCCAGCATTATGGGCTTATAGAACTAGCATTCAGACACCTATGGGAGCCACACCATTTTCATTAGTCTATGGAGCCAGAGTTGTTCTACCATTGGAAGTTGAAATCCCATCTTTACGAGTGTCATTGCAAGGGTTGATCACAAATGAAGACTATAGAGTCGCTAGACTTCAACAATTGGAGTTGTTAGAAGAACACCAAACACAAGCTTATGAGCACCTGAAAGTGTAGCAAAATAGAATCTCATGGAACTACAATAAGAATATCAAACTGAGATTCTTTCAGGTAGGAGACTTAGTGTTAAGAGAAAACCCAAAGAATTAAGCTGACAGAGAAAACAAAGGAAAATGGGAGGCTAATTGGCTTGGTTCGTTCATTATTGTGTCTTCATTTTGAACGGGGACCTATAAGTTATCATATTGTGAAGGAGATGAGCTCCAAGAACCTATCAACAACATTCATCTCAAAAGGTTCTACACATGATGGAGACAAAAAATAGTATAAAGAGTATAAGATGAGGAGCATCATATTTATTGTACATAGTCAAAGAGATCTTGAAAAATACAAAAAAAATTGAGAAAAAGAAAAATACAAAAAAAGAAAAAAAGTGCCTTGGTGAAAACCTAGCAATAGGCGCCTTGGTAGCAAAAAAAGAAAAAAGACCCAAAAGGTGAAAACTTGGTAAACAAGCACCTTTTGTTCCCTTAAGTCTGTCTTTCCTAGACACATATGTCCATATTGCATTTCCATCATCCCATTTGTAAAACTATCATTGCATCTGTCATTTGTACATAGTCATAATAAAGCCTTTTAGTCGCATTATTGCATTGCCTATCAGCCCTAAGTTTGTTGCATGATCACATTTATCACTTGGGGGCAGGAAAGGATTGGAAATTTGGTACCAAATGGATTCAATAAGTGCTCCAATTAGTCACGTTAGAGAGAAACTTATCAGAGCTTCAGAAGAGTGGAAAGTTTATTGAACCTTTGATGGATATCATTGTTCAAATCCAAGTATTTGATCCTACAACTTGATCCTTGAGCCTTCATTGACTTTATTATTCGGGATTAAAAATTGACAAAACACCTTAAAGATCAGAATGCTTGGAAATACTTTTTGAAAATCATGAAACATTGCAAAACACTTGAAGCTTTCTTTTGATAATCTTTACGAAATTGAATTTTATCACATCTTTTGAGCTAATTGATGATGTTTCGACTAGATTAGCCATGATAGAGACATGATATTTTCTTGCCTTTGAGTGATTGTTTTGAGGAAGATTCATCAACTTATGAGAGTTTTTCTAACAACATGGTCATCAAAGAATCATCGAGGACTATCCCATAAGAGGAAGGATTGACCTTTGCTTGTTTACACAAATGGATCCCTTGGCTATTTAGATCTTCCATATCTTAATACCAAAAATCCACTTGCAACATTGAATCCATTGGCACCTGTATTCAAACTCCCATAGTTTGGTCATCCAACTAGTGACGGTTGTACTAGGTTCAAAAGGAGGTTACCAAAAGTGATAAAAAGTGATATTCATATCATCATGATGTGGTCAGTGATGATTGTACTTGCTTTCCGGTCCCAAAATGCTCAATGATGAAAATTTATCTCCATGGCATTTCTTTGCAAAAAGCTGGTGACACTTAGGTTGCATTAATTGCATTATCATGTTAGATTAATTGCATTATCATGTTTGATTAATTGCATTTGTTTGTGGTTAATTTTCCAAGGACAAGGGGGTACATTAATAATTTTGGTTAGTCAAAACATTAAAGAAATGAGGGGTTCAATCAAACGTCTTACTCTTGATAAATCAAAACAAAGAAAATGAGATTATCTTTTACATTCATGCATAGCATTAATCATTAATCATTATCCATATACCAGAAAAGAAAGAAAAGAAAAAGAATCATACATCATTTTCATACATGTAGTTAAGGATAGAATTGCATACATCCAAAATCAAAAAACAAAACTCTAAAACATAGAGGCATTTACATGTGCATTTCCATAAAACATTTTGCATCCATACATTGAAAAAACTAGAAAAACATGTCATAAATCCATACATCAATTCATTCATTTATTTATATCATAAGATAAGATAGCTGCATCCATAGCATAAATCAAAGTAAATGCATGAAACATCATAATGCTGCATAAAAGATAATCTCATAACAACTCATCAAGGAGAACCAAGGAGTATATCATCATATATCATCAAAAAAGTGTTCATCAATGATTCATCAAATTGGTATATCAAGATACAATGTCATACAAAGTGATACATCAAATGTTCTGATCAATAAAATAACATGATAGGTGATACAAGGACATCAATAATGAGTGAATCTGTCATCAATCAATCAAGATCCTACAACACCAGATCCATCTGGACCTCTACATCCTATGGAGGAGGAGCCTGAGAAGTGCTCACTCCACTCTATCTCTAAACCATAGCAGACATAAACTGCTGCATCAAGGTAGGAACCTGATCTAAACACCCAACAATAGTGGATACATCTGTCCGCAGTGACTACACATCATGTGATAAAGTACCAATAGTAGGAGCATCCTGTGAACTCTGTCCCTCATCCTATGGCTGTTGAACCTATGAAGGAACCTATGTAGGCACCTGCTATGCTAGAACCTAATCCTGCTGTGCTGGAACATCATCCTACTAAGACAAGGCAACTCTCTACAACTGAACCAAAGGATCTAATCCACCTAGAATCTACCTAGTAGCATCAACATGAGCTTATCTCTAATGTCTCTACTGTCTGTGAGCTCTATGATGTCTATCTGCTGCTCTAGGATGTACATCAACTACATCATCATGTCCTCTAGCTTGATCTATATCCCTTGCATGACCACCTCTCACCCATACTTGACCAACAACTAGAGGATCTCTTTGTCATCTCCGTCTCTATCATCTACCACCACCACCTCCACCTCCACCACCACCATCACCCTGGCCTAGGATAGGCTCTGCTAGATCAGTGAAATGAGTAAACCTATTATGAGCCCTCTAGTCTACATACTCACGAGACATACCGACATCTTCCATACGAGGAAGCATCTCCCATTTGTAGTAAGCCATACCAACAATTTGATCCAATGCAAACTAATATTCAATGAGAGGACCCCACATAGATCTCTATGCTTGTACCTGAGCATATAGTGTTGCACCCTGAGGCATATCCTTTATCCAACCATACTATCTAGAAAATCTACCAAAGCAGAAGTGCTCAATAGTAGTAGTAGTATGACCAATCATCCAGCAAGGGGAAAACATGTAAGGTAACTCATCATCATCCTCTCTCCAGTGCTCACAACCAATATATGGTCTCCATAGAACCTGATCAAGATCGTCAACCTGTCATCGCTAGTAATCAAGATGACCCAAATGATGTTGAACAACCATACCAGTATATAGAAAAGCATATGGAAAACCATGAGGCTAAACCTTGTTAGAAATAGGCCTAGTGATGGGAAGATGCTCCCATATCCACAACTGAAGAATAACTACACCAGCTGACAAGGAAGCACTCTCTCTATAGACTACCTCATGCAAATCATGATAGAGTTGTGGAAGAATGCATGAACCCAAATTGAAGTGTCGAGGATGAGCAAGCAAATCCTCCAAAATCCTACCCCATCTAGCAGAAAAACCATGACTTCGTCAGTCAAGAAGCAGCAAACCACCAATCAATGCACCAAGTACTGCTAGAAATGTAGGAAATGAAGCAAACTAAGGCCAAGTGATTGTATCATCATCAATAGAGTTGTCCCTGAACACTCATCAATAGATAGTGGAATCATATATGGAATCATAATAAACTACCTCTCCTCTGCATGGGATACGTAACAATCTATACACATCCTCAGGCATGATAGTCTTCTCTCCAAAAGGAAAATGGAATGTATTATGGTCGAAGTACCATTGCTCTGCCACTGTATTCAACAAACCATGGTTCAACTAGAACCGTGGAAGGTCAAGAAGGAAACTCAATCCATACAAGTCGATCACACAAAACTCTACCGCTGTAAGTGTCTGACCCAAATCAATGACCCAAGATGCAACTATCCGGATGTACAGAGTAGGAAATTTTTCCTATTAGCAAAGAAAAGGAATCATATCAGTATACCATATCAAGGAATTATCTCAAGTCAATCAATTCTATCAAAAGTATCAAGCAATCACACCAAGTACCATTTGTTCATGTCTTTGTGTCCTGAGAATGAAGCACCAGTATCAAATCATATCAGTTTTTAGACTGATTGATTTATCCTATTAGTATCCTATCCTAATCAGATTGACAAATCACATTCATTGGTACCACTATCCTGATATCCTAATCCATTATTTTTGTTGAACGCAATAGACCTAATCTCATCATTCGAATCAAGGATTGAAAGTTATCAAATTTGTCATCAAGCACAATCAAGTACAAGTACAAAAAGAATTTCAAAAGTTTGCAGGTGTGATTTTAATCATACCAGGCAACATTTCTCTAAAGTGATTCCAAAAAGTTGTTACGTGACACTTTGCAGGTGTTACGCGATAGTTCTCATTACAAGCGACACTAAATCATGCTAGGAGACAGTGAATTGTTAGGGTTTCCTATGCAGTAAAATATATGAAAAATGGCATTTCTGCCCTAGCTCTACGTGTGAATGTTTTGTTCTCAGGTGAGAATGAAGGTTTCTTAGGTGACATTTTACTACACAGCTGCATGAATGAAAAGTGCAGATGCGATAGTGAAAAGGTCTAGGCGACAATGAAATATTCCTAGGCGTGAATTTACATATTCAAGGCAATGATGAAATAAAAAATTGCAATAAATTCTAATAAAAGAGCAATAAATGCAAAGGAGTTTGAAATGACTCACTGGAGGTCCATAGTCAGGTGACCTTGCATATCATCGACACCTCTCGAATCGATGCTCTCAGATGGGGACAACCATCTCGAAATTCACCGCAGGACCAGAGCAAAATCACCAAAGACAAAAGTAAAAATGAATAGTAAATCAAGGTTTTTCAACCTATTTAAGCTATTTTGACCTAATTTTGGAGGTGAAAATTGGTTTAGACCTATATATTGACCTATCAAATGAACCGGGGCACATTCTTGAATCATGGCGTATCATCAAGATTTTTCAGAAATGAAAACATATTTAATCAATCAACATCGTCAAATTTTTCAAATCAAGTAATCAATATGTTTTAATTTCTGAGGGGGCATCAGGGTATCAAATTGAAATTGAAATCAAACATCATTGGAATTAGTGGGGCATTAAAAAAAATTTAAAAAAATTGTATCATTTTATCAGTATCAGAGCAATCATATCATCTCAGGGGCAGCAATCAATTTCATATCAGAGGCAGCAATCAGTGAATTAGCAATCAGGACCTAAAAATGATCAAGACTAAAAGAATCTTTGAATCAATGTTCTTCACACATCAATTCAAAGAGGGGCATTTGTAGACATGCAAAAATGGACAAGTGCTTTTAAATTGCAAAAATCAATAAAATGGCTTAAAATCATCAAAATGCACTAATTCAATCAAAAAGGGATCAAATCAATTAAAATAAACATAATTAAATAAAGTTAGACAAAAATAATTAAAGAAAAGGAAAAATCAAATAATGAGGTTAGATAATTAAATCAAAGCTTAAAGAGGTGAAAAACACTACATAATTGATTTTAATCAATTAGTTGTATACTTGTTTAAATCAAAAAGCAAAATGAACCTATTACCCTTACATGGCTAAATTTAATTAATTAATTGAATTTAATAATTCCTAATATCTTTCAACAAAGTGGAGAAACCAATGAAAATTGAGGACAAAAAGACGCAAATCACTCAAAAAGGATGAATCTCAATCACTCATCCTAAAGTTTCAATTTCAACCACTCAATTTTGTCCTTTTGTCCAAAGCTTTGAGACAAACATTTAAATTGTCCCCCCATTTATGAACAAAGCAAAGTATTTGACTCAACCAAAGGTAAATCATGATTACTTCACTCCACCCCTACCCTTGGGAATTTACTATAAATATGAAGCATTTTGAGAGCAATTGATCTCTTAGAAATTCATTTGCAAAACATTGTTACTATAGGCAATTGAAGAGCATTCTAAGAGCAATTATGAGCATTTAGAGAATTTGCATTACACTTTTGTCAATTTGAGCTAGAATCATCATCATAGAAGCATTTTAGAAGCATAGAGAAGCATACATTCTCATTTTAGAAGTGTCACTAGTGGAGATTTGAGTTGAGAGCTTCACTTGCCACCTCTTTCTAGAGAACCATGAGATGCTATAGATCTTAGTTTCATTTTTAAATAGATTTGCATTATATTTACTTTAGAATTGTTGCTAATTTGATCTTAATTTCATGAAGGTGATTATCATCATCACACACCTTGATCATATGTCACCATAGTGGCATCAATCTCCTTGATATTCTGATTCAAAATGTCTAGTGAGGGCGCAAGAGCATTCCTAAACTGAGTCTATCTAGCCCTTAACTTTGTCATCTCTTTTTCTGCCTTCTCAATTTTGTCTATCTGAGTTTGGTAGAAATTATTGCACATGTTCACATCTATGGATGTGTCTTTCACTGAACTCTTCACCTGCTCAATCATAGCTTCTGCCTCTTTTATTTTCTTAAAATGAGCATCAGTAAGCTTGTCTTGATCCATGAATTCTGCAATGATTCTTCTTCCTTGATCTACAAATTCTTTCAAGGATTCTTGACCAGTCTTGAGTGAGCTAAGGTCAAGTACAAAGTTGTTCACCAATTCATTCAATTTCTTCTTTAGATACATTTCTTCTGCAACTAGGGATGCAGATTCTTCAAGGCTTGAGAAATTTCTTTTGAAGTGTGAGATGACTGTACTCACATCATCAACCGAGTGTACCTTTGACATGTTCTTATCTTCTGGAAATAGATTGTTCAAAATGTTCACTGATTCTACCAAGAGGGGATTCCTCATCACTTTCTTTTCTTTGGCTTTTTTTATAGCTAAGACGTTGAACTTAATCAGGTCTTCTTCTCTCCATGAGTCCAAACTAGATGTGTCAGGTGTCAAACTTGACAACAATTTTGTAGAGGGAGTGATGGGAGTGCTTTCCATCACTTCTTGATCCACCTTGATTGACATTTCACTCTTTTTCTCACTTTCTTTTATCTTTTCTTCTTCTATCTTTTCTTCCTCTTTTTCTATCTCTTTTTCTTGTTCTTTCTTTTCTTGTTCTTTTTCATCATCAATCAATACTTCTTCCTTATGAGTGGGCGGTGTGTTGCTACATAACATTTCAACTTCTTGTGTGCTCACAAAAGCTTCCTCAAACTTGTCCAACTTAGTGTCAGTGGCCACCATGGCTATCTCAACATTATCAATGATAATGGTGTTGTCCTTGAATGACTCTTTTATGGGCACAAACTTATCTAACTTTGTTTGTGCTTCCATTGCAGGCACTGAATCCTAAGGACCTGTAGATTGTATCTTGATGGTCTCTGCTGCTTTGTCTTGCTCACTAGGTGCTTGAGTGATGGGCGTAAACTTAGGTTTCATGTGTTGCTCTAAGAATACCTTCTCAAAGGCCTTCTCTCTTTCCTTAGATATCAGCTCATAGTCTTTGTTCATGAGGTGGAGTGTTCTCATCTCTGTCCTTAAGTGCGGCTTCACCAAATTCAATAATAGTGACTTTTCTTCAACAGAACATACTGGAAGAGTGGAATCAAGTGTTTGTTCCCTAATTATGAAGTCTTCTTCAATGGCTTGTCTCTTCAAGGTATCCATAATCTCCCATACCTTATCTGGGATTGTTTTCTTTAATTCAAAAACTATCTTCTTGAACTTTATCATGTGTTTGATTAGCATCTCATGAATATTTGATTTATCAATTTCATGATATTTTTCATAGAACTTGGCTATCTGATCTAGGCTTCCTTCTTCTACAACTCTAGTCCTTAACACTTGAAGACTAGGTATGAATCCTACTTCCGGAGGTGACTGCATATTCTTCAATCTACTTCTTGTGGCTGCACTTATAGCTGAGGGGTGATTTGTGGTAGTTTGTTTTCTCCTCTTGGGAATCTTAGGTGATGCATATGTGGATTCAATATCAACTATAGCAGTGGGCGCATGACTAATATCATCAATTTTACCCTGTTTATCCTTTGGATTGTTAGTCTTCTCAATCTTTACCTTTTTCATCTTAGGATCATCAGACTTAGCTTCCACTATGGATGCGCTTTCAATTTCCAAAGAAATCTTTTGTTCCCTTGCTTTGTCTAGGTCTACTTGTGTTACTCCATGAATTTTGAGTATCTCAAATGTAATCTTAGAGGCTTTCCTCTTAGTTGCTGTGATGTTTAGTTTTGCATCTACTTCTCTTGTCTTCTCCTCATATGTACCCCACCTAGGTTCATTAGGGTCTTTGGGGGTTGATAGTAGAACCTGTGCATATGCTTCAAGGATCTATTTCTCTACCTCATAACCAAGTGGATGAATCCACTTAGTTCTTTTCTCAACAGCTTCCATACAAGTTGTGTCTGTCTCTACCATAAAGCAAATAGTATCCTTATACTTTTCCACAATGCTTTCTAGAATTCTATACCTCATTTGCATCTTGACCCTGAAGGTCTTCAATTCCAATGTTACATAATCTCTCAATGTACTCTCTGTGGATGCCTTGTTAGATATCTATGGCATGGTTGGAATAGACTTGTCCAAATACAAATCTAATACTTTCCCAACAATATGAAGGTACATGTAAATGATCAATGACCTAAACCTGAATATCTTGGTTTTGTCATGCTTGATTGCCTTGATTTTATCTATCAACTGTGCATGCAAGATCTCACACAATTTGAACTCTGCATCTTCCTTCACAAGTCTAATGGCTGCTAGAATAGTGCCCACAGACACACTATTCACCCTGCTAGTGTGATGGAATAGGTATCCAAGTATAATAGACATCAATTTGATGTCAGCTTGCTCAATAGGCTCAATTGTCATCCCACACCTATCACTCCTTGACTTACAATTTTTCTCAACAATCTTTTTGACATCCTTTCCCATAGAAAGGATGGCACCTATCTTAGATAGGCCTGTCATCTTATATATCAAGTCACTGGTTATTCTGACCAGCACATCACCTATCCAAAATAGGTCATCATGAATTCTTCTTAATAGTATCTTAATCCATTTAGTCTCATAAAATTTATATGTCATAGCATACTCAATTATAGGGTGATCATTCCATTTGACATATTCATCCATGAATGTTTTATCTAGTTTCAACATGGTATCCATGTGTGCCCTTAACCTATCCAACCTTACTAGTTCTTTCTTGCAGTAGATGTAAGCCCTAATGTCTTCCACATGCATAATGCCCATAGGTGTGTGGGAGATTGCTCCCTCTAAATCATCTAGGGTTGAATTAAATGGATGTTTCTTAAATACATATCTCTTCTTCTCTGCAACATCAAAAACTATAGGAGTGGCCATGACTTGTTTAATTGCTTTCCAACTAATCTTTGAGATAATCTCAGGATTATTGAATCGGTGCGATGAACTAGGGTTTTTGCAACTGGCTAAATGCACTGCAAATCATTGATAGATCAATCTGTAAATCTTCACAATAACTTCTAAGACTCTTCCTACTTTCCTATCACTCTAAATTTGAATGCAATGAGTAAACAAACAACTTTCTATGTACTTAAAGTGAAAATTCTACCATTAATGCTTGTCACGTAAACCAAGCTATCATTTAAACATTGCCAACTTTTGTTTTGTTAATAATCAATATGTGTGCTCTTGCACAAAGGTTCCTTTATACTCCAAAAAATTAATTCAAAAGGTGCATACTCTAAGAGTGAGTATACCAGCCATGCAGGGGTCTAGAGCTAAATTAGCTCCCCTTATGACCCTGAGGGCCATTCATCTAGATGTAGAGGGTGTGTCCACTGTGGATGCATCCAATACATTCCCATCAACTTTTTCCTTCTTTCCTTCTGTCCAAATCAACCTCACATCCTCTAAGGCTTTCACAAACTTGACTTCTCCTTCAGGATCCAAAATTGGTTCTTCGGCCTTTCTAGGGCTTTCCTAACCTTGCGTCCTTGATCTTCAGAGCCTTGAGATATGTCCAGCCTTGTTACAAGAAAGACAAATGACTGGAGGTCTTATATTCCTCGGCGCATTGACATGAGTTACCAATCTACATTGTCTCGTTGAGTGACCATTATAGTTACATATCTGACATGTAACATTCTGAGAACTTCTTGTGTTTGTCTGATTCTCATTTCTCTGATCATGCTAAATCCTATTCTTCTTACTAGTCTTGCAATTCATAATTCTATGACCAAACTTATTGCATGAATAACAGGAACCATTAAAAGGTCTTACCTCTGTACAGTTCCTTGCAATGTGTCCATGCTTGTTACACGAAAAACAAGTGCATTCTCCTTGCTTGCACTCATTCTTAGGTGGTCCATCATTATCTTTGGTTTGATCTTCAGTCTTTTCAGCATCAGTAGAGTCCTTTTGTGAATCCTTTCTTGCTCGCATGTTGTCAATCTAATTTTTTTCTTCATTGTATCCAATATAGCTAGTGTCTCCTTTGGCTCTCCTTGCATACAATTGAGATTCTATCAAATTAGAACTGGTGTGCAATTTGTCAATATGATTCTTTGCTACTTTCGATTCAGACTCCAAGCTTTCTTTGTTATTCCTTAGCTCCAAGATTTCCAAGTTTGCGTGCCTTAGTTCTTCATTGAGTTGAAGGTTCTCTTTGATTTTTTCATTGTAGACTTCTTGATTGTTGATCAACTTATCATCAAATTATTCAAGTAGTTCTTTCATAGATACATTTTCTTCATTCAACTTCTTGACCTTTTCTCCTAGATCACTGTTAGATAATTCTTTCAAATCCTTTCTTATCCTTTTGATAACTAATTGTGCATCACTGACTTTTTCTTTTAGTTCTTCAATTTCTCTTTTTGATTTGTCCAGGTCTTCAAGAGCAGCTTCAAGATTTCTTTTCAGATGTTTCATTTCTACTTTTTCCATGATCTCCTCAAGTGGTTAAACTTCTATGCTGAGGACCAGAGCTCTGATACCAATTGTTAGGAATGGGAACACTAAGAGGGGGGGTGAATCAATGTTCACTGTATTTTAAATTTTCACTTTAATATTTATATTGAATTTAAATGCTTAAGTACTGAATTAAAAATTCACATAAATATGAAACATGAAATCAACACATGACACCAATATGGTTACTAGGGAAACCCAAATAGGTAAAAACCCTGGTGGGAATTGACATCCACTAATATTCTACACTGGTGTTTTGTGATCCTTGTTAGAAGATCCTTAACCCTGTTAGGAGTTGCTTTACAATGCTTTAAGTACAGTAGACCTTGTTAACAGTCAGACCCTATTAAGATTCTTTTACAATAGTCCCTATTAGGGGAGAGGACGCATTGTCCAAGAGCTCACTGCTCAAGTGGTGAAGGCTACAACCTTCTAATCTTAGCTACACACTATATCTGCAAGATGAACTGTCACTATGACACTGCTTGTCAGATTAGTTCCTTTGATGCGCTAATGCTTTGACCTCTTGCAAAGCTCTAATACATCTTATACTATCTTTGCACACTTCTTCTCTACTTATCACAACTCTCTATCAACTTCCATACTAAATACAATGGGCGCATCTTATATTTATATGCGCATACGAAATAAATAACTAGGTCGGCCCTTAGACCTATTACATACAACGCTTCCAAATGAATTAGCTTAAGCATGCTTACAAACAAACAATTATACATGTCAAAAACCTAAATAAAATGGGCACATAGCCTTTACAACAATACATTATAATCGCAAACCAAAATACTGACTGTCGGTTGCTTGCTTTGTTCTTCACTGGCACACACTAGTTGTGCAACTTCAACTGACTGTAACTTTCTCAACCTTGCACATTTGATCATGCGCTCTTAGAATAAGCATGAATATAGTCTAACCAATTTAAATTATAGCACACATACCATAATTCTTTCATACGCATGTGCGCTGATGCTCTGAGCTACAAGAACTCTGTACATTGTCCAATCTTTAACACTTAACTGATTTCTGATCTTCTCTTCAAGTGCACTGACTTCAAACTACTATATGACTTTGTTTCCATAATGAAAACACTATATCAAGTCATATACATCAGTATAGACAACTTGCCAACAATTTGATGAAAAACAAATCTATTAAGCCCAAGAAACCTGCATGCAAAAACCTGTCACAAGGAAGAAATATGTAGGAAACAAACAAGGGTTTTGCTCTAACAATATGAAATTTTATTATCATCCAAAAGAATGAATGCAAATATACAATGGATCAATCCTTATAGAAGGAGATCGAAAAACCTAAAGGGAAACCCTAATATGTAAATAGGCATTTAATAATTAGATTTAATTATTAAATGACTAATGCAAGTGCATAAAGGGAAATCTTAAGAAGTAGTAAAGTTAATTTAATCAATGTAATTAAATTTAATTCTTTACTCTCACAAAAATTTCCTTAATTAAATGAATTTAATTAAGATGTGAGGGAATACTAACAATAATAATTAATTAATTAATGGTGATGTCATCAGGACTTTTATTAACTAAAAATAATTGTAATTAACAAGTGTATTCTTAGGTGTCTACACTCCACTTCCTCAATGCATGAACTATAGCATAAAACTCTTGATCATAAACATAATACTTTCTTTGGGCATCATTCAATTTCTTGCTAAAATAAGCAATGGGTTTACCTTCTTGACTTAAAACAGTTTCAATGGCATTGTCACTACCATCACAATCTACTTGAAATACCTTATTAAAACCAAGAAGTTTCAGAATAGGTTACTCTAAAACTTTTCTTTTCAATAAATAAAAACTCTTTACTACTCATGTAGTCCACTTAAACTCTTTTCTATCCCCTCTCATTGATTCAGTGAAGGGTCTACAATTACTACTATTTTTTTTTATAAAATTTATGTACAAGCTATCCAAACCATGAAAATATCTTACTTCAATAGCACTCCTTCAAGTTGATCATTCAAGGATAGCCTTCACTTTCTCTAGGTTAATTTTAAGGCCATCTATTGAGACAAAAAATCCCCAATACATTAACTCCTCCTTCCCAAAACTACACTTCTTCAGGTTAATCAATAACTTATCTTCCCTTAACTGGTCAAAGACCCTACAAATATGTATTATATTCTCTTCCAATATCTTATTGAAGATCAAAATATAATCCAAGTAAATAATAAAAAACTTACTCCAAAATTCTATCATTACCTTGTTCATGAGTCACATGAATGTGCTTGGTGCATTAGTTATCCCAAAGGGCATAACTAACCACTCATACAAGCCCTCCTTTTTCTCAAAGGTTTTCTTCCATTCATTTCCTTCTCTAATATGAATTTGGCAATATCCACTCTTTAGGTCTATCTTTGTGAAGTACACAACTCCACTAAAAAAATCCATAATGTCATCCATTCTTGGAAATGGAAACCTATACTTGATAGTAATCTTATTGATAGCTTGAGAATCTATACAAATCCTCCATCCTCCATTTTTATTTTTTGCTAGCAATATTAATATAGAACATAGACTCGAGATCTCTTGAATCAATCCTTTTTGAAACAACTCTTGCACTCATTTGTTCAAATCTTCACTCTCCATTGGATTCATTCTGTGGGGTGTTTTAGTTGGAAAAATAGCTCCAAGAATCAATTCCATTTGATGACTTTTTTTTTAATTAGTAGCAATCCATCAAGTACATTATCAGATACAATATCCTAAAACTCATCTAGCAAATCTACAACTTCCATAGGTACATCTACCTCCTCTTTATCAACTCTTAAAATTAAAGCAAAACACATATGTTCATGCCTTTTAGAAACTTCCTTCCATTCACTAAACATATTCTTGCATTACTACATACCTTTTTCTTTGTTCCCTTCAATGGATTTAGCTTGTTTTAGGCTCCATCCTTTGTCAAAGAATAGGTATTTTCAAACCTATCATGTACTACATGATGATAAAATTTCCATGGCCTCCCTTACAACACATTAAAAACATTCATAGGCATAATATCACTCAATAGATCCTCATGATAGATTCCAATTTTGAACTTTACTAGACATTGTTCATTGACCAAAGCCTTGTGATCCTTCTACAACCAAGCAATATGGTAGGGATTCAAATGATTCCCTCTCTCTAACTTTAATTTATTATCCATTTCCTTTAAAACAGGGTTGTCAGTACTACCACCATCTATAATGACATTGCATACTTTACCATTACACTTACATCTTGTGTAAAATAATTTTTTCCTTTGCTCAGGTTCCTTCTCATCATTTATCAAGGCTCTTCTAGTAGTAAGGACCTCTCTTCTTTCAACATATTCCTAATGTGAAGAATTGACATCCTCATCTACATTTGAAACTTGTGCATGGACCATTGGTCTCCTATTTTTCCTCCCTTGATGTTGGGGATCCTCATAATCTCGATGTCCTTCTACTCTGCACTGGTAACACATTCCACAGAAACCTCCTCTTCCTAGTTCTTTCCCTTCCTCTTCCTCTTTAATATCCATTATTTTGATCATGAGGATGATAGAAATTATTTCCCCTCTAATTATAACTACTACTATAGTCATCATTATTTTTCTAATCTTCATTTTGGTCTCCATAAGATCATCCACTTGGATTTCCACCATGACCTCTTCCATTTTATTTTCTCTCAAACTTCTTGTTCAGTTTTCCTTCGACTTTCAAATCAAATTGGTATGCATATTAAATGGTAGACATTCTTACCATTATCAACTCTTCTTTAATACTCAGTCTCAACCCATTTATGTAACAGACAACCTTCTCCTTGTTGCCTTCAAAATGACATGTTTTGATAAGGACTTGATATAACTCTTTTGTATACTCTTGGAAAAGATTTCCTGCTAGCTTCAATCCTTACATTTTCTTTAGAAAATCATCTCATATTCAACAAGAAAGAAATGCATTTTCAACTTGTCCACCATTCAATCCCATCTTGTTGTAGTATCCTTCCCTCATCTATTTATCTCTAACTAGACCTATTTCCACTAGATTTTAGCATGACCTTTCATCTTGGCCTTTACAAATCTGACCCTCTTTAGATCTTCTTCTTCTTCACATTCAAAGTAATCTTTTATATCATTGATCCAATCAATCAAATATTCTGGATTAGGATTTATATAAAATGTGGAATTTTCAATTTTTGGTCTCTTTCTAATCTTAGAAATTACCCTAAAAAAATAGCCTCATCAAGATCTCTAGTCATTTCTTACTCTTCTTCAAATTTTCCTTCTCTAGATTCATCCTCACTTTCATCTCTTTCCCTAATATCATCTCCTCTACACAAATCCTCTTTTAATGCTTGCATTTGTCTCTAGAGGGCTCTAAAACCTTCTTCTATGACACTCACAACTCTTCCACCACAATTCCTTTATGGAGGCATTTTATGCACTTATCTCTTATGCCCACAACCATATTCCTTCATGGAGACAAGGATAATATGGTTTATTCCCTTAAGGATACTTTACCTTCTATTCATCTTAATGATTTGGACTCTACAAATGAAGCCTTAATGAGTTTTCATCCTTCTCCTAAGATGTACCCCCTTTATGAGGATATTTTAGAGAAAGTGGATGATGTTATAAATACCTTTCTTAAAATCACCTTGCCTTCATTAAATAAAATCCCTTTTAGAGATGAAGAATTGATGGAAATTTCTAAATCCCATTCTAAAGATTTTCTTACTCATAAGGATACCATGGAAGAAGAGGATAACATTAGAACCACTTTCCTTGATGCTCTCCCTTCTAGTGATGAAACTTTGAGCAAGAAAGAACCTAATCAATTTAATGATGTCAATGTTTTGGGTAGTGAAAATCCTAAGGTTTTCCATCTTCATCACGATACTCCTCAACCTCAAAATAAACCATACTCCTCAAACTCAAAATAAACCAATCATTATGGTGAAAGGTGCCAACAACCTGATTATCATTCAATTGCTCACACATATCACACAAGAAATAATAAGCAACCTACCAATTCAATTGTTCCTCCTTCCCTTCCCACTTCTCAACATGTGCTTCTTCCTACACCTCATCTCCCTTAAAATATTGGAAAGGAATATGATTTAAAATCCATGCTACTCCTTTGAAGATATCCCTTTGGGAGCTTCTTCAAACTTCACCTACATACCATGAAGCATTACAACAAGCCTTGAGGAGCATGTCTATTCCATGACCTTTGCAAACTAATATATCTTCTATATTGGAATGTATCAATGAAACAAATAATAAAGCTCGAATTATATTTTCTCAAGATGAGTTGCTTTCTAAATAAATTTAAGATCAACATGTTTCGCTTATGGTTTTTATTCTTATCAATGGTAATCTCACTCAAATAACTTTAATTGATAATAGATATAATCTTAATGTGTGTAGCATTAATTTGTTGCATAAAATTAAGGTGGATACTTCATTGATTAAACCCAATTCTAATCATATTCTTGGCTTTGAAAAAAAAACTTAGGTAATATAACCTTACCTATTAAGGTAGGTCTTGTTATTTTACTCACACCAATTCATGTAATGCCCAATGCTCTCACTTATAACCTTCTCTTAGGGAAACCATGGCTATATTCCATGCAAGATATCCCTTCAACAATTCATCACAAAGTAAAGTAAGTTTATTCATAAAAAAAATAATGTATACTCTTGTTGTAGATGTAAGATACAAAATTGCTTACGAACAAAATCTGATTCTACATCTATTCCTAAATTGTTTAGACAAAACAATATCTTTTCCTCCTAAATACGCTTCTCCTATAAGTTCACTTTTAGAAGATGATAGGGGGTAATTACACTTTATACCATCTTTTGAGGGAGAATAAAAAGTTTCTAAATGGCCTACTATGTCATTTTTCCAACATGATTCTCAAAATAATTCAACTCATAATCTTCAACATGGTTTAGGATGCATGCAAAAAAGCAACAAGAAACCTACCTCACACTTTCCTTTTCAAGATCTTGATATCTAACTTCCTCCTTTGTGTACATCCCTTCCTTTACCATTTAACACTTCTTATATTCCTAGATTTAATTAAGAAATCATTTTTCTTGACCTTCTTCATGTTAAGTTTATTACTCGACCTAAATGAAAGAAGCCTAGTAGAAATCTTATGAATCTTCCTTTTTGCATGTATCATTGATAACATGACCAATCTACTAATGAATGTCAATATTTACATTGAAAAATAAAAAGACTTATTGATTATGATCTATCATTCACATAAAATATAATAATGAGTTGTTTTTCAACCATGATTACTTTGAATAACATTTAAGCACATGTTGTATTGCTCCACACGATGTGACATTGTTAGCCTTTCCATTAGGGGGTCATTGTCATTCATGGTGGTATAATTTCAAGTGTAATCATAATTTTCAAGTAACATAATAATCCTCCTCATCCTTATCTTTTCCTCCATGCTTGGGGTCAAGGATAGTATTTCAGTTTCTCGTCCTTTCTAAGGATCTACTTTTTCTCTTAGGTAGGTGGCATTTGTATATCATGTGATACCCAATATTACATAGAATTTTTTCTTTAAATTAGAGATTCTCTCTTATACTAGAGGTATGTATCCTTTATCATAACCTCTTAATTTTTGCACATGGGTATCCATTATAAATAAATTTGTTACCTTGGGGGATAAAAGTGTGTCATCCTTCATTGATAATCCCTTGACCTAGCAATAGGGAGGGTGTGAATTATTCCCTTATTGTTCAAGATTTATTTAAAACATACTTCAAAGGATTACTCTTTACACTTGTGGCATGGTATCTCCTTTCATTCATCCCTTACTTGGCATCATAGGAGTTGTGACCTCTTTAACTTGGACTGGGTGTTGTTTGTGGGATACCTCCTTGTTAAAGGTGCTTCATCATTGTTTTTCTTTTTCTTAAGATGTCAAAAAAGTCCTATTTTTTAATCTTAAGTGGGGAATATATGACCTCCTTATTGTAAACATTTTGATTATTTCAAGTAGTTCAGGTAGAGTACACTAGCATAATACAATTTGCTAGGGCCAATTCACTCTCCTTTGTACATTTTTGGTGGCTTTCCTTAGAAATAATGCTTTCCTTGGTTATCATTAGGATTGGTTGAACTATAATAACACAATTTTCTAGACCATTTGACCTCTTATTTGTATATATTTTCAAGACTGGTTGACTAGCGTAGCACAATTGGCTAGACCATTTGAACTATCATTTTCATAGGTTAAGTAGCATCATGTAATTTTCTATACAATTCAACCTATCATTTTCATATACTTTTATGAGTTTACTAGCACATGCTTGACCATTGACTCTATCTTTACATTCTCTTTTATGGGTGGAACTATAATAGTGCATTTTGTTAGATCATTTCCCCATGTTCTCTTTTCCTTTTCTCTCTCTCATGGATTACCTAGCACAACACAAATGGATAATTGGTGTCATCCATGGTTCACTTATTCTCTCATCTAGGATTCCATAGCATAGTGCACTTTTCTATTGGAGTGAATCATGGAGTCTTATCTTATCTTTGATGTGTTTTCTCGCTCTTTTCATGCGACCACTTATGCTTTTGCAATAGCTTTTCGAGCATGATACTAGTAGTCGAAACATTTTCTATATTGAGGTCTCTTCGACTAGTGCACTTGGAATATTAGTAAGCTTTAGGCTTTTATTTTTGTTTTATGTGTCCTTGTACATGGTTATACAAGTTAAGATCCTTGGTTTGAGTGATTATGCCCTTAAACTTAGCAATCTCTCTCTCTCTCTCTCTCTCTCTCTCTCTACTATGAGCATGAGGTGGACTCATACTCCCACTAAAGTGGGGGCTAAATATACCATCCTAAAAAGGTAGCACCTATAATTAGGTGCTCAATTTATCCCCATTTTAGCATGTAGGGGTTCCCACATTGATTTCATGCTCTCCCAATACTCATTGGACCTTTATTAATTTAAATTAATATTATGAGTGAACAATCTCACAATAGGTAATAATAATCATGCCATTGTCTCTTAGGAATAATACATCTATGATAAGGATTAATTTTCCCATCATGAAATGCAATTAGATTGTCAACCTAGGGACGTAGACTTGAAATGGGACAACACAGTTTGTGCACTAAGTTCCTCTAAGAGTCATAACACCTATGCTGCAGGAAGATAAAATGCATGAAAGGAGTCTATGCTATTGTTGTAGGAAAGTAAACACACTCGACTACTTAATGGAATTATGATAGAAAGCTTGTGAAATAAATCTAAGCCTATCTAACAACCCAAAACATTCACTATGTCTATCTCCGCAAGTGCTACAGGAACATTCACAGTAGTAATGTTGTAGGAGTAAAATAGTAACTCTACTTGAAAGCAGGGAAAATGCAGAAAGCAAATCTACTCTAACTTAATCTAATCCACCTCCCAAGTGGGCCCCCTTGGTTGGCTTCTACTAACTACTAACATGGAAAATAATCCAAAATCACTCTTCCATTAAGTTCTTCTTAACTGGTTACATAACAATTGAACAACTCATGAAGAATAGAAAAGAGCAACTTTTGCTATACTGAATACATCATTCTATATTTTCTCATTACCTAACTAAGTTCATCAAATCCCTTCATAAAGAGGATTGATGCTTATTGAAAACATAACATAAAAGTCTGATTAAACCTTGCCAAATAAGGAGGCGGTAAAGCAACCATGACATATTAAAATTACTGTAGATAATAGAATAACAACTCTAAAGAAATATACCAGGACTTATTTCCTATATTCTCTAGAAAAACATATCCTTCTTAGTAGTGGCATATCCTTCAGAACCATGATAGATTCTTCCACCATGGCTGGTCTTCTAACGCTCCTTCTTTAATGTGGTTGCACCACTCTTTGAATTGATCCTTGTTTACCCAAAAGGTTAGTAGCATTTGTTGTACATATATATATCCAAGTCAACATTTCAACTCCTCAAATGTTAGAACACAGCTTAAAATAACCATATGAAATACTGCATTATATTTATAATAGTCAACAAAACATGTCATTAGAGCTACCCAAAGACTTTGTGGCTTTAGTTTTACTTAGCTTAAGTTCACATAGGTATAAGTCATTAATGTTTTGGAAATGTCTATCAGAGCATAAAGAGTGTCAACAAAGTATGAAGATTATAAAAAAATTGAGACATTAATTTGTCTCATCATTTGCCCCCTACTAATAGAATTCTTGTCCTCAACCATTGTATTTCTTAGCTATGGACCTGAAATCACTGACAGATGTCTTCCCCTTCTTTCCACTCCTGAAAGTGTAGTAAAATCCTCTTGTTCTTTCCAAGTAATCTCCTTGGTGCTCCTCAATCAATTGATCCAATCTAGTAGCATTGATGTCATATAGGGGCCAAAGGAGTGTAGGTGGCTGAAAAGACAAAGGCATTTACAATTCCTTTCTGACCTGTCATCCCAACTACATATATCTAGTTGCTCGGTTTGTTGCTACCTCAAAGTTGAGTGGGTTGTGTGGTTCTATTTTCTTAAAGGCCTCTGGCAATCTATTCCATCAGCTTCTTACCCCTACAAGACCTCTTTGGAATGAAAAGTAAGGTAGCCCTTGGTATTCTCTATAGACCTTGTCTCTTAATGCAAAAAATTTCTCCTTGATTTCTAGCTTTTGTTTCCCATAAGTCAAATTGAGCCAATCCCTCAAAAAGACATCAGGCTTATGTGATTTAGCCCTCAATGGAAAAGGTTTAGATTTCTCTAGATCCCTATAAATATTCAGCTACCTATCATAGTTTTCTTCATTATGCATCCATGACATCAGAGCACTTAAGTGAATATCCCCTATAGAGAGAAAAGGATTCCACTCTGTTTCTTCTGGGATCACAAAGCTATGCAAATATAGCTCACATAATAAAGTTTACTGCCATGAGGGGAGAGTTTGATATATTCCATAAAAATCTTGGGCTAACTTGAATTCACAATCAATACCTTTCATTGTCATCATAAGTTGAAACAAAAGAAATTTTTCTTTTAAACAAATAGCATATACCCTGGGTGGCGGTCTATAGGCTATGACCTGGTCGGCTAGTTTTAGGGCTTTGTCCATTTGTTGCTTTTGTTTCCTTAACTAATCCTTAAGAGCCTCAATTTCCTCATCCTTATCAAATATCTCTTTCTACATTTGATCTCTTTCTTGTCTCCACCAGGTCTTCTGAGAAACAAAATGATTGTACAGATTAAAGAGTACAAACTGAATTATTGGTGAGGGAAATTCTTGCACCGGAGCTTTCTTTTTCTTTTCTTTGGAATCTTGCTTAAAGTACTTAGTGAACCATGTGGATCTGTAGGGCATAATGGAGACATTGGAATAAATAGGGTGCTACGGAGGAGAAGGTTGATCATTCACATGAATGCTCTCTTGTATTACATTAGGGCTTAGCTCAGGCATTCCCTGATCATCCAGTGGCATGCTATTATTAGGTTCTTGCACATTTTGAGATTCCTCCATATTTTGAAGTTCTCCCTGCAAGGGGAAGTCATCAGGAATGTTTTCAATAGAGGGTTCTGGAGTAGGTCTTTCTTTGTGCAAGAAGCAGGTATATTACTCTCTGGAGTAGGCTCAGATGGCTTGTTTTCTGGGGACAATTCTAGTTCTTTTTCTTTTTCATTTGTTTCTTCATCAGGCCCAAAAGACTCTACTTCATTCTGTAGAGGTTGAGCAACAGGGTTAACTTAGGGTTGCAAAGCTTTAAACTAAATAAATTCTACCCAAGACATGGGAGAGACATCCCTAAGGGATTTTTCAACCAAAAGCTTTATTAGGGCATGGTGACTTATGGAATTTTCATTACCCTTTTTTGTTTCCTCAGCACTAATGCTTAACATGTTATAGAGAAAATTAGGAACATTGCCTGAAGATTATGCCTTATACAACTAAGCAACTAGAAATGATGGGCATGCAGGTTTGAGAATCTTTCTTCACAAGTTAAATACCTAATAATGTGGTTTCCAATTCTAGAAATGGTGGTGGAAGAGACAATCTCTTGCATCCCTTCTTAGTGATTTCAAGTGGAGGATCATGCAGTTGGGAGAATTGAGCTTGAGATGACCTGGCGTCATGCTCGTTAGGATAGTTCTCTCCAATGACTGGTAATTCGGTGACCTATGCAATTCTTTCCTCATTAGAAACAACTGTTAAACCCCACACAATTGCTTGTCCCTCTTCAAAAGTGGCCATAAATTTTTTTGCAACCTCCTTATTAAATTTTGTCAACTGGAGAAAATACCCCAGCCAGCCACATGCATTAAATTTGTGAACTGCTTCAGCATCCGCCAGTAAAATACCATGGTGAACCAATTCGTGCCTCTATAATGGTCCACCCATCTTAGTAATGCCCAATCTTCAATTTGTTGCTCTCTAATTTACTACTAACCTTTGGTCTTCTTACGCTCTACAAATACCTTCTTCTTGAAATGCATTTGCAATTCTTGAAAATACTAATTTTTTCACTTACATTACCTCAGTTATGCTTGACATGAACAATAATAATGACATTGATTATAGAGGACATCATAACTTTAAGTGTGAGTTATCTCGTGATTTAAATATGGTCCTTTCCAGTCATTGCAAGCTTGGAAAATTGGGACTTGAAATTATAGAAAATGTATAGGATTAAAAGAATGAATAAAATGCAACCTAAGTACAACATTGATGCAACAAGGATGTGACTAGGGTGGCTTAGGAATAACACTTGGAATTTATTACACTTCCCCTTCCCCCTACTAAATATGAACAAGTGTCCTCACTTGATAAATTTTGCACAAGGATGGGAAACTGGCTTAACGCCTATATTATACATGTAATGCAATACTAGATATAATTATTCAAAGCTGTGTGCTAAAAGTAAGGGGATAAAAGTTGTACTTGGTGATTAGTTATCGTATACATGAATGCAAGTTGTTGAGAGTGTCAATTCCAGTGGCTGCATAAGAGTGTTGACGTGGTATTTATTGAAAGCATTAAAATAGAAATTGTGGGTGACGTGGTGTTTGAGTGGGTGGTAGAAAGAGAAATGATATGAGTTGATGAGAAGAAAAGAGAAAAGTGAATGAAGAATTATACCTCATATTAAATGAAGTTTTATTATGGGTTTTTTTCAAAGGCATGTTATGGTGAGGCTGCAGGAGGAAGGCTTTCACCTTCTGTTGTAGGAACTGTTTCCTGAGGTGCTATTAAACTTTGCGTGCTGAACTACTGCAATAATTCTTCCTTGGCTTGAGGCTTGTGATACATGTGCAAGTGGTGTCCATTGACAAGTAGTTTAAATTGGACTGGATCAAGTGTGGTCATTTGGATAGCTCCATTATCAAAGACATATTGAATTTCATATGGTCCCAGCCATCTGGTCTGTAGCTTTCCTACAATCTCCTTGAATCAAGAATCATACAATAGAGCCCAATCACTTACTTGAAAGTGCTTATTCTTGATATGTGAATCATGTCGCCTCTTCATTTGGTTCTATATTAGCTCTGTTCTCTCCAATTCTTATTTTCACATTTCATTTAAGGAGTTGAGGTGGAGTAGGCATTCTGCTTGTGCTACAGGAAGATTGATGTTCAACTCCAGAGTTGTGCACAATGTTTTGTGTTCAAATTCTATGGGAAATATTGTGGCTTTTCCATACACCAATTTAAATGGTGTGAACCCTGTTTTGGTCTTCCATGTTGTATGATAAGCCCAAACTACTTCAGTTAACTGGCTGCTCCAATCCCTGCGATGCAATTGCACTGTCTTTGTTAATATGGCCTCTATTTCTCTATTTGTCACCTCTACCTGTCTATTCACCTGCGGATGGTAAGGGCTAGAATTTTGATGACTTATGCTATACTCCTTCATTAGCTCAATGATCAAATTTGAAGTGAACTGTGCTCCTTGGTCTGTTAATAATTCTCTTGGGACTCCATAATGGGTAAAAATTTCCTTATACAATAATTTGGCTACTTTTTGATCTATGGCATTCTGCATTGCTTTCACTTCCACCCACTTTGTCAAATAATTCATGCATACCAGGATATAGGATTTTCCATTTGATGGAGGATCAATTGGTCCTATGAAGTCCATACCCCATTTATCAAAGGGTTTCATCACCACTTGTGGATTAAGTGGCATCTCATCTAATTTTGTTGGACGACCCGTCCTTTGGCATTTATCACATTTGTTTGTATAACCGGTTGCATCTTTGTGTAATTTTGGCCAATAATATCCTATTGTTAAGATTTTCAGAGTTGTTCTCTTTGCTGCAAAGTGACCTCCACATGGCTCATCATGACAAGCATGGAGTATGTCATATATTTCAACTTCTCTCACACATCTCCTCATGATCTGATCTGGACCAGTGTAAAATAGATTGTTATCTATCCATGAAAATTGAAAGCTTTACTCTGCAAGCTTTTTCCTGTCCCTTTGAGAAAAATGTGGGGGCATCTTATTTGCTGCAAGATAATTGGCTATGTCAGCATACCATGGGTTCTTGATTGCTATGTGAAACAGGTGTTCATCAAGAAATGTATCTTCAACTTAAGTGGTGTCTTCATTAGCATTTTGAAGTCTAGACAAGTAGTCAATAGCTACATTTGCCTTCCCTGGCTTATCAACAATTGTTATATCAAATTCCTGTAATAGTAAAAGCCATCTTGCCAATCTGCCTGTTATAGCAGGTTTGTTCATTAGATATTTTATTGTTGAGTGATCAGTGTGAACAAAAATGGGATAGCCTATGACATAGTGTTGGAATTTGTTCAATGCATAAACTACAGCTAGGAGTTCCTTTTCAGTAACTATGTAGTTTAATTCAAGGCCATGGAGGGTTTTACTGATATAGTAAATTACATTCTCAAGGTTAGTAGGCTTTTGTCCTAGCACATCACCTATGGCATAATCTAATGCATCTATATGGATGTGGAATGGAATAGACCAATCTGGTCTTTTGAGGACTGATGTAGTTGTTAGAAGTTTCTTTAGCTGCAGGAAGGACTCATCACATGCTTGTGTCCATATAAATTTAGCTTCTTTTGTAAGCAATGTGTATAGAGGACTAGCAATTTGACTGAAATTTTGAATAAAGAGTCTATAGTATCCATCATGTCCTAAGAAAGATCTTACATCTTTTTACCTAGTAGGGGTAGGTAATGTGAGTATTACCTCAACTTCAGTTGGGTCCACTTGAATTCTTGTTGCTGATATAAAATGCCCAAGTACCACTCCTTCCTACATCATCATAAAGCATTTCTCACTGTTAAGGGAGAGATTGTGTTCCTTGCATCTGATTAGCACCTTTTCAAGATTCTTCAAAGCCTCTTCAAATGTCACTCCAAATTTTGTAAAGTCATCCATATATATCTTCATATAATCATGTGATATGTTAGAAAAAATATTAATTATAGCCCTCTGGAATGTTGTTGGAGCATTACACAACCCAAAAGGTAGGACTGAATATGCATATGCCCCCCATGGACATGTGAATGTAGTCTTCTCTTGGTCTTTTAGAGCAATAGTTATCTAATTGTATCCACTATATCCATCAACAAAGGAAAAATACTTTTTACCGACTAAATTATCAAGTACTTGGTCAATGAATGGCAATGGGAAGTGATCTCTCTTGGTAGCTTTGTTTAACTCCCTGTAAACTACATAGATTCTCCATTCACCCCCCTTTTTGGGCCCTATTACCAAAGGTGATACCCATTTACTATCAGATATAGGATATATAAAGCTAGCATCTAATAACTTTTGTAATTCTGTTTTGACTATCTCCCTTAATGTTGGGTTTATCCTCCTTTGGGGTTGACAGAGCAGTTAGCTTCCTTCATTGATATATATCCTGTGAGTACATAATGTAGGGCTTAATCCCTTCATGTCCCCATAGTCCCATGCAAAGGCTTTCTCATGTGTTTGTAGCAGTTTGGTTAGTTGCTCCATTTGTTGTGAAGGTAGCTTATTATTCACATGGAGATTATGACCCTTAGAAAGCTCAATAGTATTTGTAAGGTCAAGCATGGACACTTCAGGGATAGGACTTGTGCTTACTTCACTAGGTAACAGCTGATGGATAATATTGGGTTCTGAAGGTAAAACACAGTTGTGTACAAGGAAATGTACCTTCATAGAATTAGTATTGAACAATAAATGAAATAGAAATAAACTACAATATAGAAACTATTTAGAAAATGAAAGATCAATTAAGCATCCTATGGCTCTCTATCTAAGAGTGTTAATAGAAGCTCTCAGCAAGCTACCATTAATGACAGTCCTAGAATGAGAAATGATAAAGATTAAATGAAAGCTAACAATTAATTCAAATTGAATGCTAATTAAGCTCTTAATTTGACTTTCTAGCTATAAAATGCAAGAGGTTCTATGCAATTCTTAGATTTGTGGTTATGAATTATGAGGATTTTGGTCTTCCTTTTATAGATTTATGCAAGGGTAGGGGGTGTAGTGTAGTTGATCATGATTAAGCCTTGGTTTAGCCTTTGGTTCCACCCTTTGAAGATAATACAAATTTTGTGTCTTCAAAGCTTGGGACAAGTAGACAAGATCAATTGACACGATTCTCTTTCACTTTGAGTGATTGAGATTGAATTTGGCTTGATCCATGTGAATGCATTTTCTTAAATCCCATTGGTTGATTGAATTTCCTCCCTTTTTGGGTTGTTGAGAGAAATTAGGATTTATTAATTGATTTAAATTAATTTATTTAGCCATGTACCCCTTGAATGGGTTGAATTTTATTTAATCCAAAAGTATACAATTAATAGAATTAATTGCACTTTGATTTAATTTCACTTGATTAAAATGCTCTCAATTTTGGTTTATCTTGAATTAAGACTTGATTTTAATTTTGATTAGCTAAATGTTCATTGTGATTCAATTGCTTTGATCTTGTCCTTGATTTTCTTTGATTTGCCTTGATTTAGTACTTAATTGTCCTTGCCCATTTTCAAGTGATTACAAATGCCCCTCTTTGAGTTGACGTGTGAAGCATGTCGATTCAAAGAATACTCTAATCTTACTAATGAAAGGTCTTGATTCTGTCAATGGTCAATCTTTGATGTGCATTTGATATTCCTCAATGGTCGATCTTTGATATCTAATATGAGATTGATGTGGTACTGATGATGTTCTTTCAATTGATGTTGCTCTTTGATGGTCGTTCTGATGATTGATCCTTGAAATGATGGTTGATCTGATAAAAGATTTTGATGTGATACCTGATTTGATGATTGATTTCAATGCGATGCCCCATTTGATTATTTAATGAAAAAAATTTTGATAAAAGCTTTTACTTTGATTTGATGGTCATTCTCCTATTTTGATGATGATGTTGTTGATGTTGATTATCCGATGGTATGCCCCCTCGAAAATGAAATAAATTTGATCGATGATTGAATATTTTGATGTTCTTGGTTAAATCACATTGATTTAGTTCAATTTTTAATGAATTTTAATTTCATTTCCGATATTGATTTTACGTCTGTTTGATTACAAATGTCCCTGTTTTGGCTGGTTTGATGGAAAATTGAAATCCTTGGCTCAATTCTGGTGAAAGATTCCCTTTTTAGGTCATAGATACCCTTTTTTAGGTCAAAAGGCTATATGAAGGGGTCAAAATTCCTTTTTCACTATTCATTGTCACTTTCACTTTTTCACTTTTTCCTCTTTGACTTCTTCTACCTTTCACAATGTTTATCCCCATTCATGAGCATAGATTTGAGTGATGTCATCGATATCAGTGTCTACCTGGCTCTGGACCTCCGGTGAGTGCCTATACTTCCTTGTTTTGTCAATTTTTGCATTTAATTTCCAATTTTTTAAATTTTTCCTGTAAATACCCTCATTTTTTCTCATTTTCAATCCAAAGAGCACTTTTGCCCAATTAAACGGCACTTTCACCCTCCAAGTTGCGCTTCCGCAATTTTAAGGTGCGCTTCTGCATTCTGATTGTGCACTTTTTCTCTCTAGATTTTGGCCCTAATCTGCTTTTACCTTGTTAAAGAGCACTTTTCCTCTTATTTTCGCTTTTACCATTTTAAACAACACTTCTGATTTTTTTAATAGTGCTTTTGAATTCTTTGGGCACTTTTGCCTATTTTTCCGCTTTTAATCCATTAAGTAACACTTTTACATATTTAAATCAGTGCTTTTGCATTTATGCACTTTTGAAACCTGAAATAGCGCTTTCACTCAGCAAAAATAATTTCAATTTGATTAAGTCTACTTTGTGTTTCTTCTGACGTCATCGATCAGTTGATAGGTTAAGTTCCAAACTTGATGCCTTTAGCAAGTTGTAATATGTCAGTATGAGTTAGTTATCATTTGAATATTTCTCGTCAATCTAGATTCTGATGGTGGGTGATGATAAATTTTCCATTTTATCTGAGTAGAAATATGAAAACTGATTCTGGTTTGATATTTTGAAATTTTTTATTAACTTTGAATGATCCAAATAATAATTGATTTTAATTCTAATGTGATTGAACTCACTTTCATAGGAGATCCTTGGGTCCTTGCATGTTCATGGTTCTTATCCTCTATCATGGATCATGATTCTTGATCTTAGTGTGGTAGATCGTCGTCATATCAATTCTTATGGCCTATCTTTCCTTCTCCATCTTCCTTGATTCCAAGTGAATCAGGGTCTTCTCACTACTATGGCTGAGCATTGGCACTCAGACCATAATACCTTCCATTTTCCATTAGGAGAGATGACTATTACTCCTAAGGATATTTATCAGATCCTCCACTTAGCTACTCATGGTGAGTTAGTTTATTATTACTCTTTGTATGATGGAGTAGTATGTCGGCAGGTATTCAGTGATCGCACTATTGGTGATGTTCACATTCAGTGGGCTCAGTTCATTTCCTTTCATGTATTGCCTATTATTCTGGGTACTTTGATTGGAGGTTTCCTTTTTCCTGACAGATGTGGGCATGGGTTTTCTATCGGTTGGGGTCCCATTCTCAAGGATCTGATGGCACATCCTCATCACTTTGACTAGGGTTCTTGTGTTCTAGCCTAGTTATATCATGAGTTGCATATAGTGGTCTATAGGCATTCTAATACACTTACTATAGGTGTGATCCTTCTTTAGTTGTGGACCTGGGAGCATATCCCAGTGACACGTCCTATTCCTATGCGAGATCATCATCTAGGTTGGCCATTTTCTTGGATGTATGGTGGTATTATTATCCAAACCCATATGGGTAAATTGGATTACTGGTGATAGGTCATTGATGACACAAACACTGTTGTATGGAGGTCATATCTTGGTTGCACGGCTTGGCCAAAGGATGATGGTGAGCTTCCTTACATGTTCTGCCCCTGATGGCTGATCAGGTTTTCCACTTATACTATTGAGAGATTCTGCTTTCGACAAGTTTTTCATTAGTATGGATGTACTCAGGATACGCCATAGGGAGTAGCCATGTATGCTCATGTATAGGCTGAGAGATCATTATGGGGCCCATGTGTAGATTATAGGATAGTTGTATGGGAGATATGAGAGATTGGGTATCATCCTTGGTATCCTAGATCACATGTGATGGATGCGGGTATTACTGATGATTATGGTGCTTGGATTCAGCGCTATCCTTTCCCTAGATTTATCGATCCTGCAGAGAGAGTTCCTACCATTGATGAGTTATCAAACGGAGATGATGGTGGTGCAGGAGATGATGCTAGTGGTGATTATGGAGATGATGGCGGAGATGGTGGAGGTTTTGGTAGGATTAGGGGATGTCATGAATGATGGGTTTGTCGATGGGCTAGAGAAGATACAGTCTATATGCCAGTGATTGATGTTGCTCCTATTTCTCCTAGGAGTAATGATCAGGTGAGGGGTGGTCAGGTTGATAGAGTATTACATCATGTTGCCAGGGATCTAGCAGATAGACCTAGAGTCATGCATCAGACGGCTGTTGATGCAGATATTGCATAGGTGTTACTTGATCAGGCACATGGTGCTCCTGTTCAACAGGTGTGTGCTAAAATGTTGTCACACTTCTATGAGTCATTAAATCCAAGATTGCTCAAGAATGAGGTCTCAAATGGTGACTCATAGCTCTCTATTTATGGAGTGCAAGAATTTTTAATGGAGGCCCTCAGATTAGACCTAATTTGTGCCCATGCAAGTACACCATAAAATGAGAGATTCAAAGAGGAAAAGCAAGAATGCTAGTCTCCATGATCATCAAGTATGCATGAAAATGAAAATGATAGCTATTCTATATGATAACAATGCATGAAAGAAAACAAATCTATGAAAGGAAATGCTTATGCAAGATTAGTCTATGAAAGGAAATATGAATCTAATATAATATGCAAGTGTAAGATTAATCTAAATGGATTTCCATGGGGCATGAAAGAAGAAGACAAGAAAAGAGAAGTTGCAATATCCAAGCTCAAGTGCTCAAGAATCTTCTCCAAAGTTGCTCTCCAAACCTGTAGCATAACAATACAAAAACCTAGATGCCCTAAATGAGAAAGAGAAGGCTCCTTATACAGGAAAGCGGATGGTCAAGATTAAAAGGCAAAAAGAAATGAGCAATGGTGGAGATTAAATCTTGGTTGATCCATGTGCTCAAGATTCTCAATAGGCAAAAAGATGAAAAAGGCCCACCACTTAAAAGTATGTGCATTCAAAGTGGAGAGGAAAAAAGATTTTATTTATTTTTTATTTATTTTATTTCCTTTTTCAACACAAAGAGAGATTTAAGTGGGGATTTTATTAAAAAAGGAATTTTATTTTAATAAGATGATTTATTCAATTAAAAGGGAAGTTTTCTTTTAATTAAATGAGGTTTAGGATAAAGTGATCAAACCTTAGGAAATATTAAAATAATTAAATTAATTACGATTTGATCAAGAATTTTGATTTAAATTGAAAATATTGCAAAGCATTGATTTAGGAAATTGATAAATTGATGAATGGGGGTCCAAAGTCTAGGCGACCATTTTAGGGTGCATACATTTGCCCCTCTTTGACTAATGTGTGATTTTTATGGGAACACACGTAGTCAAAGAATGAAGTTGAAATGTGAGATCGATTTGGGATCACAAAACAACCCAGATGTGTGATCGGCAGATGGGAACACATCAGGACAAAGATAAGATGATTGAAAAAGACAAGGCCAACACCCTTGTAAATAGGTAATTGTCAAGTCTCAAGCAAGGTTTCATTGATACGTTTGATAAAGCTGAATCAAGGATTGAAGTTTGATAGGTACTACCCCCTCATGATTGAAATCAAAATGAGACAGAGGAGAAACAAAAAATTCATTAATTGAACTAAAGATAAGGTTCTTGATGTAAGATGAAAGATATAAGGATCACAGAACCAAGGTAGATCATTAAGAAAGATTATTCCCCAAGGTTGAATTAGAAGAAAAGAAGTGGGGTGAAAGCGAATGGAAGATAGAAGTTTGGAAGAGGTGGAAAGAAATGGAGAGAACAGAGAAAATTTGCCTCAAGAAAGAGAATGCCTCAAAATCAATCAACTGTTTAAGATAGAAAATTTTGATTGAGATCACAAAGAAGATAAGGAAATGAAGATCAAAATGTGACCACAGTTGATTAAAAGTCCAAAAGAAAGATGAAGGAAACCCTCCCAAACACATAATGCAGCCTAAAAATGCAAATTAACATGAATTCTAACAATGCAAGCTACATGAAAATGCAAAGGTGTACTTGTAATAGAGAAACTATAACATAGTATTTTGTGTTCATCATTCATTAGAGAATGTTAAGGAACTTATTTTCATCATTGGGCCATTATTAACGGACATCAAAAAATCACACAATCATCACTAGTCACAAGCGCAACTATGAAGATATGAATGTGATTTATATCGGATTGGAATGTGGAAAGATTCTAACATAAGAATCAAAGAAATAAATGTCAAAATGAATTTGATTTTATCTTACCCAATTTAATGTAGCAAAACCACGCTTGCATCAAGGCATAGATGTCGAGATGACCATAAGAATAGTTGTATAAAAATAGTCAAGGATGATGCCTCAAATCTCCTAAGTGTTTCAAGGGAACAACAAGAGACACTCAAGAGCTTCAAGACCACACCCACAAGTAGAAAGCAATTAAAAACATGCCTCATGCCCCAAGTCCTCTAGCTATGCATCCCGGAGAGACTTATTAGACAAGGACACTCACCGAAAATCAATAACAGTCAGCACACAAAGAAAAGATCATGACATAGCTCAAGCATTAAGTTTTGCATTTAAAAATTTAAGTGTGTTAACTGATACTGAGTTCCGAGGATAAGGATCGAATGCTTGCAAGCAAGTAAGATCACATGACAAAACTGGGTAAGAATAAACTGAGAAGTGTTGAAAAACACTCGATGTCAAGGGTTGTGTTGAAAAATATAGTTGGGGTGGTGTTGAAAAACACCATTTGCAAGGTGTCCTAAAGACTAATGCATCCAAGAGACCAAAGCTAACACAGTTATGCCCCCTAGACAAAGACAAAGACCAATTCCAAAACAAGGCAACAAGGACAAGGCATGATGGAGAAAGGCTAAGTGTCGAAGATGCGTGCTAAGAAATAGGCGTGCAAAGGCCTCAAGTAGTGCCCGTTTCCAAGTTTTCACCACTTGGATTTTATTGCAATTTTTTCTTTTCTTTTCTTTTTTATTTTTTTTTAGGACTTTTTATAATTTTTTTGTATTTTTGCTACCAAGGCGCCTGTTTCCAGGTTTTCACCAAGGCACTTTTTCTATTATTTTTTTTTTATTTTTTATTTTTTTGTATTTTGGAATATATAATTTTTTTGAGATACATCAAAGCGCCTATTGCTAGGTTTTCACTAAGATGATCATTTTTTCAAGACATTTTCCAATTTTTAGAATTTTTTGACAATATATCATTTTTTTTGGATTTTTTAAGGATCAATAAGTATGTACAAAGGATGCCCCCAGAAAAAATGGGCATCATGGATAGAACTTCTTTAGGTACAAGACATTGATAGGATTAGGGAGCTGCTCTCCCTCTTCAGTAGTTAATAAATAAGCACCTGTCCCAAAAGCGGTTGTAATGATATAAGGTCCAAGCCAATTAGGTTCAAATTTGCCTTTTTGATCTCTATGTTGTTGATTCTTAGGATTTTCACGTAAGACAAGATCTCCCACTTGAAACTCTCTAGGGAGAACCTTTTTGTTGAAGGCTTTGGACATACACTTTTAGTAAACCCTCATATGGTCAAATGATGCTTGACATTTCACATCTAGAAGTTCTAACTCTTGAAGTCTCATGGTGCGGTAGTCTTCATCTGTAACTAGACCTTTGAGGGAAACTCTAAGTGAAGGAATCTCAACCTCTAAAGGTAACAATGCTTCAGCACCATATGTAAGGGAAAAAGGAGTAGCCCCAGTAGGAGTACGAATACTTGTTCTATAAGCCCACAAAGCTGGATTTATCTATAAATGCCAATCTCTACCATTCTTATGAACTGTTCTATGTAGGATTTTAAGAATGGTTTTGTTTGATGCCTCTACTTGACCATTTCCTTTCGGGAAGTAAATGGAGGACCAATGTTGTTTAATCTTGAATTTCTTATAGAGTTTCTTAAGGTCCTTATTTTTGAACTGACCTCCATTGTTAGTGATAATCTTAGAAGGCACTCCATATCAACAGATGCTATGATTCAAAATGAATAGAGAGACTGTCTTTCCCGTGACAACAAAAAGTGGGACAGCTTCTATCCATTTAGTGAAGTAATCAGTAGCAGTGATAATAAACTTGTGTCCACCTGATGAGTTGGGATGAATCTACCCAAAAAGATCAAAGGCCTAGTACTGAAATGGCCAATGAGATATAAAAGGAATAAGCTCCCTGCCTGGAGCATGTATCAGGTTACCATGTTTTTGACACTTTTCACATGACTCTGCAAAAGCTACTACATCAATCTACATCATAGGCCAATAGTACCCCACCCTAAGCAACCTTCGGGCCATGGCAAGACCATTGAAATGTCCCCCACAGATGCCCTCATGAATGTCAACTAATGCTTGGTTAGATTCTTCCTTTTCTAAGCATCTAAGAAGTGTTCCATCTAGACCCCTCCTATACAAATCACCAGAGATAAGGGTATGGTGAGAGGCATTTTGGGTAAGGTTTTTGCATTCATATCGGTTAAAGGTTTTAGGGACAATGCCATCATGAAGGAATGAGTAAATGGCACCATAACAGGATGACTCGTGACCAACAAGGGTACAAATAACATGGCTTTCTTGGGATTCATAGATAGGGTGATGTAGCTCTTCCACCAGGAATTCAAATCTGGACTCATGTTGCTCTAGCTGAAGGAGTGAAGCAAGTGTAGCCATAGCATCAGCTACTTTGTTCTCTACTCTAGGGATTTGTTGAAATGTGACAAATGTGAAGTATCGTTTCAAGGAATCAACCATTTTCTTGTAAGGTACCAATTTCTTATCTTTTGTTTGATATTGTTCATTGACTTGGTTGATTATTAGCTGTGAATCCCCATAGATGTGTAACTTTGTGATTCTCCATTCTATGGCCATCTTAAGCCCATTTGTTAAAGCTTCATACTTAGCAATGTTGTTTGTACATGGGAATAATAACTTGTAAGACTTAGGAATTGTGTACCCATGAGGAGAAACAAACAACACACCAGCTCCTGAACTATTTTGCATAAAAGATCCATCAAAGAACATCTTCCATGTTCTTTCAGTCATATACATTAGATGCTCATCTAGGAAATCAACTTGGATAGGAGCATTATCTTGAATTGGGAAATCAGACAATTGATCTGCTATGGCTTGTCCTTTTATGGCTTTACGCTCAATGTACTCTATGTCAAATTCTGAAAGGATCATCATCCATTTAGCAAGTCTACCTGTGAGGGAAGCCTTATTGAGTAAATACTTGAGTGGATCAATTTTTTCTATGAGGTGTATTATGTGCGCAAGCATGTAATGTCACAACTTTTGGGAAGCAAACACAACTGCAAGGCAAGCTTTCTTAATGCTAGTGTAGTTAACCTCATATGAAACAAGAGTTCGACTAATGTAGTATATTTCTCTTTCTTTCCCATGTTCATCAAGTTGAGCTAGTAATGCCCCCAAGGAAAATTTTGTCACTAAAATGTACAAAATAAGTGGTTTCCCTAGGATAGGAGGCATTAAAATTGGAGGATTTGCCAAGTATTTCTTGATTTGGTCCATGCTCTTTTGACAATCCTCATTCCAAACACATTTGACTCCCTTGTGTAAGTTCTTGTTGAAAGGTTGAGCTCTATCTGCCAATTGTGAAATGAACCTCCTTATGGATTGAATATGTCCTTGAAGACTCCTCATTTGACTAATGTTTCTAGGAGGTGGCATATCCATGATTGCTTGGACCTTTTCAGAGTCTACCTCTATTCCTTTTGTTTAAATGATGAATCCTAGTAGTTTTCCAGAGGTGACACCAAATGCACACTTTTTAGGATTTAACCTTAGTTGAAATTATTTTGTGCGATCTAGAATGACTTCTAAATCATGTAAGTGTGTGTCTCTTTTTTTAGACTTGGCCAAGGTGTCATCCACATAATCTTCCATGTTTTTATGCATCATGTCATGAAAAATGGTTGTCATAGCTCGTTGATAGGTGGCTCCTATATTTTTTAATCCAAAATGCTTTCGTTCCAACAATAGGTACCCCATGCACAAGTGAATGCAATCTTTTCTTGATCTTCAGGAGCTATCTTAATCTGATTGTATCCAGAAAAAACATCTATAAAGGAATAAATCTCATAACCCGCAGTCATGTCCACTATCATATCTATGTTGGGGAGTGGAAAATCATCCTTTGGGCATGCTCTATTGACATCTCTAAAATCTATGCAAATTCGAATGGATTTGTCATGTTTGGAAACTAGTACAATGTTTGATATCCATTCAGCATAGTCAGTAGCTCTTATGAATCCTGTACCAAGGAGTTTCTCTAATTCTGCTTTGACTAAAAGAGCTATGTGAGGATGCATTTTTCTCAATTTCTGTTTGACTGGGTTTACACCTAGAGCTATGGACAAGTGATGCATAATAAGATTAGTGTCCAACCTTGGCATATCTAAGTAAGTCCAACCAAAATTGATCTTCTTTTTCTGTAAGAACTTAGTGTAAGCTTCTTTTTATTGTGTTGACAAGGACTAAGCCAAGTGTACTATCTGTGGAGCCTTATCTATACCCAAGTTGACCACTTGTGTTGGCTCAACAAGAACTAAAGATTTGTCTTGAAAGTAGCTAGGGAGATTATCAAGTACCTCATCTTTAGGCACCTCAGAGAAGTTTTCACCCTTGGATACATCATTTATTTTTACTTTTTTTGGTTCTGACACTGCCACATAGTGGTTTTCGCCATCAGAACTCTTATTCTTTTTTTCTTTTCTTTTTATCTTGTGACTAAGGTACTTGATGTATGGCTCTATCATGCTGGTAGTCAGTTCATTGGTGGAAGAGACTATGGGTTTAATGGTGTTCAAGTAACAGGTTATCTCATAGTCATTTTGGAACATTAAGAGCTCAGGTTCTTGATAGCATTAGGACCAATCAATGAGGTTAGGATGAGCAAGAGGTAAGTCAATGGCTGGTTCAAGGTTATGGATACGAATGATATCATCTCTGGTGACTGAAGTCAAGTATCCTTCTAAGCTACCCAAATTAGGATTCATCCTAACAAGTGAAGAATCCTCCACTAAGGCAACATGTGGGTTCAAATCCTCTAATCCTACACATGACTCATCAGCCACCTCAAGTTGAAGACTATAAGTTTGGATAAAATCAACATTCATGTCAACTATAGAAGGTTCTGAGAGAGAGTCCCATTCATACTCATGTGAATCTATTTCTAAATCCTAACTAGGATTTTTACTCCATGAAGGTTTGGGACATCTTGATGTGGAAGCTCTAATATCATCAAGGGTAACATCTCTCTCCATCAAATGAATAATTCTTATGTTGACATTCTCTGATGGAATCTCCTACATATGGTTCATCTTGTTCTAAGGTCACAACTATCAACTGAGCAACTGGATTATCTAAATCTCCCCAAAGGAGATTGGTGGAAGGGACCCAATATTCACACATATCTTGTCAATTTTTCATATTAGACATTTATTTCAGTTCATCTTCACTATCCTACTTATCAAGGATAGGAGCAGTGCTCTTATTATGATTTACAAATCCTAGGCCAACCGTCTTCTTAGACCTGCATCCAAAAAGAGCATGATCAAGGGGTTTAGCTCTAGCATCCAATCTATGACTTAGAGGGCCATGTCTCAGATAGCCCATCTTCTTGACAAAAGTATACCCTCTTCCATAAGCCTTAGGAGAGGGAGAGAAGTTCTCATTATGCATGTATTTATCTTCTCTATAAATCTAATCTTTAACAACCACCTCTTCTTTCTCATCTTGAATAGGCACTGAGGACTCTAAAAATGTGCCAAATTAAGTCATAGCTAAAGAGAAAGATCTCATTTCTTGTGAAGGCTCACCATAAGACCTAGGTGAAACTGGTAGCTTTGTAATAGAGTTAAGTTGATACCCCCCTACACCAAGGTCTACTGACTTGAACTTGTCTTTGCATTCTGTTAAGATCACATTAAAGTCTTCTGCTTATCTATTGAGGGGAACATGAGCACTTGCTAAAATTGAGTAAACAGATAATGTGTTATCCCCAAGTATACAAATTTCTACTCCATTGTAGGTGAACTTAACACCATGATGGTAGGTAGATGGAACTTATTTCATATCATGAATCCATGGTCTACCAAGTAAGATATTGTATGCCAGAGGACTAGCATCAACAATTTGAAACAAAATATCCTTCTCAATAGGGCCAATCCTAATAGGAAGGACAGCTAACCCTTTGGAACTTCTTTCTGCCTCATCGTAGGCTTTAATTGTGATCTTCTTTCTGGTATCTATGACTTGTTCAGAATAACCCAATATCTTCAAAAGACTCAAAGAACAAATATTGAGCCCAGCACCCCCATCTATCAACACACGCCTGACATGGGTTTTGTGAATCATGACTTCAACATGAAGGGAAAGATTATGTGGGTGGCTCAAAGCTTTATCATCATCCTCTAAGAAAGTAAGGTAATGAGGGCTAGCAATATGGTTAACCATGTTTTGGAATTGGTCAATGTCTAAGTTGTTAGGAACATTCAATGTGTGCAAAGCATCCTCAAGGAATTTCTTGTGTCTCAGGGACAACTCTAAGAGCTCAAAGATTGAAATCTAAGCTAGGGTTCTCTGCAATTGATCAACAAGATTATAACTCATTTTAGGATTAACTGATGGTTTTGTGGTGACATTCTTGGATGCCACTTGCTTTGGTTTACTAGGTTGACTTGAACTAGGTCCTCTAATGACAATGGAGCCTTGACTTTGTGTGACAACATTAAGAGCTTGGGATGACATTCTAGAGTTAGGACCCCTTAGCACCACAACAGGTTCTTCATCAAAGATAGAAGGAGAGTCCATGTCTAGATCATAACCATAGGGATCTTTATTTCTCATCATATTGACATTTTCTTCCACAACTTCAAGCATGTTGACAACATTCTCCATAGTTGTGTAAGTGTAATTGATCTCAACCTTGCCATTCTTAGGTTTAGAGGTTTCCCCCTTCTCATACTTGGGCAAAGGTTCTTTGAAAGCCTTATGATCAGCATTGGTTTTCAACCCATCTATTTGAATTTTTCCATTCTCAATGAGATTTTGGATGATATGCTTAAGTTTCCAACAGTTTTCAATATTATTTCCAATGCCATTATAAAATTTGCAAAAGGCTTTCTCATCCCACCACTGTGGCTTAACCTTAGGTATATGATGCTTTGCGGGATCTTGAGGATGCGCAAGGTTGTTGTAAATGAGTGTTTTGAAGACATCCTCATATGAATCACCAAGTTTTGAAAACTGTCACCTCTCTTTCTTAGGCTTATCTCAGTATCTTGGCTTGTACTCTTGTTGGTTAGATGAATTGAGCTTCATAGCTTGAACAACACTAGACAAGTAAAGAAAAACTTGATCCTTAGGTTGAGAAGAGTCCACAACTCCATCATTAACCATTTGTTTGTTCCTATTCCAATGTGAGTTTTTCCCTTTATCCTTATTAGAGTTGTTATTTTGATCATTGTTGTTGTTTTTGTTGTTGGCCAAAATTCCTTGTTCTTTCAAAACATCTTCAATCCTACATGTGGCTTCAACCATGGTGTTAAAGGAATTAAACACCATCTTCCTAACTTCATACCGCATCTCAGGAACCAAGTTGCTAATAAGGATGTCAATCTTCTTATCTTCATGAATGGTCCTAGAATAGCGAGAGCATTTTTGTCTCCACCTTTGCAAGAAAGTGATAAATGATTCCCCTTGATGTTTCTTTAAGTTACATAAGTCCAACATGGTGACAGATCTTGAAAGATTGTAAGGAAAGTGTTGGACAAATCTATGGACTAGCTCTTTGAAAGTCTTGACGGGGGGGAGTTATGTTGGTGAACCATTCCATCACCTAAACCTTAAGACTCCTTGGGAACAATCTCATGAGGTATGAGTCATCTTGATGGAACTCAAAACTCATAATATAAAACTGATGGACATAATCATGTGGATCTCCATTACCATCATACTTGTCATATTGGGGGATCTCAACTTTTCTAGGAAAATCTTTCATACTAACAGTCTTGTCAAAAGGATCGGGACAAATTGAATCAAGATTGAATGAGCTCTTGGGTGCCAACATATTTTCCATCATACTCTAAATTTTTTTGATCTTCTCATCCTAAGATGGACCCTACTTCTTGATCTTTCTGTCCACATCAAAGTTGTAAGGGACTTTAGCACCTTTGTTGATTAAACTCTCTAGGAACTTGTCTTTGTTTTGCTCCAAGTATCTCTCCACATACTATTGGAAGAGTGGTTCTTGTTGTATCTTCATGAAATCTTGGGAGTTGAGGTCAAGACTTGAGATACTACCCCAATATTGTGAACCATGTTGAGCATGTTGAGAAGGTTGTTTTAAGTTCCTAGGAGGTGTTTGTCTCCTATAATGCTCTTGTTGTGAAGCCCTTCTTCCTCTAGGGCTAGGAGATCATGAAGGTGATCTTGAATACCTTCTACTTTGTGGAGTCTTAGGAGGAGTGGATGGAGGAGATTTGTTTCCACCACCAACACACATGTTTTTGTATTGATCATTGAGTTGTTGAGCCAAGATTCTATCTTTCTCTTCTTGTGCGGCTCTCCTTTCTATTTCCAATAAGGCTCATCTTTTCAACTCTAGGATTTAAAATTCTCTTCCTTTGCAGCTTGTTCATCTAGGAAGGCTTTCTTTTCATGCTCAATCCTCTTAAGTCTTTCACTTGTGTATCTTGAAGTTGTTTGGAGCGGTGAACTTGGTCTTGAATTCTTAAACAAGTCATTGGTATATGTTGCATTCACATGAGTATCATAAGGTTCATCATCTTGACTATCATGTTTTGATTGCTCTTCTTGATAGGACTTCTTTATTTCCCTTTCAGTCCTTTGGAGAGCATCCAAATATCTAGTAGAAATAAGAGATGGGACTGGTTGATTTTTATGAGATGAACTGCCAAACAGAATGTTATCTCTATGTCTTTCCAATATGTTGTCAAGACCTTTATCTCTTTCTTCCCTCTCCCTTTGAGTCATTGTGTAACTCATATCCATATATGATTGAGAAGGTGCTAAATATGTGCTCAACTTGCTAAGATTACTCTTGGGATCAAACCAAGCTTCTGAGGTATTCCTTAGGGGATTGATCAAAGACAAGGCTCTTTTCCCTTACATTTTTGGCGAGTTTGAACTAAGGGTAGTTGGTCAAAGACTACTTGAGGTCGTTTTCCTTGATTTACTTGATATCTTGTTGTAACCGACATGAAAGAAAAGATCCTAGGTGATAAGATAACCCTAAGAAGTGTTGGTACCAAACTAGGATAGTGAAAGCATTCAATTGTCCAAAAGAGAGATGGTAAGATAGAAATTTTGCAAAAGGTATAAACCAACACTGCCATAGAGGTGCCCAATCAATGAATAAGTATCCTAACACATATGGATCAGGAGGATGATTTACCCAAGTTATATTTGATTGAATTTGATTTTGGATGGAAGTGAATTGGACAAGAGATTACTAAAACTCTCCAAGCGAGTTATCAAAGAATCTAAAAGTTTACTTTCTCAACAAGGATGATTTCTAACCAACCGATTCCAAGAAAGGTCACTTGTGAAATTAAAGAATACTAATCCAAGAGGTCAAGACACAAGAACCCAAGGTGCAAATGGGCTTCCAACTATGAGGTAAGTGACCTACTATAATCCAAATCGACCAAGGAAAATTGAAAATGACACAAATCAGCTCACTGTTCTGATAGACTAAGGGATAGTGTCACACGAGCGAATGTAGCCTCGCACAAAGAAATGCTAGGGATCGCGTGAGAAATTGAAATCTCATGCAAAAAAATGTCAGGCACATGCGAGAATGTGCATAGAGCTAGGTGACAAAACAACATAAGGCCGCTTGATAGCAAGTTTGTAAACTGAAGAACTCAGTTTTTTTGTTCGTTTTAAAAGATCAAGTAAATACATCAATAGATTTTTATCATCAATCAAGCACACAAGATAACAATCAAGGAGTTCAAGAAAACAATGTCTTCAAACAATGGGAAAGGGACAAAACAACCTTGCACATGAACAATAATAGTGACTTAGTATGGTACTCCTTAAAGATTCTACTTGTGTATGTTCTCAAAATGTTTTTCCAATCACGCACATAGTCCTAGCAAAAGAAAATTTGGTTGCACTATTGTTCTTAGTAATGGTTTGACTCTGCAACTTTTGCAATCTCAAGAGGACAAACTCCAATCCAAGCACACTAGCATTTTGACACATTTTGAGAATTTAATCAATCAGAGATGCTAAGGAGATCCAACAGCCCAATAAGAAACTACACTCATGGAGATTTCTTCCACAAGGACATTTGTATAGCAGTTGTTGATACCATGGAGAAAATAGCTATTATTGCTTGAGGTTTTGTCCATGTGGTTGACCCAATAGAGGGAATGTGCACTATGGTTAACCCTCTCTAAAAAGGTGACTCACAAAAAGGACCACATGGGGACTTGGTTTAGATTCAAGGATCTAAGTTTTTGGTACTACCCAAAAAAGGAGTAGAGCATAATCCTCTATCCTCTTCACTTCACCTAAACATAGAAAGAAAGTTCATTGACATGCTAAGATTGAAACCACCTTGCCAAGCTTCATGATGTCAACAACAATGTCTACCGAGCTCTCTAAGTGGGACCAAGAGAGAATGTATCGATAAATGTTGAGGACTAAACCAAGTAAGACCGTGAGATAGTAACAATATCCTCCCTACCCACAAGGGGTTCTATCATCAAGAAGATCTTCGTAAGAAACCCACTCTCTCAAGAATGCCACAAATAGTGTTCATAGGGCCTAATTACTATGTGAAACACATATGCAAGAAAGTGAATCTATGTTCTTTTTAGAGCCCAAAATTGAAGTGTGATCTATGAAAGCAATAAACACTCAAGCTAGACACATAGAGATTCATTTTACGCCCAAAATCCAAATGTTATAGAGATTATAGCAACTCACCTTAGGTCCAAAGATCTACAATCCAATGCTATGTTTCCTCAGCAATCAGAATCAGGGAAATAAACCACATCAAGCATTAAATGTTAGAAAATAGCAAGCAAAACTAGCAAATCTAGAAATTTAGGTCTTTGTTGTCAAAATGTCACAGGAGACAGTACAAAGTGTCGTGTGAGAAAGTACATAGGCCTGCATGAGAAAGTACACAAGCCCGCACAAGAAAGTACATAGGCCCATGCAAGAAAACACCTTTTTCATGTGCAAAAATGCTAATACTAGCAAAACTTCACGTGATATAGCGAGGAACTTCACACGAGACTCTGTGATAGCGATGCATGGAAGTACGGACAACACACAAAAATCATCATAAAAATAAAATAATATGAGGCAAGAAATGCAATTTTCTACCCCACGGTGGGTGCCAAAAATGTGTGCTAAAATGTTGTCACACTTCTATGAGTCATTAAATCCAAGATTGCTCAAGAATGAGGTCTCAAATGGTGACTCATAGTCTCTCTTCATGGAGTGCAAGGGTTTTTAATGGAGGCCCTCAGATTAGACCTAGTTTGTGCCCATGCAAGTACACCATAAAATGAGAGATTCAAAGAGGAAAAGCAAGAATGCTAGTCTCCATGATCATCAAGTATGCATGCAAATGAAAATGAAAGCTATTCTATATGATAACAATGTATGAAAGAAAACTAATCTATGAAAGGAAATGCTTATGCAAGATTATTCTATGAAAGGAAATATGAATCTAATCTAATATGCAAGTGCAGGATTAATCTAAATGGATTTCCATGGGGCATGAAAGAAGAAGACAAGAAAAGAGAAGTTGCAATATCCAAGCTCAAGTGCTCAAGAATCTTCTCCAAAGTTGCTCTCCAAACCTATAGCATAACAATACAAAAACTTAGATGCCCTAAATGAGAAAGAGAAGGCTCCTTATAAAGGAAAGTGGACAGTCAAGATTAAGAGGCAAAAAGAAATGAGCAATGGTGAAGATTAAATCTTGGTTGATCCATGTGCTCAAGATTCTCAATAGGCAAAAAGATGAAAAAGGCCCACCACTTAAAAGTATGTGTATTCAAAGTGGAGAGAAAAAGGGATTTTATTTATTTTATTTCCTTTTTCAACACAAAGAGAGATTTAATTGGGGATTTTATTAAAAGAGGAATTTTATTTTAATAAGATGATTTATTTAATTAAAATGGAAGTTTTTTTTTTAATTAAATGAGGCTTAGGATAAAGTGATCAAACCTTAAGAAATATTAAAATAATTAAATTAATTACGATTTGATCAAGGAAATTGATTTGAATTGAAAATATTGCAAAGCATTGATTCAGGAAATTGATAAAATGATGAATGGAGGCCCAAAGTCTAGGTGACCATTTTAGGGTACATATAGCAGGTTATTCCTCCGGTTGTTCCATAGGCTACCTCATCTTAGGCACATGTTTCCGCTTTGATGCCTTCATCTTCTTCACATCCATCATCTTCTTGTTTCGTTCCATCTTTGGGTGATCCATCTTCTTTGAGGCCATCTTCTTTTGTTCCTCCTCCATAGTCTTCTGTAGCATAGGCTCCTGCCCTAGCCTCAGCATCAAATGTTGTATCCTTGTAGACTCAAATTTTAGCAGTGCAGTAGTAGGTTTCTTAGTTCAGCTTGATGATGTAGAGTTTCATGGCTGCTATGAGTTAGCATGGTTTACAGGCTAGTTCTAGTCAGCCTCCAAATAGTGCTCCTAGTCCTAATGGTAATTATGGTGTTGGTGATTTAGTTTTTTGAGATATCTATGATTTATATGATTTGATATACATGATCTTTCTCTTTGTTGTTATCGAGACCTTGGACTCTTTTTGTATCTTTTATGATCAATTGATGTTGGTTATGTTGATACTCTGATATTTTGATGGACATTGATATTTGGATATTTCTTTTATGATCATTCATTTAGACTTTTGATATCTTGTTGATTTCATGATGATGGTACCATGGACTCTGATACTCTCTTTGATAGATTTCACTATATATGATGTCATCATGTGTTGGATCTCTTTTTCAAATATTTTGCATGATATGCAGATCTATATGACTCTCTCTCCTATATGCTTTGTTTTATGCTTTTCAAAATGCAATTTTCCAAATGTATGCATATGTTCTAATTATGCTTTAAATGATTGTCTTATGTATGACATAGAATAGATGAATGCAATGTTAATTTAATGATTAATGATATTGTGTGTATGCAATGAATACATGTAAGATGTTAGATGGATAATGAATAATGAATCTAATGGATGTCTTTCTTTTGATATGGAAATGTGATGGATCTATGTAATGATGTAATGAGCATGAGCTTTTAATGATTAATGATATATGCAATATGGCTGAATAATACTATCATGGATGATATGCATTTAATGTTAAATGATCCTAATGTATGCAAGGAATGATTAACTACTTAATGAGATGCACTTAATGAATTGATATTTAAGAATGCACCTTAAATGAGATGAATGCAATCTAATGATAATAATGAACTTAATGGATGTCATCTAATGATTATGCAACTTAATGAAATGCACTTTGTTTTTTATAAAAAAAATTTAATTTCCAACACCCTCAATTCGATATAGTTGTTTTTGATAATCCTTTGATTTTTTATTTGAGTACACCCCCTTTTTCTTTTCCTCTTGCAAATTAAGCTAAGAAAGGAAAAATAATATACAATGCACTTAATCTAAGATGTATGCAACTAACTATCATTATTCAAAATTTGGAGCTTATAATCATCATTGAGCATTTTTGGAATCCTGTCTTAGTACAACCATCACTAGTTCAACTATGACGATATGAATACTTTTTGCACCTCTTTCTTTGCTTTCCCTTCTCTCTTGGGTATGAATATCACTGATTGAAGCCAATCATGAGAGTACGAATACCGATTTTGTCATATTCTATGTTGCAAGTGGATTTTGGTATTATGATATTGAAGATCAAAATAGACAAGGTATCCTTTTACGTAAACAAGCAGAAATCTTAGTTTTATCCTATGTACCAGTCCTTGATGATTCTTTGATGATTGTGTCCTTAGACAAATTATATATGATTTAAAACTTTGATTTTAAGACAGTCATTCAGAAATCAACAAAAATGTCATCCTTTCATCATAGCTTGTCTAGTCTAAAACTTTCATCGATTCGCTAGAAAGACATGATTTCATCAATTTAGTCAACACTTAGAAAACTTTCTTGCAATATTTTTCAAATCCATATTTCAAGTGTAGTTCCATCCATTTCATACTTGTAATCCTGATAAAAATAAGGTCATGTAAGATCTTGAATCAAATTTTGCATTTGGCTCAAATTGGATTAGAATGTAGATTTGATTAAGTGTTCCTCTTTCGAATTTGATGAATTGATTCCATGATTGAATAAAGCTTGCTTTCGATGAATCCTTTCTCCTTCTGAGTAGATTTGCCCCCAGTTTGAGATAATTTTATTTGTGGGACTTAGGACAATTTGTAGATTAGGTGATCAAAATTTTAAGGTGTTTGCAAATGCAATTGTGGGGTTTTATTATGCAATATATAAAAATGTTGGCGAATGCAATATTTACAAGGTGACCTTCTAGGCATGCAACTAACTTGGACTTTCAATGGTGCCTATTTACCAGGTTTTCACTGATTGAATAGATCTTGCTCTTTTTTCTATTTTTAAAGCTTTTCTCTCTTTCTTTTGCTACCAAGGCGCCTATTTGCTAGGTTTTCACCAAGGCACTTTTTCTCTTTTTTCTCTTTTTTTGTATTTTTATTTTTTATTTTTTTTTCCACATCATCGAGGTGCCTATTTTCTAGGTTTTCACCAAGACAACATCTTTTTAAGGATCATATATGAATATTTTTGGTATTTCTTCATGCTCAATTTTCCACTATTTTTTATCTCTTCTGCTTTTCAATTTGTTTGTTCTTTTCTTCTTTTCAAATGTTTTTGGTATTTTCAAGATCTCTTTTGACTATGTACAATAAATATGATGCTTTCCATCTAATACTCTTTATACTCTTTCATCTACGTCATGTATAGAACCTCTTTAGATGTATGTTATTAATAGGTTCTTGCAGCTCTTCTCCATCACAATCTGCTAATTTGTATGTGCCGGTCCCAAAAGAAGAAGTAATGATAAAAGGTCCTAACCAATTTGCTTCCCATTTTCCTTTCTTTTCTCTTTCTGCTTGATTTTTGGGATTCTCTCGCAAAACTAGGTCACCTATTTGAAATGTTCTTGACTTGATGTGCTTGTTATAAGTCCTTGACATTCTATTTTGGTATACCTTCAAATGATCAAATGCTTGCTTCTATTTCTCATCTAGGAGTTCTAGTTCTTGCAGCCTAGCAACTCTATAGTCTTCATCACTTATCAAACCATGAAGAGATACCCTTAAGGATGGAAGTTCTACTTCCAAAGGCAAAACTACTTCCATTCCAAAGACTAAGGAAAAAGGTGTAGCTCCTGTTGGCATTCTTATACTTGTTCTATAATCCCATAAGGTTGGGTTTATTTTGATGTGCCAATCTCTACCTAAATTGTCCATCGTTCTCTTCAATATCTTCAAGATGTTTTTATTTGTTTCCTCGGCTTGTCCATTACCTTGAGGGTAATAGATGGATGAAGAATAATGAATCATGTGAAACTTTGTGTGTAATTCCTTTAAGTCTTTATTTTTGAAATACTTTGTGTGTGTGTGAAAATTATACCTGATCTGTAGACACAACACTCAGTAAAACATTAGAGGTTAGCTATAATCAAAATCATGCAAAATTGAAAGCTATCTAACCAAGCGATTTACTGCCTTCTAATAGGTGCGAGATTAATGTTCTCAGATTGTAATCAAGATCAGTGACCTAGACGACACCTAAATGAAGGATTTGAATGCAAAAGATGGATATGGAATAAATGCAATTAAGCTATTTTTTGGATTTTTCTATGCAATAATAATTGTAAAAACTGATATGAAATCTATGCTAAATGAAATTGATATGCTATGAATGCTATTGAAAATTGATATGCTATGAATCTAACAATGATATGTAATATGAATGCAAAAAAAAATAAGATTGATCTCACAAAGCTTTGAATTCGCAAGTTGATTCCTCAGTCTCCAATTCTCCAACGTGATTGTGTAAAATATGAGATGATTTGTGAAGAGCTAAAGCCTTAATTTATAGAAATCCAGGGCTTTGGAGGTGCATGAATAAAAGCCATAAATCACTCAAATTAACTCATCTTGATTTTTGAGTTATCTGATCATAAAAGATAGTTAATTCTCAAAATCATGCAAAAACATGCAAAAACAGCTTTTTAACTCAAATTAGAGTTTAGATCAGCTTTTTGAACTCCAAAAGGATGTTGAGTTCCAAAAAGTCAATAACTTGCATTGATTTTCTGATTTGGAGTTTAACTGTTTCTTTTGAATATGCATAATAATTAAGAATTAAATAAATAAATAAAGTGATTTATCCTCAACTCAACTGATTTTTGAAAATAAATAATTAATTTATGGGTTAATTAACTATTTTACCAAACTTTTATTAAAAATTATATTATTAAATAATGACAACATGCTTTAATTAATTAAATAAGAATTTAATCAATTAAAGATAGGAATTTTGATTTATTGTCAAAATTAAATAATACAATTAATAATAGATAGAATTAAATTTAATTACATAATTAAGTGGCAAATATTAAATCTAATTAATTAAATATGAAAATATTCAATTAATCAAATTTTTAGGATAAATGTGATTTATCGCCAAATAATCATTAAATTAAAGATAATTAAGATAATTAGGAATATTACTAGGAATATTCCCTGATGCAAAATTTAAGATAATCAATTATGATTCGATGATGTTTAGATGTGCCTTAGATTAGGACTTTGATGTCGATTTCATATGATTTGATGATATAGGAGGTTAATGAACTTATAGCCCATTTTTGGGGTATTACATTTTGCCCCTCTTTGAATTACTGTGCGAAGCGCAGTGGTTTAAAGATAGTCTGTGTTTGATAAAGATATGAAATTGATTCAAAAGATAAACCGATCTCAAGATAGAAACCGATTGAAAGATATTGAGATAGGAGTTGATTGATATTGACTTGATATGGAGATAATAGGTCTTGAATGACCAAAGATAATGTTCACTGTAGCAGCAAATGAACTTATGATTGCGAAAAAGTGTCAAAATGCCTGATTCTAAACCTTAGGATTGATAAGAAGTGAGTGACCCGTTCTAGACTCGATTGTCTTAGCAGAACTAGCAAGTATCACATCTGAATCCTTCAGTTGCTGAAGAACCAAGGAAAGAACACTATGATCCGATGGTTGCAAAAATTGATACAGTTTACAAGATTAAGAAAATATCAGATTGATATGGATCTTGATGAATCTGATATGCCCCAAGTGATGATAGATTTGCCCCGAGCGATGAGGACTTTTGATGAATCAGTGACTAGACGTGATTGTTATCTTGATCACTGATGAAAGATATTGATAGATTTGATCGATAGAATTTTGATTTACAAACTTTGAATTGATGTGCAATACCATGCCCCCTTCGGGATTAAAATTGAAATCTGACAAGAGAAGTCAGCGTTAAATGGTTTAGAAGCATGTTAATTGATTTGAGAAGTGGTTATACACGTTCAAGAACGCATTCTGCATCGTTTGGAGGTCTTGGAGACCGAATTTGACTAGATTTGACCATGAGTTGACCATGGTTGACCAAGTTGAAATTTTGATAGTTTGATGTAAGATAATCAGTTAAGTTGAATACTAGATTTCTGTGATGATTGAAGGTCGAATATGCAAGTAGTTAATAATATGAATGATCTCAGATTTGAATTTTGATCCCGAAAAAGGATTCTACTTGCTATTTCATTGGAGGAACCTTCGTGTGAGATTCAGCTCTTGTTAGACTTGAAGATGCGATTTGAAGAATCATTTAAGCATTGAAGTTCGTTTAATCATTGTGAGATCATGCAATGAGACATGCAAAATGAAATGCAACCTAAGACCTAGGACCTAGTCACTGATCATGTGTCGATTTGTTATCATCATTGAACTTTTTAGGTAACCGGATAAATCAATACAATGCCCACTAGCCATGAAACCATAGACATATGAATATCGATTTGTATGTGCAAGAATCAATACAACACCCACTGGTCAAACAACCATGGACATATGAATATTGATTTTAGTTGTTGAATGTCGGATTAGATATAAGCATCAAGGCACAAACGCCAGGATGACCTGAATATCATGTCCATTTTGATATAGCAATTTGTACAAGCATCAAAACATACACGTCGTGATGACCTGAGTACGCCTTGCGTTACAAACACATCAAACAGTCAAGAGATCATTCTAAATCCAATGTGAATTACCCGTAGTGACCCTTTATCGTTCACATCCTTAGGCAAGATTGCGTTCCACAGTAGGAGGAAGAACTCACTCAAAAAGACAATAGTTAGATCAAACTTCCTTGAATTTTTTTTGGGTATCAATGGTCGAGGTACGCATGGCCATCCAATTCGAGATAGAGGCTCTTACAGTCGGACACCATTTCAATCCAAAATTTCCAAAGTTGTTAGATTTTCACATACAAGCAGAAGACAAAGAAAAGATTATGCCCCCAGTCATCACTCTCTAAATCCTGTAAAGGACATCATTGAAGAGCTCGAAGGGACACAATATGCAAAAATCTCAATGCGAATCAGTAAGCATACAAGGAGATAAAAGCATGAAAAGCACATATTGTTTTCAGTTTGAGTTTGATGTTTGATTGTTGTTGATGCAAAATCCTTTCTGGAGACGAGACAGACTGACTGACTCAACTTGAAGCTTCAAAGGACTCTGAGTGGATATGACATGTCTAAGATACATTGGAGACTATAAGATATGACATTGATTGCCCCCAAGTTTGAACATTGATAGGATACAGACACTTGAGCTGATTGGTGTACAGACCGACTTATTGAAACCAGGATATGCAGAAACAAACCGGGAGATATGTAAAAACTAAAGCAAGACTGAAAGCTGGGAAAGACCAAGATTGTGCTGATAGATGGAGCATTTTGGAACAAGTGGTGCCCGTTTGCCGAGTTTTCACCATCTTGGTAGAGATTCTATTTTTGCTACCGAGGTGCCTGTTTCCAGGTTTTCACCAAGGCACTTTTTTTTTTCTTTTTTCATTTTTTTGTATTTTTCATTTTTTCAATTTTTTTGTACTTTTGATATTTTTTGATTTTTTTTGTTGTACTTTTGATTTTTTTTTTTTATTTTTTTTTTTGTGAATCATCAAGGTGCCTATTGCTAGGTTTTCACCAAGATGTTCATTTTTTCAGGACTTTTTCCGATTTTTAAGATTTTTTTCAGGACATTTACCAAGCACTGAATGCCTTAGGCATAGAATTTCTTTAGATGGAGAACGTTGATTGGTTCTCGGAGCTGTTCTCCTTCAGTGGTTGAGAGTTGATAGGCACCAGAGCCAAAAGTAGCAGTGATTACAAAGGGACCCAGCCAGTTGGGTTCGAACTTCCCCTTGCATTCTCGATGGGATTGATTTTTAGGATTTTCTCTCAAGACTAGATCGCCAACTTGAAATTCTCAGTGTCTGACTTTTTTTTTGTAGCCTCTAGACATTCTTTTCTGATACACTCTGAGATGATCATACGCTGCTTGTCTGCTCTCATCTAGTAGTTCAAGTTCTTGTAACCTCGACACTCTGTAGTCTTCATCAGTGACAAGTCCATGCATTTTGATTCTGAGTGATGGGATTTCAACCTCAATAGGCAGTACCCGCTTCAGACCCATAAACTAAAGCGAAAGGTGTAGCCCCAATAGGTGTTCTGATACTTGTTTTGTAGGCCCATTTTGATACTTGTTCTGATACTGGTTCTGATACTGGTTCTGATATTGATTCTGATACTAATTCTGATAATTGTTCTGATACTTTTTTTGATACTGGTTCTGATACTGGTTCTGATACTAGTTCTGATGATTGTTTTGATACTGGTTCTGATAATTGTTCTGATACTTGGTATACTTGATAGCATCTTTTTCCATTGCAAACTCCCAAGCAAGATCATATCGTGTAGTCCCAATGTCTAGCAAGGTGGAGAACAAGAGGGATTAGCAAGCTAGTGGAAGAGATGGAAAATAAGAGAATGAAGGAAAATGAAGGGAAGAAATCCTCAAGGGGAAACTCCTCAAGAATACCCAAGCTAGGGAAAAAATTGTCATGTAAAGCACATTTGGACAAGTAATGAAAGGCTAGCATAGGATAAGCACAAAATCATAATGCAAGAGCAGGAAAGGATGCAATCCAAAGGAGTAGACATGTCAAGAGGCTTCATAGCACCGTGTTTTACTCTTTCTTTCTTAGATCAAGACCAAAGGGGAAAATGATAGCGATAGGCGAAAATGAATGGAGGAAGATGGATATGAAGGCTAAATATGGAAGGAATGAAAGCAAGATCACCGTAAGATAGCTCACAAAATAGCCAAATATTCATGTATAGATCAACATTGTCAAGATCAAAGAGAGAAGATGAAATGGATGAAATATGTAGAAGAACTACGCATGATGCCTGATTGCCAGGTTTTCATCATGGTACTTATCCAAGGTGCCATAAGGAAGCGGTTTTCACCATAGGATGAATTTATTTCTCTTTACTTTTGCTACCAAGGTGCCTGTTTCCAGGTTTTCACCAAGGCACATTTTCAATATTTTTTTTTTTTTTTTTTGGAAGAAGGCAAGCTTTTTAGATAGTGCTCCTTGAAAGGATAAACCATGATATGCCAAGGATTCAAAATAACACGCTCAAAGATGCTAATAGGGAAAGGGAGATGAAATAGAAAAATGGAGGATAAGGTTTTATGCAAAGCAAGTGAGGTTGGAAGATAGGAGGAATAGGCAAGTGAGGAAAAAGGATAGGAGGTAGAAGGATAATGCATGGAAGGATTGTGAAAGGGTAGGTGGAAAGGAAGGCAAGATCAACGTCAACACATACCTTGAAGGGTGGTGAGAGGATGGAGGAATCGTGAATGAAGGAATACGTGAAGGAATATGGCGAATGGATAGCAAAGGTTGAGGTTTGGGCACATGAAATGGAAGAATATTTTTGGAAGGAGATGTAGTGGAAGCCTTTGGAAGCTTGAATGTCAATTTCACTTTTTGCTCAACACCAGACTCTTTCAAGAGAGACTTTGGAATCCATATAGTCGTAAGCTTTTTATTTCCTTTTGATGACTTAGAGAGAATATCTTGAATGATGGATTTTGGAACCCATACTTGTCTTGTAATTTTTTTCTTAGATATCTCTTTTGACTTTATGTTTCCATGTCTATGAGAGGAGACATGGTGATATTCTTTTTTTGATGGATTCTTGTATTGCTTCTTTTTCTTGTATTGAACATTCAAGTTACTTCCAAAAGACTTGGGATTTGTGGAAGAGGGAGGATACGACTGGTTTAGATGGGTGGGTGGATGAAAAGGATTCAAGGGTATGCATCTATGTTGATCTTGAGGAAAGATGGGAGATGGAGGGACGTAGGGACCCAAGATGGATGGAAAATTAGGAGAGTTAGGAGGGGAAAGTGAAGGGACATAAGGACCCAAGATGGAAGGAAGGTATGAAGCCCTTAGTAGTGGTGGAAGAGGTCCAAGGATGGAAGTGGAAGACGCAAAAGGATAATCAATAAGTTCATCAGCATCTATATGACAACCAAGGATATCAGCATCTTTAGAGTGAGCATTAGAATTTTCAATAGACTCATGGACATCTTGAATATGAGCACCTTCTTTGATAGGATTGTTCAAAGCTTGCAAAGACTTAGGAAGAGTAGAAAGTGGAAGGGAACATGGAGTGGTAGAACAAGAAGATGAAAGACTTTGATCTTGACAAGGATCTTCGGATAGCATAAGCGCATAATTTTTCTCTTGTTTTTCAATAGGCTTAACATTGGAAGGAACACCATTTTTACCAACCTTAATGGAAGTATCATCTTTGGAAAGTGCAAGCGTAGTAAGGTCATTTTGATTGTCAATAAGCTCATTAGTGTAAGTAGTAGCCTGATCTTGCTTAAGAGAAGACTTAAAACATGGTGGAATGCATGAAAAAGGGTGTATAGGATCAAAATAACCATGAAGCGGATAAGAGACATTGGGAAAAGGAGTGGATGACATGGAGGGTTCTTGATCTTGATCTTTCTTTATGTTCTTTTCTTTATCATTTTTAGAGTCCTCTTGACATGGAGCCACTTCTAAGGACAAGGAAGCATGTTGGGATTGTATGGATGACTTTGGAAGAGATGGTGGAGGACTAGCTGAAGTAGGGATTATAGCATATGAAGGCTTAGGCTCTTTAGATTTATCATTATTGAAAGTCTTTGCAGCCAAGTGAAGGTTAGCTTGAGTTTCTTTAAGAGGTAGCCCTGGAGGATAACTATAGGGAACCACATGAAAAGTATCAGGGCTTGTGTCAGATGAAGGTTCTGTGAAAGATTTGAAAGACTCGGAAGCTTTAGGAAATGTATGGGTATTGGAGGAAGTAGGGGATGGAAGGGAACCATCACAAGACAAAGGTTCAACATTAACATGATCTTGCTTGAGAGTGTAATCTTTATTTTCAGCTGGAGAGTTCTGAGAGGAGAGATCCTTATAGTATGCATGTTTATAATCAGCGTGGTAAACTTTCTCTTCCTCAAGTGAAACAGATGGATCATCTGGGTATTGTGCATAGAAATCATCAAAGTCTCTTTGATAATCAGAATCATATGGATCACTCTCCTGATCTATCCAATGTGATGGCCCATTTGTAGTAAGTAGGAACGAACGACGAGGAGGACTCTTAGGAACAGAGGTGTCATAGGTATCATTACATTGTCTGTCGTCATAGTCATCATAGTCTCCAAAGCTAGATGTGTCACTCTCTGTGGAAGAGGTATCATATTGCTCAAATTTTTTTCGGGGGCATGGTGACATGTACAAGTCTTTATCAAATGGAAAAGAGTATAGAGGTTCCTTTTCTTTCCCAAGTTTGTCAAGCTGGACTTGCATAGCATGTATCTGTTTCATTATAGTGGCGATCAGAGCTTCTTCCTCTTGTTTACTGATTCTTTGAGACATGTGTACTGATTCTCAATAGCTATTGCTCTATTCCTGACACAATGATATTTTTGACAGATTCTGGAACTAGGCTGGAAACATTGGATATCTTGCAATTTGACAATTTCTGACAACTTTCTCAAATTTTTCCAAACAACACTCTGCAGACTCGTACGACAGTTGGGTATAAATGAAATGACAGTTGCGAAACTCATACGACAGTTGGGTAATACTGAAATGACACTTGACAAAACTCGTACGACTTTTGACTTCCTGAAATGACTTTTGACTCCAGAAAGATTTTACGTCAATTTTTTTGCAAAATGTAAGGTCTTCAGTTTTGGATTGTTTGCAAATTGTATTGTCCAGATTTTGAAAGTTATACCAGATTTGATCGTTTTTAATAGCCAAGTAGATAAATAAGCACGCAGAATAGCAAGCAAGTGATTCCAAGCACGTCTGAAAACAATGATCAAGGGCAAAAGCAACCTTGCGCATGAACAATCAAGTGACCAAATTGTGCTAATCCCTGAGAGTACTAATTGTGTATGTTCTGAAAAGTTTTGCAATAACACACATATACCTGAGAATGAAAAATTGGCCTCTCTAAGGTTTTTAGTAATGGTTTGACTCTGCAACTTTTATGATTCAAAGGGGTGAACTCCAATCCCGGCGCACCAGGGTTTTGACACAGTCTGAGAACTTAATCTTCAAGAGCTGCTAGGGAGATCTGACAACCCAACAATGAACCATACCCGTGGAGATTTCTTCCACAAGGACATTTATATAGCGGCTGTCACTACCACGGCGAAAATGGCTATGACCGCTTGAGGTTCCGTCAACGCAGTTTGCCCTGTGAAGGGATTGTCCGCTATGGTTAACCCTCTCTAAAGATGACTCACAGAGTTATACCACAAGGGGACTTGGCTCCAGATTCAAGGTTTTGACACCTCTTCACTTTTAACCCAAACAAAGCAAGCAGATTAATCCGACACGCTAAGACAAAGTTTTGTTCCACCAAGGTCTGTGATATCAACTCCACGTGATCTATCAACCTCTCCGGGGAGAGAATGTATCAATCAATAAGAGAAGATGCACTAACCAATTTTGATTCACCAAAGCTTGTGATATCAACCCTACGTGATCTATCAACCTCTCCGGAGAGAGAATGTGTCGATCAATAAGAGAAGATGCACTAACCAAGTTGAATGTGAAACGCACTAAGTATCCTCCCTACCTACAAGGATTCTGTCATCAAGAAGGATTTCGCTGGGAATCCAATCTTTCAAGAATCACGAATAGTGTTCATAGGGCCTAATTACTATGTGAGCACAGATATATGTTCTGAAAGTAAATCTACCAAAAGCATTCAAAAAGTAGAAAGAGGAACACTTAACGCTTAAAGCAAATATGAGATGAGTCCACAAGGTGGAACACTTAACACCTCACACAAGCTAAAAATGAGTCCCCAACTTAGAAAACAAGTGAGTTCCTAAAAGCACAAAAGGGTTGCCAAGTGGAACATTTAACGCTTCTGTCCTGTTGACCCCTCCCCTTTATGGCGCTGAGATTGCAACCACGGGGCGGAAATGAGGGGCCGGCGGATTAGCGAGTCCAATAACCCAAGATAGCAATCAAGATCAATCACAAGTATTCTAAGACTACTTAATGAATCCTTAAGGGTTCACAACCTAGTATCAATTATGCAAGTGTGTAGAAATAGATCAAAAGCATGAAAAGATGCACACAAGCTTGACACATAAGAGATTTATTTTAAGTCCCAAATCAAAATATTATTAGATGAAGGAGAATACCTGGGATCCTTGCAACGCACTTAGTAGATTTTGCTTGATTTTTAGCAATTTTTGTTGAGCTTTTCCATGCAAGCAAGTGACGAACTCTCCAACAAGCAAACAAGCAAACAAGATATGCAAAATATATTCAACTTATGAAAACCATAGGGTTAGCTCTAAAAATCAATTATTATCAGTAATAATAACCAGCAATCAACCCAAATGACAACTCATATCATTCATTGAACCATGTAAAAAAAATAAGTGCATACCCATCACAAAACTTTATTTTTTTTTTGCATTTGACCTAGTCAACAAGATCTAATTTTTTTGATATGATTTTGGCCACAAAAATAGAAATTCAGAATAGAGACCCCTGCTAAAAAATAGAGAGCTTTCCAAAAATGCAAAAATTTTAGAAAAACCTCTTCATTTGTGCCCTAGAGACCCATTTTATCAATACAGACCAGTTTTTGTAAATTGACTATTTGAGCTATGATATCATGTCCAAATTTAAAACACAAAGAATGGACCCCCTGTAGAATTTAAAGAGCTTTCCGAAAATATAAAAATTTTCGAAAAATATGCTGATTTGCGTCAGATATTAATTTTTTCCGGAATTTCAAGAAAAAATTATTAAAAATTCAAAACATCTCAGAAAATTCTAAATTTTTTACTGTAGCTTTCATGACATGTCACCAACCTGCAAAAAAAATTTCAGATCAAAATTCTAAGCCGTTTGGGAGATAAAATTAAATCTTTGAAACTTTGGGGTTTTAGCTCCCAAAAAAATCAAAACCAGCATGCAAAGGTGGGTTGCCCCACGGTGGGCGCCAAAAATGTGTGTGTGAAAATTATACCTGATCTGTAGACACAACACTCAGTAAAACATTAGAGGTTAGCTATAATCAAAATCATGCAAAATTGAAAGCTATCTAACCAAGCGATTTACTGCCTTCTAATAGGTGCGAGATTAATGTTCTCAGATTGTAATCAAGATCAGTGACCTAGACGACACCTAAATGAAGGATTTGAATGCAAAAGATGGATATGGAATAAATGCAATTAAGCTATTTTTTGGATTTTTCTATGCAATAATAATTGTAAAAACTGATATGAAATCTATGCTAAATGAAATTGATATGCTATGAATGCTATTGAAAATTGATATGCTATGAATCTAACAATGATATGTAATATGAATGCAAAAAAAAATAAGATTGATCTCACAAAGCTTTGAATTCGCAAGTTGATTCCTCAGTCTCCAATTCTCCAACGTGATTGTGTAAAATATGAGATGATTTGTGAAGAGCTAAAGCCTTAATTTATAGAAATCCAGGGCTTTGGAGGTGCATGAATAAAAGCCATAAATCACTCAAATTAACTCATCTTGATTTTTGAGTTATCTGATCATAAAAGATAGTTAATTCTCAAAATCATGCAAAAACATGCAAAAACAGCTTTTTAACTCAAATTAGAGTTTAGATCAGCTTTTTGAACTCCAAAAGGATGTTGAGTTCCAAAAAGTCAATAACTTGCATTGATTTTCTGATTTGGAGTTTAACTGTTTCTTTTGAATATGCATAATAATTAAGAATTAAATAAATAAATAAAGTGATTTATCCTCAACTCAACTGATTTTTGAAAATAAATAATTAATTTATGGGTTAATTAACTATTTTACCAAACTTTTATTAAAAATTATATTATTAAATAATGACAACATGCTTTAATTAATTAAATAAGAATTTAATCAATTAAAGATAGGAATTTTGATTTATTGTCAAAATTAAATAATACAATTAATAATAGATAGAATTAAATTTAATTACATAATTAAGTGGCAAATATTAAATCTAATTAATTAAATATGAAAATATTCAATTAATCAAATTTTTAGGATAAATGTGATTTATCGCCAAATAATCATTAAATTAAAGATAATTAAGATAATTAGGAATATTACTAGGAATATTCCCTGATGCAAAATTTAAGATAATCAATTATGATTCGATGATGTTTAGATGTGCCTTAGATTAGGACTTTGATGTCGATTTCATATGATTTGATGATATAGGAGGTTAATGAACTTATAGCCCATTTTTGGGGTATTACACTTTGCATTATCTATTATGATAGCATGAGGTATTCCATATCTAAAAATGATTTGATTTAGGATAAACAAATATATATGCTTTCCTGTTGCAGTTGATAAGAGTACAGCTTCCACCCACTTGGTAAAGTATTCTGTTGACGTGATGATGAATTTATGACCATTCAAGGATGGTGGATAAATCATACCTATTAAATCTAGACCACATTGATAGAATGGCCAAGGTGTTGTCATCAGATGAAGCTCTTGTGTGGGCACATGTATTAAGTTTCCATGAAATTGACACTTTCTACAAGTTTTGGCAAAGTTACAAGCGTCTTTCTCCATCGTAGGCCAAAAATATCCTATCCTAAGAAGTTTCTTAGCTAGGGTTAATTTGTTTGAGTGTGATCCACAAATTCCTTCATGGATTTCTCATAAGGCTATGTTTGATTCCTCTTCTTCTAGAAGTCTAAGGAGCATTATGTCTAAACTCTTGTGATACAATGTTTCAGAAATTATAGTATATCGGGTGGCTTGGTGAATGAAGCTTTTCTTTTGACTCTTGGTTTGGTCTATGGGAAGAATTTGATCTTTTAAGTGTAAATAGGTCCATACCAAGGTGATTCATGTGTAGTTAGCAAGAAAATGGTATAAGGGTGGGTAGGGTCAAACACGGGTTGATCCACTTCTTCTACCAGGAATTCATATCTGGCACTCTAATCAAGCATTTGTAGAAGCGAAGCCAAAGTTTCCATTGCATCTATTGCTTTGTTCTTTTCTCTCAGCACTTGCTTGAATGTAATAAGAATGAAGTACTTATTAAGACTTTCCACCATGTTTTTATAGGGTACCAATTTGTCATCTTTTGTTTGATATTCTTCATTAACTTGATTAATGACTAATTGTGAATCTCCATAAACCTTTAGTTCTATCACTTTCCATTCTAGTGCCAACTTGATTCCAATGACCAAGGCTTCATATTCTACTATATTATTGGTGCATGGAAATAAAAATTTATAGGACTAAGGAATAGTAGATCCTTGAGGAGTGCTTAGCAGTATGCCTGCTCCTGACCCATGTTGAGTGTATGAACCATAAAAATATAGTTTCCACATTTTTGCCTCAACATTCACAATCTCTGAATCTGGGAACTCCACTTGGATGGGATGATCATCTTGAAGTGGTGCTTCTACTAACTGGTTAGTAATGAGTTTCCCTTTGATTAATTTTCTATCAACATATTCAATATCGAATTCACTTAACACCATAACCCACTTTGCTATCCTTCCATTTAATGTTGTTTTACTAAGTAGATACTTCAAAGGATCAATTTTGGCAATGAGCCTTATCTTGTGAGCTAGCATATAATGGCATAATTTTTGTGAAGCAAAAACCATGGCCAAGCATGCCCTTTCCATGAATGTATAGTTCAGCTTGTATTTGACTAGAGTCCTACTTATGTAGTAAATTGCCTTTTCTTTGCCTATTTCATCTTCTTGTGCTTAAAGTGCCCCTAATGAATTCTCCGTTGCTGAAATATATAGGATTAAGGGCTTACCTCTGATAGGTGGCATCAAGATTGGCAGGTTCATGAGGTATTTCTTTAATATATTAAAGGCTTCTTCACACTTATCATCCCATTTGAAAATTGTATCTTTGTGCAGAAGTTGGATGAAATTATGGCATTTTTTAGCTAATTCAGAGATAAATCTCTTGATGGATTCTATCCTTCCTTGTAGAGATCTCATTTGGATAATGTTTTTAGGTGCTTCCATTTCCATAATAGCCTTAACTTTAGTGGGATCCACCTCTATTCCCTTTGCAGATACAATGTAGCTTAGTAGTTTGTCGGATTGGACTCCAAATGCACATTTTTTTGGATTAAGCCTTACTTTGAATTGCTCTAATCTTTCAAAAAAATTTGCCAAAATTGGTAAGTGCTCTTTTCTTGAGTCATATTTGGCTAATATTTCATCCACATAGTCCTCCATGAACTTATGCATCATATCATGAAATATTGTGGTCATTGCTTATTGATAGGTAGCTCTGGCATTCTTCAAACCAAAAGGCATGACATTCCAGCAAAAAGTACCCCATGTACATGTAAAAGTTGTCTTATCTTGGTCTTCTAGTGCTATCTTTATCAGGTTATATTTGCTAAATCCATCCATGAGTGAAAACATAGAGTTTCCTGCTGTTAGGTCCACAATGGCATCTATACTTGGAAGTGGGAAGTCATCTATAGGACATGCCAATTTTAAGTCTCTAAAATCTGTGCAGATTCTGATGTATTTATCTGCTTTTGATATTGGAACTATATTTGAGATCCATTGTGCATAATCAATTGCCCTTATAAATCCCACTTTCAATAATTTTTCTAATTCCACTTTGACAAGTAGTGCTATATGTGGATGCATCTTCCTTAAATTTTGCTTAACAGGTTTGTTTCCTTCCTTGATATTTAGATGATGCATTATCAGATTTGGATCTAATCCCAGCATATCATCATAAAACCATGAAAATTTAATTTTTTTTTCCTTAAAGAAGTTGATGAATTATGTTCTTTCTTCACTAGATAGGGATGCCACTAGGTGGATGATCTTCAGCTCAGTTTCTAACCCAATATTTATCTTTTCTATGGACTCAATTAAGATTGGAGATCTTTCTTCATAATGTTCTGGTAGAACATCCAAACTCCCTTCCTTAGGTGTATTAGTTGGCTTTTCACCTTTGGAAACATCCTTTATTTCTTTATTTCTTTCTTCTTCATCTAATGTTTCCACAACATGGTTTTCAACACTTGATTCTTTTCCTTTTTTGTTTTTTTTGTTTTTTCTCAGAATGAAAGTTTGGATGCTCCCCTTGATCAATTCTTCTTGATATTCCATGATAGAAGAGGGTTCAACCGCATTAAGGTATTGGGACACCACCTTCTCATTCAAGAAGATTGGAAGGGTAGTTGGTTCAATGGAATTCCATTCAATTAGTTTCAGGTGTATGAGAATTAATGGGTCAATACTTGGGTTTGTTTCAATGGAGTTTAAGGTTAATACTCTATTAGATGGTTCATATATTGTATCATGCAAGTCTATAACATGGGCCTCTTCTAAATGTTCTAAAGAAGTAGGATCAAAGTCCTTCTTACTAGAATCCTCTAAGATTTCTGTTGGATAAAATCTGTGTGGATTAAACCTAACATTTGATTCCTCCATAGTAGGTCTCCATGAAGGTACATAGGGTTCACCTACCCATTGATTTACTTCTATTTCTATACTTGGCACATCATTTAGAACCCCTTGATTTGAACTAGATGCTTGATTTGAACTTGATTCTACTATTGGTCCTTTATCCTTGGTAGAAGTGTAGGTATGAATAACATCAATACCCTCATCATGGCATGAATCATCAAATAATGTCTCCCATTCCCACTCATTATAATCTTCATCACTATGAGATTCTAATTGCAATATTTGACCATGGAGTTTGGGATAATTTTTTTGAGTGTATCCTTCTTCAAGATACCCTAATCCTATTTTCTCCTTGGTATCTGACCATGTTGTTTCTATGGGTTCAATGAGCCCTTAATTCTTTGTGCCCAAAGGTCCTTGACCTTTGTACCCCATCTTTTTCATGATTTGAAACCCTTTCCCATATTGATGTGTGGGAATGGTTATATTTTGAATATGTTTGACATGTGCACTTGATTCTTCATCTTTATATAACCAGTTTAGGATCGCATTGTCTTCTTCATCCATGGCAGATGATGTGCTTGCCCTAAAAAAATTATCATTATATCTATGAGGTAGATTTGAGGGTCTTCCATAGGACTTGGGTTATAAAGGTAAGTCCATCATAGATAAGGAGTATTCACCTACGCCTTTTTGCTTGATCTTGCATTGCTTATCAAAATTCTTCATCATTTGGTCCATTTTTTGATAATGAGCCTCTTTGGTGCACACTTGGATAGCTTTGGTATGGTCTTATTTTGATTCTTTAATAATATTATCCTCGCTAACCTTCTCTTTTCCTTTAGTTGATGTAGTTAGGTTAGTGAGTTTTGGTGTGTCTTCAATGACAATTTCCTCTTCCATCTTTTTTTTTCCTTCAATAATAGGATGTCTTTAGCACTTTTCCCTTGCTCCATTTGATTAGGTATAGACCCTTCTACATTGTGTGGGACTAAAGATTCATTGATAGGCTTGATGTTGTTACAATATTGGAAAGGGTTTAGGTCCCCATTTACCATTATCTCCTGCCCTAGGTAAGGAAATTTTAGGCATTGATGATATGTAGAAGGAATGGCTTGCATCTCGTGAATCCACGGCCTTCCTAACAACATATTGTAAGTTAACTTTAGATCTAACACTTGGCATATGGTCTCTTTTTGCATGGGACCAACTCTAATGGGTAACACTATGACTCTTGTTGAAGCTCTTTCTTCATCATCGTAGGCTTTAATGGTTATCTTTTTCTTAGGTTCAATAGCCTCCTCAAAAAATCCTAGGGCCTTCACTAAGCTAAGGGTACAAATGTTTAGGCTGGCTCCTCCATCTATAAGGACTCTTTTCACCCTATGCTTATGAATCAAGACTTCTATGTGCAAAGGCAGATTTTGAGGATGATTAAGGGATGTGTCATCTTTCTCAGAAAATGATAAGAAATGGGGTTTAATGGGGTGTCCCACCATATTTTGAAATTTGTCTACCTCCAAATTTAGAGGCACGTTGGTTTCCAATAAGGCTTTCTCCAAAATGTCTTTATGGGTTGGTGACAATTTAAGTAACTCAAGAATAGAGATATGAGTGGGAGTTATTTGTAGTTGATCAACCAAGTTGTATTGTTTTGATGATGAGGTTGAAGCTTGGTTTGATAACACAATTTTAGGAGCATTGGTAGGTAGAATAATTTTTTATGCTTGCCCCCTAGTGACAACATTCGATGATGCTTCTCTTAAATTGTTCTTTACTACAACAACATTTATGGTATTATCCTCTTCTCTTAGAGTATTTATCATTTTATCATAAGTATGAGCAAAGTTCACTTTCTCATTGCCTCTTTTTTTACTTTGATTAGCATTAGATGACTCACCCTTTTCATGGCTCAAAAAGGGCTTTTTGAAGGCCATGTGATCCTCATTGTTTTGAGGTCCTTCAATTTTGATGGTTCCATTATCTATTAAATCTTGCACTTAGTGTTTTAATCTCATGCATTCATTGGTTGGATGACCTCTATTTCGATGATATTCACAATGATGAGAGTCATTCCACCAATTAGGTTTAACTTGAGGTTCATATTCTCTCACATCGGGTAATGTGATGATTTTTTTGGCAACCAAGGTCCTTAATGCATTCTCCAAAGGTTCACCTAGATAGGTGAATTTTCTTTTGTTAATAGTGGAGTAAAAGGATTTGGGCTTATTCCCATTAGCATTATTATAAGGATTATTGGCATTATTGTTGGAATTGTTGGAATTGTTATTGGAATTATTGGAATTGTTGGGGTTAAATGGAGCTTTGTTTGATTGATTAACATTATTTGAAGAAGTAGCTCCATATGGTAAGGTGAAAGGGGTTGCCTTCAAGTTGTGAGCATCCACAACTCCATCATTCACAAGGTTTTTGTTGTTATTGTTTATCCATGACTTAGACTTATCATTGTAATTATTGGACCCTTGATTATTGACATATTTAGGAACATAATTGTTGTTGTTGTTGTTGGTGTTATTAGATTTTTTATCTTTAAATAATTTTATTTCACCTCTCTTGACCAATACATCCTCAATCTTGATCCCATTTTCGATAAGTTTTTCAAATGTTGGGGGACATTGGAGTTGTAACCTATAATTTATTTCTATGGTCAAATTGTTTGTGAAGATTTCCATCTTCTCTTTCTTAGGGATACTTTATAGATACCTTGTGAAAATAGTCCTCCACCTTTGTAGGAATCCTAACAAGGATTCTCCACCTTTCTGTTTGGTATCACACAACTTGAGCATCGTGATTTTGTGCTCAATGTTATAAGCATAGTGGGTCACAAACTTAGAGGCTAGCTCCTCAAAGGTCTTTATTCCTTGGGGTAATTTTGAAAACCACTCCATGGTGGGGCCTCCTAAGCTCCAAGGAAAGAGTCTCATTAGGTATGTATCATTGTGCATGAACTCAATGCTTAAGGCACAAAATTCCCTTAGATGATCCTGTGGGTCTGTTTTACCCATATATTTTTCATACTTAGAAAAAATGGTATTAAAGGGAAAAGGTTTCATAACTAAGCTTTTGTCAAATGGGAAAGCATACAAAGCTTCAATAGAAAAGGCCTTAGGTTTGGCCACCTTTTTCATGGTTTCAATTTTTTCTTGGAAGCCCTTTATTTGCCTAGTCATAGCATTCATGGGGTTATCTTGTTCTTGGTATTTCTTATGTTTTTCTATATCGAAATCATGGGGAAGCTTCACTCCCACTTGGGCTAGGTTTAGGAAAAATTTCTCCCTATCCTTATCTATTAATTTCTCCATGACATCTAGGAATTCATGATCTTGGGCTGCTCTCTCAACCTTTTCTTCAAGTGTTGTTGATGAACTACAACTGATTTAGAACATAATTGAAGATCTATGATTAGAGATCACCGAGTTGCTAAATAGATATGACATATGATTAAATCAGTAATATGTTGTCATTGATGTCAACTAGTTTGACAACACTTATCTTGTAAGTTACAATACCTAAACATCTATAGAAAAGGAGTAAAAGAGATGAAGAATAGAAATATCTACATGAGGAAGATGTATATGTTATATGAGGATAAGGAATACATTAGGTAACTTGTTGATGAGTCTATGACCCTATGTTATTGACTTGATTATGTTTCATTCATCTATGATGAGGAAAAGAACTAAAAGACACAAGGTAGTGTGGTCGGTTGATGAAGCATCATAGTATACACCGAGCAGTGTAGTGTATACCATGCACAGTATAAATTGAGCTTGTGTTCACCGACACCTTTCTTTGTTAACTAAGTAGGAGAAAAGGAACTAAATGATTAGTTTAGCTGATAAGGATTGATGAGCTGGAAAGTACATCGAAATCAGAGATGGAGATAATGTTTGTTATGAAGATCAATGGCTAGCATAATTCAAGGAAGATCTAAAGGATGAAATCAAAACATGTTATTGGCACATTAACTGAGCAAGGTTTAAGTGGCAAAATGGATGAAGGAGAATAAGTGGAAAAATATTATGGAGGAGAAGAAAATGGTTTACTTGTCTATTTAAGAGACTGAGGTTTCATTATGAAACTTATGTTGGAGGAAGGAGACTACAGAATCATTGCATGAACAAGCTTCATGTATGCCTAATCAAATTGGTTAAGGAGAACCAAATTGTAGAGTTTACCGAACATCAAAATGCTATTACCGAGTGACAGTAAGTCATTGATTTTTGTTGATACAGAATTGATATATTGATCAGAGGATTTGAATGGGCTTAATATAGATCTAAACATCTGCAATTGAAGTTGTATTGTAATCAGATCAACTGTTGTTACATTTTAACCATTGTACACAGAGAAATCTCTTAACTGAGTGGACTTGAAAGTCTTATATGTTTCATTCATAGAATGAATATTTTTATCCTATCAACCCCATAGTGAATGCTGGTTGGACGATAATGGTTGGTCTAAAATCCTCTAACAAGGTCACACTTCACAGTGTGTTTGTAACCTTTAACAGGGTTGGGTCTTCACCGACCTCACTTTAGAAGAGTGAACATTTTTGGGTTGCCGGTCCTAGGTGGTTTTTCCCTTCACAGGGTTTCCACGTTAAATATTTTGTGTTATGTGTTCATTGTGGTGATTGTTTATTATCATACTTTACATATTACATGTTGGATTTGATTGGTAATCATTATTTGTTATTGACTTGTAACTAGTAAAAGCACAAATAGTATAGTATTTTATGTTACCAAGCTGCAGAAGTTTAAGTAAATTGTTTTGGATTATACATTTTGATTTGGGACTATGGATAATTGATTCACCCCCCTCTCAATTATTCTAAAAATTGGTATTAGAGTGTTGGTTACTTGGAACAGAGTTTTAAGGACTTAAGCACAAAGGTCTCAAAATGTTTAATAGGGAAGTGCCTAAGCTAAACAAGGATAACTTCACAATATGGCAAAGTCGAATGAAGTTGCATATATCCAGAATTGGGAATTCTACCCTAGATCTGATAGAGAATGGATACCTTGCACCACCCAATGGTCTTGAACCTTGATCAACTAAGAGATAGGCATGAACATAATGTTACTATGATGGAGATTGTTGCTGCCTGTTCAGATGTCAAATTTGAAGACATCAAAGACTGTACTACTGCTAAGAAGATGTGGGATAAACTTGCTCAAGTTTATACTGGTGATGTGAATGTCAAGAGAGCAAGAGTCAAAAGCTTAAGAGGAAGATTCGATGACATGAAGATGAAAGAAGGTGAAAACATTGTGTAGTACACAAATAGAATAAAGGAGGTAGTTCACGCTATTAGAGCATCGGATGGAGTTATTGATGAAGACACTATGGTAAGCAAAATTCTAAGGACCTTATTGCCTATCTATGCCATCAGAATATTTGCAATTCATGAAAATAGGTCAGCACCTAGCAGCACACTCACTCTTGATAATCTGATTGGAAAGCTTACAATATTTGAACTGAACAATTATGATAATAGTGTTGTACCAAATGTTGAATCTGCTTTTATGACTTCTCTGAATATTGGTAATTCTAGAAATAAGAATGATGATAGTGATAGCAATACTGATGATGAGCTTGATGAACTTGAAGCTCTTATGGCCAAAAGGTTTCCTAAAGGTAAAGGAAGGTATAGAGGAAAATTACCTTTAGCATGCTTTCACTATAAAGAAGTTGGCCACATTACTGCTAGATGTCCACACAAGAAAGATGATGAAAGAACCAAAGACGGATATGAATGAAGCTATGGGAGAAGAAACAACAAAGACTACTAACACTACAATAGAGACAACCGAGAAAATAATGATAAAGGCAAGAAGGTATGCTACATTGCTGAGGAAGAAGATATCACCGATACCGACACTGATGATGATGTGGATGTAGTATTTGTGGCAATGAAGGATGATTCTGAAGAAGATAAAAGGTATGTAGAGATAGCACTTATCTCTAAGTTTAATAAGAATGATACATGGATTATAGATAGTGGTTGTACACATCACATGACTGGTGATGAAGAAAAATTTGATTATCTTGATGAATACAATGGAGGATCTGTAAGAATGGGAAATGATGCACCCTGTATGGTAAGAGGTAAAGGATCCTTGATGATAAATGATAGATTAAAATGTGAAAATGCTTATTGGGTAAAAGGATTGAACTATAATTTTCTAAGTGTGGCACAACTGAACAATTCAGGCCACCGAGTTGCTTTTGAGAGCAAAAAGGTGAAAATATTTGATGATGGAGGAAGACTTGTTGGAACTGGTACACAATCCAAAGGTAATTTGTTTTATCTTGATAATGATTAGTCTTCTTGTTTAATGATGAAAGATGAAGATGCATGGTTGTGGCATAAAAGGTTATGTCATGTGAATTTTGATAACATGATTAAGATCAATAAAAAGAAAAGAGTTAGAGGTCTGCCTAACTTATCTAAGCCTGATCATGTTATGTGTCATGAATGTCAGAAAGGTAAAATGACTAAATCTAGTTTCAAAAGCAAAGATTATTCAACAAAGAAGATACTTGAGTTAGTGCATACCAACCTATGTGGTCCTATGAGAACTCAGAGTTATTATGGAGACAGATATTTTATTCTTTTTGTTGATGATTATACTAGGTTGATGATTGTCATGTTCTTGAAAGAAAAATCTGAGGCATTCAAGATGTTTAATTGGTATAAAGAAAAAGTAGAGAAAGAGACTAGTAAATAATTGAAATGCTTAAGATCTGATAGAGGAGGTGGATTTATCTCTGATGAATTTACTAATTTTTGTATTGAGCATGGTATTAAAAGATAGGTCTCTACATCGAGGACACCACAACAGAATGGCATTGTTGAAAGGAGGAATAGGTCAATTGTTGACTGCCCAAGGACATTAATGATAGAAAAGAATGTTGCTCAGACATACTGGAGGGAAGCTATTAGCACTACAGTTTATGTGCTAAACTAAGTACAACTGAAGAAGGACATTAATAAGACACCCTATGAGTTATGGTTTGGACACAAACCCACTGTAAGTTATTTCAAAAATTTTGGAAGAAAATTTTTTATTTAGAAAGATGAAAGAAATGGAAAGTTTGAATCAGAAGGTCATGAAGAGATATTTCTAGGATATTCCAGTAAAAGTAAAGCATACAAGTGTCTGAACAGAGTAACTAATAAAATGATTGAAAGTACTAATGTTCGAGTTGATGAGTTTGATGATAATAATATAGAGGAAAGTAGAAAGGAAATAGAAGACTATGGTAGATTCACTTACATTGAACAACCTAAGTATCTACCAAATCTGTAGACTATGACAACTGGTCTACAAGAAAATAATACCAAGGAATAGGAAAGAGAAACCCATGAGCAGGAAGGACCTACCAAGAAAGAAAATGAACCTGCACAGGATGAACAAGAAAGAATAAATTGAATACTGGTGATTTTTGTTAGAAGACATCATCCTGAGACACAAATAATTGGAGACAAACAAGATGGCATGCAAACAAGGAGTAAAGCAAGACAAGGTACATGTCTAGTTTGTGATTATGAGCCGAAGAATGTAAAATTTGCATTAGAAAATGATGAATGGGTTAATGCAATGAAAGAGGAAATAGAAAAAATAGAGAAGAACAAAACCTAGACCTTAGTACCCAGACCTAAAGACAAGAATGTTATTGGTACTAAGTGGATATTCAAGAACAAGCAAAATGAGAATGGTGAGGTAACAAGGAATAAAGCTAGATTGGTATGCAAAGGATATGCATAGGAGGAAGGAATAGATTATGGTGAAACATTTGCACATGTTGCTAGATTAGAAGGAGTCAGAATGTTACTTGCATATGTTGCACACAAAAAGTTCAAAGTTTACCAAATGGATGTCAAGTCAGAATTTCTGAATGGGATACTTGAAGAAGAAGTCTACATAGAACAACCTGAACGGTTCATGGATCCAGAAAACAAAGATATGGTATGTAGATTACATAAAGCTTTATATGGTTTGAAGCAAGCACTAAGAGCCCAGTATGAGAGGCTGCATACTTATTTGTTAAGTATTGGATTTGTTAGAACAAGTGAGAATAGAAATTTGTATATGAAAGGAGATAAAAATGATACTATTGTTATTGCTGAAATATTTATGGATGACATAATATTTCAAGGACAAGATCAAATCTATAAGTCATTTGCTGATGAAATGAGAAGTGAATTTGAAATGTCTATGTTTGGAGAGATTAAGTTCTTTCTTGGACTACAAGTGATTCAGCAAAATGATGGTATATTCATCACACGATCCAAATATATCAAGGAAGTATTAAAGACATTTGGCATGGAAGATGCTAAACCTGTGGGAACACTGATGGCTACTAGATGTAAACTAACTAAGGAAGATGAAACTACAAAGGTGAACCAAACACTATACTGATTAATGATTGGTAAATTAATGTATGTAGTGCATAGTAGACCAGACATAGCACATGTTGTTGGAATTGTTGCAAGATTTTTTGCAAACCCTAGAGAGTCACACATGGTTGCTACAAAGAGAATCTTAAGATACCTAAAGAAAATAGAAGATTATGGATTATGGTATCCTAAGGAAGGCAAATTTGAACTTAGAGTCTATACCGACACTGATTGGGTTGGAAATGTGGATGATAGGAAAAGTACCATCGGAGAAGCATTTTTCTTTGGTGAAAGACTTGTTACATGGACAAGTAAGAAGTAGGCTTGCATTTCTCAGTCTACAGCTGAAGCAGAGTATGTTGTTGCTGCTACAAAATGTTCAAATATTGCATATGTTAAGCAAGTATTGGAAGGTATGAATGAGATAATCACTGAGCCAGTGATTATATATTGTGATAAAACAAGTGCAATAAACATTTCAAAGAATCCAGTGATGCACTCTAAAACAAAGCATATATCTATTAAGTATCACTACTTAAGAGAACAAGTATAGGAGAAGCAAGTTAAGCTAGAGTTTGTTACATCAAAAGAACAACTTGCAGACATATTTACAAAGCCTCTACTGAAGGATACATTTGAATACTTGAGGACTAGACTTGGGGTGCATCCCTTGTCTACTGCTCACTAATGTGATATGTACGTTGCATCAGCCTAATCTTATCAGAATATCATACATGTTGATGCAGCATAGTTCACACTTTGGATCATGTCTAAGGTTGTGAAAATTTTGGAGAACTAGAACAGATTGGTATATCAATATACAGAAATAGAGAGAATGCACCGAACAACAGAGAGTTACATGGCTACTACAGAACTGTATGTTTATTTGTTTCTTTGGCATTATTGTCAAAGGGAGAGATAAAAAAATATGAAACAATATGCACCGATGGGACATCTATCTAAGGGAGAGACAAACTAAAAGAAAGGGAGAGCACTAAAGATCAGTTACTGAGAACAAAAGAAGGAATCTAAGAGTTGAAAAGATCATATCTGCAGAATGTCAAAGCTGCATCGGTAATGTTGTTGAGTAATGTAGTGATTAAAAATATTAAGCTAGGGAGAGCTTGTACATCATTTGTTCATAGAGTTGGAGAATACATGTTTGGTATGTGTATGGTATATTTCATATTACTTGAGTTGCCATCAATGCCAAAGGGAGAGATTGATGAACTACAACTGATTTAGAACCTAATTAAAGATCTGTGATTAGAGATCACTGAGTTGCTGAATAGATATGACATATGATTAAATCAGTAATATGTTGTCATTGATTTCAACTAGTTTGACAACACTTATCTTGTAAGTTACAATACCTAAACATCTGTAGAAAAGGAGTAAAAGAGATGAAGAATAGAAATATCTACATGAGGAAGATGTATATGACAAATGAGGATAAGGATCTCAATTATTCTAATAGTTTCTTTGGGATTATGGTTAGCTTTTTTTATGTTATGATTATTTCCTTCTTGTTGGTAATTATGATATGTGAAGTTTCTATCCATTTCTCCAAGTCTTTTTTCAAATAAGTTTGGGAAAATTTCCTCTTGATTAGAACCTTTGAAAAGACTTTGGTACTCAACTTCTTTCCCTTCATTTTCAACAAGAGTGCTATCTCCTTGTAAAGATACCCTATATGTGTGGGACCGTGTGGAAACTGGCATCCAACAAGGGTTTGATTTGAAGTGATCCTTTGTTCGATAATTATTGATTTTAAATTGAAGAGATTAAAAATGTAAGATGAATTTTCAATGGATATCTCTCTCACTTGTTTATGTATTTCAAACACAACAATCATTCATTAACTTGTCTTCTTTTTACCCACTAACACAAAATGTTTGATTTGAAAGAACGTTGTCACGGGTTTTGCACAAAAATAAACTTCAAGCACCTACCTAGCTCAAGATTGGTTCATAAACATGGCTCTAAAAGGTGGTCTTCCTATTTTATCAAGGATTTAATATAGATTCCATTCAAAATGGATCTTAAACTTTCATCCCCCAAGTATGTTAAGGGGCTTCCCACCACTAATATATCAGAGTTTTGCACAATCCATGAGGACTACTCGAGGAAGTTCAAAATTTTAAAATACTTTTGTCACACACCCCATTAAGGATGTATGCATTTTGTTTTATAGTGGGTTGGATTCTCACATAAAAAGAAAGCATATCCCACTTTGGGGTGTCCCTCTCACCGACCTCATTAAGGCAATTCTCAGGAGGTGAGCCCACTAATGTTCTAACATATTCATGTAAAGCAAGGAAATGGAGTTAAGAATTAGTTTTTGGGAATTTGATTCACCAAAAAGGTGAAGAGAATATCCCTAAATTTTCCTCAATTTCCCAAATACAATAAACAAGGTTCAATTACTAGCCCACTAACTATAGGGATTTGAGTATTTCTACTCTCCACAAACAAGGGGCTTTGATTTTATGTGCTTGATTTCCTCAACCTTTCTTCTTAATTAAAAAGTTCAACACCTTTGGCATTTTGATTCACTAGAAGAAGTGAAGAGAATAGGACTAAATGCTAAACTTTCCAAACAAAGATAGGTTGTTTTGTAATTACTAGATTTTCAAATACACCAATGCCACAATTTAAGGTAAAATATTCACTAGTTTGAGGCTTACCTTTCCTTGTAGCTAGCATAGGCTAGGGGAATTTTTGAGTGATTATTTCCATTTTTATCTTACCTTGGATATAGTTCCTTTCCAATGTGCTTTTCCTCCAACAAAGTTAGTCAACAACAACAACCACAATGAAGAAAACCAAAAACAAAATTGAAGAAGCAAAGTTTGAATTGAATCTAAGGCCTTATTTGCAAATTTTAAGAAAAACTTGAATTAAGGTGAGAAAATCCAATTAAGTGATACAAACTTAGTTTTATATGCTTCTACAACTTTAAGGTAGTTCTCATAAACCTGATTTTCCTCCTCTTGTGAATCCTCAAGAACTGATTTGATGTGAACAAAGCTCTCCTTCTTGATTTTCTTAGTCAAAGCCTTCCCTTCTTGGTTGAATATGCTCTTTGGTTTCTTCACTTTTCTATGATCAGACATCCTACAGAGTCATACAAATCATTTTACCATAGTCAGATAGTGAAAATTAACAATTTATGCAAAAATGCTTCTGTAATGCTTAAAAGTGTTATTTTACTCCTTAAAAGCACTGCTAATCTGATTAAAAGCATTGTTTCAACTCTGTCAGTAAAACTCAAAAGTGCACAACTAACTAATAAAGGCACTGCAGAATCTATCAAAGGTGGTAAAAATGAAGTAAAAGCACTCAGTAAATTAGCAAAAGTGCTCAGGGGTTAGGGAATAAGCGCTACATATTTGTCCAAAGGCATTGTAAGAATGATAGACAGATAATAAAAGGATTGAAAGCACTGTGGATCAATGCAAAGGCACACAAATTTGTCATGAAAGTGTTGAAATAGTTCTAGAAAGCATCGTTTAATCATGCAGAAGCATCATTTGAGCTCTCAAAAGCATTGTTTCCTGAAAAACTTGAGAGTTAAACATGCACAAATTTGGTAAAAATGAAATAATTTCGAGCGTTTAGTAAAGTGAAGCATCCTGCCCCATGGTGGGTGTCATTTTGTGTACAAGGAAATGTACCTTCATAGAATTAGTATTGAACAATAAATGAAATAGAAACTAAATAAACCACAATATAGCAACTATTTAGCAAATGAAAGATCAATTAAGCATCTTATGGCTCTCTATCTAAGAGTTTTAATAGAAGCTCTCAGCAAGATACCATTAATGATAGTCCTAGAATGAGAAATGATAAAGATTATGCTAAAGCTAACAATTAATTCAAATTGAATGCTAATTAAGCTCTTAATTTGCCTTTCTAGCTATAAAATGCAAGAGGTTCTATGCAATTCTCATATTTGTGGTTATGAATTATGAGGATTTTGGTCTTCCTTTTATAGATTTATGCAAGGGTAGGGGGTGTAGTGTAGTTGATCATGATTAAGCCTTGGTTGAGCCTTTGGTTCCACCCTTTGAAGATAATGAAAAGTTTGTGTCCTCAAAGCTTGGGACAAGTAGAAAAGATCAATGGACAAGATTCTCTTTCACTTTGAGTGATTGAGATTAAATTTGGCTTGATCCATGTGAATGCATTTTCTTAAATCCTATTGGTTGATTGAATTTCCTCCCTTTTTGGGTTCTTGAGAGAAATTAGGATTTATTAATTAATTTAAATTGATTTATTTAGCCATGTACCCCTTGAATGGGTTGAATTTTATTTGATCCAAAACTATACAATTAATAGAATTAATTGCACTTTGATTTAATTTCACTTGATTAAAATGCTCCCAATTTTGGTTTATCTTGAATTAAGACTTGATTTTAATTTTGATTGGCTAAATGTTCATTGTGATTCAATTGTTTTGATCTTGTCCTTGATTTTTTTTTATTTTCCTTGATTTAGTACTTAATTATCTTTGTCTATTTTTAGGTGATTACAACAGTTCTCAAAATTGTCCTCATATGTAGTTAATTCTAACACAGAACTCTCGGATATATCTTTGATTACAACACAGTCATTATTAAGAATGCTCTGAATGACTTCATCTTCTGCTTGTAGCTTTAGAAAATATTGCCTATTTAACATCATGAGCTGAACTACAGAATTCATTTCTTCTTCCCCATCTCCTAAATCTAGCCATATAGGTGTACTTAAATCTAGTTGTGGTTGAGCTGGAGGATACAATGCTAGTTTCTTAGTGGCTTGCCCATCTGAAATTGTCATGTTCCCTGAGCTACAACTAATGTTTTCATTAGTTGTTGCCAATCATGGACATCCTAGAATAATAGGATAACCAACTAGATTGACCTTTGGTGATAGAATCATAAAATCAGTAGGGTACTCCCAAGAATCTAAGGCAACTATTATATCTTCTATCATTCCATCAGGGGTGACAGTATAATTATCTGCTGATTGAAATATTGTTGGAGTAGCTCTTAACCCTTCAATGCTTAGTTTATTCATAGTATCCTTAGTCATCACATTAATGGCAGCACCTCAGTCTATTAATGCATTTTTGACAGACTGACCATTAATGATGATGTTCACAACTGGACTTCCTAGATCTGAATATTTTGGTATTACCAGTTTTCCTAACATGATATCAGCCAATTGTCCTATAACATGAACTATTGTAGGATCCTTTTTCTTTCTTCCAAGCTTCTTAAGAAAAGCTTCTTTTATTGCTTTTCCATAAACTGGGACATCCTTGATTGCTTGAAACAGGGGAATCTGGACATGCATGTTCTTTAGCTGGTCAATGATATCAAATGGTTGGTCTTCTTTTGGTATGGGCTTGTCCATGCTAAGCCTCTCAGGAAAAGGTGGTTTAACTGATGTATGTGTATTAGCTAAATTGGAAACATTTTCTAGGGCATCGATATTTGGAAAAGCATTCTCTAGAATTGGTGTTGATGTTGTAGGAAGGTCTAGCACTTCAGTGATAAGAGTTGGTTCAGGTTCAAGCAAGGTAGTACCTAATCTTAAATGTATATCAGCTATCTTAAGTGCATAGGCAGGGTACTGTTGAGCATCGATAGCATACATTTGTTGTTGTGGTTGTTGACTATTGGGATTCGGTTGTGGTTGAGCAGGTAACTATGTTTTCTTTTGAGGACCTATATTTGTAGGTGGTGGCATTATTATAGGTATATTTGTTGGAGGTGGTAAAGGTGGATATCCAGGATTTGGATTAGGCCATTGCTGAGGTCCTCTCCACTTGTTATTGGGATGCCAATTCCCTTGTGGTTGTTGCCATTGGTTTTGAAATTGTGGCCATTGGAATTTTTGTGGAGGATACCATTGATTCTATTGATTATTTGGCCAAGCATTATTCCAAGTGGGTTGATTATACTATGGAGGACTTTGGACATTCTGGTTTTTCCACTGACTATTATAGGGATTTGAAATTTGTAATGGGTCTTGAGGCATACCTTGTCTCGTGGCCCATGGCCGACATTGAGCAACAAAGAATACTTGCTCATCCACTCCTATCTTTAAGTATTCAATTGGAAGATGCTAATTCTCCAGGTTTGCGACCAATTTGCACTGACAATCCTTCTTTTGTTTATGACAATGGGGACAGTATTTAGCTATTTGCACCTCTGCATCTACATGCTTCTTCTTGGTAGTCATCATGTCCAAGTGTGTAGCAACATCATTTATGATTTCTTGCTTGAAGTCTGACAACAGGTTTGAAATCTCCATCTTTGAAATACCAGAGCCACTTCCTTTGGCCATTATTGAGCGAAATCCCCTTCCTTTCTTCACTGTTGCTCTAGAATAGTTCAAAAAAATCTTCTGAAGATCATCCTAGGAAGATTGAGATATATCATATCAATTCAAACATCCAAGCCTTCAAGGCATTCTTCTTCTTCTTCTTCTTCAGTATTATGGTAAACTACAACATTCATGGTGCAAGGCATGTCTTTCATGATTTCATTTTGGGTTTTCATGGAGATTAAGCTATTGCATTAACAATTGTGATTACATCCAAAGAAGCATTATGTTATCAAGGTATAATGTGATTTATGATTTAGATCTAGCTTCTATCTCATATCAGTAATCTTTCCTTTCATTTATATTTCAAGGTTGGTTCCTAAATATGGGTTTGACCAAGGTAAACCTCCTTCCACAACCTTTTTCCCTATTTTCTATGTGTAGGTATATGTGGTGCAACTATTATAACTTTTTTGAAAAGAATCAGATTCATAGGATTGACTATCAAAATTTTGGGCAGAACTTGTAGTGCCCACCCATAGTTTTCTTTTCAGTTATTATTACCAAACTCTTTTAGACCACTTTTAATGTGTGCATTGATTATTTCAGTGATACTTGGGGATATGGATGTATGACATTACATTGGACAGTTGTGAGATATCATGTGTTTATAGTTAGCTGATTATGTTTATTTTCATGTTGATTAATTACATATGATGATGTTATATATGGTTCTTTCATGATGAAGATTTACATGTTGGGGTATCATTTATATTTATGAGCTCATTTGTGTTTATGGTTTTACTAACCCCATACTTGCATGTGTATGGTTGACGTGTATGTTTTATATTTTTGTATGATGTTAGGAATGAATGTTAAAGCCTTTGGTAGTCATTCTGTAGTAGTGGTTGTTGCATTCATGGCTATGATTGTCATTGATGTCAACACAGTGTTATTCTAGAGTTTAGCACAGAAGCAGGCATAGTTTTGTTTTGCGCACATGTTATATTGTAGATTGAGTTATGCATAGTTGATGGTATGTTCTTTGGTGTGTTATTAGCTTATGGTTAAGAGTGCAAAAAGAAATTCATTTATTCATGAAAGTTATTAGCATTTTGGTGGAAGCAGTATTCTAGCAGTGTTCCTGAGTAGCAGTTTTTGGTAATTGGAGGATATCTCCTAACCAGGATGGAATCTGATTCTATGTAGTTAAAGGGAAGTTTGAGACTCATTGGTGGTGACATGGTTCACAATGAAAACTTTGAGGTCACATGATTGGAAAGTTATTGTATTTGGAAGCCGACAGTTTAATGTAATTTTGATGTAGCGTGTTGAAATTATTATTTTGTATTTGGATGTCAACTCATTTGTAATTATTTGAGTGTGGTATAAAGGAAGGAATGTTTTCCTTGTTGCGATGGGGTTTTAATAGTTGTGATATGAAATTTTGAAAGTTGTGATGCGAATATATGCATGAGGTGAAGAATAGAGCTAATTCAATGATGAAGGAAGACTTGTGAAGTACAGAGATCTGGATTTGTGATCTTGTGTAGTAGAGAATGTGGTTTTGGCACAATGTGAAGGAGATAACATATTTCATATTATTCTATTGAATAATCCTAAGATCTATTGGATAGTGAGTTCAGAGATCTTGCCTTGAAGCTATTTGGGCAGTGGGTCCTTCTATCTTCCATAACTCCTAACAGGGTTAGAATCTTTTAACAGGGATTCAAAATCTCCTAACAGAGATTCATATGTATTGAATGTATTTTATAAGACTCCTAATAGGGTCCATCCTCTAATAAGGAACTTTCATATTAGTGCATCATTTTGTGGGCATCATTCCCACCGGGGTTTACTCTTTGATCAAGAGGTTCCCTAGTTAACATATCTTGTGTTATTGTGTCATTGTGTATGATTATCTTTCCATGGTTGGTTACTACATTGTTTATATGGTTTAAAGCTATTAGTTGATATTGAAGTTGATAAATGGTTTAATTATCAGATAACTAATTCACCCCCCCTCTCTCAGTTATCTTGGTGGTCTTTACTTTCTAACAATTGGTATCAGAGCGGTAGGTCCTTGAAAGAGAAGTTTAACAACTTAAGGAGATCCATGGTGAATTTCAGGAAAGAAAGCCCCAAGTTTGATGGAGTAAATTTTGACAGATGGAAAGAAAAGATGAAGACACATCTCTTGTGTTTAGGACCAGTTTATTGGTTGATTACAAAGAATGAAAGGACTATAATTGAAGAAGACAATCTTGAAACAAGTTCTAAAGATGAGGTAGATGATTTCATATGTAACATACTTGCAAGAGAAGCATTTTTATCAGCACTTCCGGAGAATGAATACAGTCAGGTAAAAGGTTTAACTAGATCTTATGATATTTGGAAAGCTTTACATTCTACTTTTGAAGGTGATGAACATGCAAAGAAAGCTAGGTTACATAATTGGATTTGTGCATTTGAAGACATAAGAATGATGGAAGATGAATCTATTAGAAGCTATATTGGTAGGATGTCAGAAATTGTTACAAGAATAAAGTCTTGTGGAGGTGAAAAGACAGAGAATGAAGTAATATGGAATATTTTGAGAACATTGACACTGGTATTCAGGTAGACTACACAAATGATTGAACAAGTGATACCTTGTACACCAAAATTTTCAAGAGAGACTCTTCTTGCAAGATTGGAAGCAGCAAAAATGAATTTGAGATTATCAGGAGAACTACCTAGAGTGGAGATAGCATTTAGTGCTCTTATCATTAGACCTACTTTTTCTAGAAGTACAAGTGTGAATGGAGATTATGCCAGTAGTAGCAGATCCAAATTTGATGAAGATAAGAAGATTGAAGAAGGTATTGCCTTGCTTGTGAAAAGAGAACCAGATGGTAAGAAAATCTTTAAATGTTGGACATGTCAAGAATATGGTCATTTTGCATCTAAGTGTCCTAAGAGAGTTAAGAAGTATAGAAACAATTTCAAACCTAGAAGATCTAAAGAATGTTATTATGCAAATGATGAAGAAATTGAAGCAGGAATTGAAAGACATTTGAGTGACAGTGATAATGATAACTTTGATGACATAGGATTTGTAGCAATTAAGGAAGAAAATTCTAAATCTAATGTTAAGGAAGAGAAAGCCTTAGTTTCCCAAGTTGAAAAGAAAGCCGATCGGATTATAGACAGTGGTTGTTCACATCATATGACTGGTGATAAAGGAAAGTTCATAAAATTTAACAATTATGATGCAGGAGTTGTTAGAGTTGGTAACAATGCACCTTGTTTGATTAAAGGTATAGGATCTATTACTCTTGATGGAAAGACTAATACAGATGATGTTTACTTTATTGATGGATTGAAACATAATCTTTTGAGTGTTGGACAGTTAGTGGATAAGGGATATCAAGTTTGGTTTACTGAGAAAACTTGAGTGATAAAGGATAAAGATGGAAATCTGATTGGAACTAGATCTAGAACCAGAGGTAATGTATTTCAGTTGAACCCTACTGAGATGATATGTTTGATGATTAAGATTGATGATAGTTGGTTATGGCATAGAAGGTTATGTCATATAAACTTTGATAATATTGTGAAAGTAAGTTCTACACTTGCAATAAGAGATTTACCTAAGATTATGAAGCCTACTAACATGATTTGCAAGGAATGTGTGATGGCCAAATAGAAAAGGAGTTCATTTCCTAGCAAGAAGTTCACATCTACAAAAAAGTTGGAGATTGTTAATACAGACTTGAGTAGTCCTACTAGGACTAGAGGATTCTATGGAGAAAGGTATTTTATGATTCTTGTTGATGATTTTACAAGAATGATGTGGATTGCATTTTTGAAAGAAAAATCTAAAGCATTTGATAAGTTTAAGGTCATGAAGAATAAAGTTGAGAATGAATCAGGAATGAGGATTAAATGTTTGAGATCTGATAGAGATGGAGAATTTACATCTAAAGAGTTTAACATCTTTTGTGAAGTAAATGGTATTAAGAGACAATTTTCATCCCCTAGAACACCTGAACAAAATGGTATTGCAGAAAGAAGGAACAGATCAGTGACTGAAGCAGGTAGAGCTATGTTGTTTGAAGGTGATTTGGCAAAAACATTTTGGAGAGAAGCAGTGAATACAACATTATATATAATGAACAAAGTACAAATTAGAGCAGACACAAACAAGACACCTTATGAATTGTGGTTTGGACATGCACCCTCAGTTAAGTATTTTAGAATTTTTGGAAGCAAATGTTATATTAAGAGAGATGATGATTTAGGAAAGTTTGATCCTAGAAGTGATGAAGGAATTTTTCTTGGATATTCTTTGAAAAGCAAAGCATATAGATGTTACAATAAGAGAACTAAAACTATTGTTGAAAGTGCAAATGTAAAATTTGATGAGAAGTTTAAAATTCAGGAAAGAATGCTTGATTATGAATCTGATGAAGGAACTAATTCTCAGCCTAACATTGAAACTACTGAACAATTTTTTGAGACTGACAGTGAATTGTTGAATGAAAGTCATGTTGAAGAAAATAGAGAAGAATCTAGAGAAGAATCTACAATTGAAGATGTTAGGAATGAATGAAAAGTATTTTGGTAGTCATTATGTAGTAGTTGTTGTTGCATTCATGACTTGGATTGTCATTGATGTCAACACAGTGATATTTTAGATATCAGCAGGAAAGTAGGTATAGTTTTGTTTTGCACACATGTATTGTAGATTGGCTTTTACACAATTGATGGCATGTTCTTTGGTGTGTTATTAACCTATGGTTAACAGTGCAAAAATAAATTCATTCATTTATGAGAGTTATGAGCATTTTGGTAAAAGCAATGTTTAGACAGTGTTTCTGTGAAGCGATTTTCAGAAATCGGAGGATATCTCTTAGCTGGGATGGAATCTGATTTTGTGTAGTTAAAGGGATGTTGGAGACTCATTAATGATGATGTGGTTCATAGCACAAACTTTGAAGATATCTTTGGAGAAAGTTACAGTATCTGGAAGCCGACAGTTTTATGTGAAATTTTGTGTGTAGCGTGTAGAATTTATTATTTTGTAATTGAGGACCAACTCATTTGTAATTATTTGAGTTTGGTATATAAGAAGGAATTTTTTCCTTATTTCCATATGTATTGTGAAGGTTGAGATGTGAATATATGCATGAAGTGAAGAAAAGAGCTAATTCAGTGATGAAGGAAGACTTGTGAGTACAGAGATCTGGAATTGTGATCTTGTGTAGTAGAGAGTGCGGTTTTGGCATAGTGTGAAGGAGGTAATATATTTCATATTATTCTATTGAATAATTCTAAGATCTTTTGGACAGTGGGTTCAGAGATCTTGCCTTGAAGCTCTTTGGGCAGTGGGTCCTTCTGTATTCCATAAACTCTTAACCGGGTTAGAATCTTTTAACAGGGATTCAAAATCTCCTAACAGGGATTTATATGTACTGAATGTATTTCATAAGACTCATAACAGGGTCCATCCTCTAACAAAGAACTTTCATATTAGTGCATCATTTTGTGGGCATCATTCCCACCGGGGTTTACTCTTTTCAAGAGGTTCCCTAGTCAACATATCTTGTGTTATTATGCAATTGTGTATGGTTATCTTTCTATGGTTGATCAGTACATTAATTATATTGTTTAAAGTAGTTGAATGGTTAAATTATCTGATAACTAATTCACCCCCCCCCCCTCTCAGTTATCTTGGGGATCTTTACTTTCTAACAATTGGTATCAGAGCAGCATATCCTTGAAAGAAGTTTAACAACTTAAGGAGATCCATGGTGAATTTTAGAAAAGAAAGCCCTAAGTTTGATGAAGTAAATTTTGACAACTGGAAAGAAAAGATGAAGACTCATCTATTGTGTTTAGGACCAAGTTATTGGTTGATTAAAAAGAATGAGAAGACTATCATTGAGGAAGACAATCTAGAGGCAGGAACTAAAGATTAACTAGATCTATTCATGTGTAACATACTTGCAAGAGAAGCAAAAGTGTCAGCACTACTGGAGAATGAATATAGTCAAATAAGATGTTTGAAAACATCTCATGCAATTTGGAAAGTTTTACATTCTACTTTTGAAGGTGATGAACATGCAAAGAAGGCTAGATTACATAATTGGATTTGTGCATTTGAAGATATCAGAATGATGGAAGATGAATCTATTAGAAGCTATATTGGTAGGATGTCTGAGATTGTAACAGGAATAAAGTCTTGTGGAGGTGATAAGACAGAGAATGAAGTGATATGGAAAATTCTGAGAACTTTGACACCAGTATTCAAGCAGACAACACAGATGATTGAACAAGTGATACCTTGTACATCAAACTTTTCAAGAGAGACTCTTCTTGGAAGATTAGAAACAGCAGAGATGAACTTGAGATTATCAGGAGAGCTACCTAGAATGGAAATATCATTCAGTGCTCTTAACATTAGACCTACAAGAAGTACTAGTGTGAATGGAGATTATGCCAGCAGTAGCAGATCTAAATCTGAGGAAGATAAGAAGATTGAAGAAGGTATTGCATTACTTGTAAAAAGAGAACCAGATGGTAAGAAAATCTTTAAATGTTGGACTTTTGAAAAATATGGTCATTTTGCATCTAAATGTCCTAAAAGAGTTAAGAAGTATAGAAGCAACTTTAAACCTAGGAGATCTAAAGAATGTTATTATGCAAATGATGAAGATCTTGAAGCAGGAATTGAAAGACATTTAAGTGATAGTGATAATGATAACTTTGAGGAAATAGGATTTGTAGCAATTAAAGAAGAAATTTCTGAATCTAATAAAAGGGAAGAAAAAGCATTAGTTTCTCAAGTTGAAAAGAAATCTGATTGGATTATAGACAGTGGTTGTTCACATCATATGACTGGAGATAAAAGAAGGTTTGTTAAGTTAGATAATTATGATGGAGGAATTGTTAGGGTTGGTAATAATGCACCTTGTTTGATTAAGGGTATAGGATCTATTACTCTTGATGGAAAGACTAACACTGATGATGTTTACTTTTTTGATGGATTGAGACATAATCTACTAAGCGTTGGACAATTGGCTGATAAGGGTTATCAAGTTTGGTTTGCTGAGAAAACTTGTGTGATAAAAGATAAAGATGGAAATCTGATTGGAAAAGGATCCAGAACCAGAGGTAATGTATTTTAGTTGAATCCTACTAAGATGACATGTTTGATAACTAAGATTGATGACAGTTGGTTATGGCATAAAAGGTTTTGTCATATAAACTTTGATAATATTGTCAAGGTGAGCACTACACTTGTGGTAAGAGATTTACCTAGAATTATGAAACCTACTAACATGATTTGCAAAGAATGTATGATGGAAAAGTAGAAAAGGAGTTCATTTCCCAACAAGAAGTTCACATCGACAGAGAAGCTAGAGATTGTTCATACAAACTTGAGTGGTCCTACTAGGACTAGAGGATTCTATGGAGAAAGGTATTTTATGATTCTTGTTGATGATTTTACAAGGATGATGTGGATTGCATTTTTGAAAGAAAAATCTGAAGCATTTGATAAATTTAAGATCATGAAAAGCAAAATTGAGAATGAATCTAGAATGAAGATTAAGTGTCTAAGATCTGATAGAGGTGGTGAATTTACATCTAGAGAGTTTAACACCTTTTGTGAAATGAATGGTATTAAGAGACAACTTTCAGCCCCTAGATCACCATAACAAAATGGTATTGCAGAAAGAAGGAAGAACAGGTCAATAACTGAAGCAGCAAGAGCTATGTTGTTTGAAAATGATTTGGCTAAGACTTTTTGGAGAGAAGCAGTGAACACAATAGTATACACTATGAACAGAGTACAAATCAGAGCAGATACAAACAAGACACCTTATGAATTATGGTTTGGACATACACCCTCAGTTAAGTACTTTAGAATTTTTGGAAGTAAATGTTATATAGAGATGATGATATAGGAAAATTTGATCCTAGAAATGATGAAGGAATATTTCTTGGATATTCTTTAAAAAGCAAAGCATATAGATGTTATAACAAAAGAACTAAGACTATTGTTGAAAGTGCAAATGTAAAAGTTGATGGGAACTTTAAAATTCAGGAAAGAATGCTTGATTATGAATCTGATGGAGAAGCACAACCTTAGCCTAACATTGAAAATGCAGAATTATTTTTTGAAACTAACAGTGATTTGCTGAATGAAAGTCATACTGAAGAAAACAAAGAAGAAAACAAAGAAGAAAACAGAAAAGAAAGCAGAGAAGAATCTACAGTTAGAACAAGATCAGTAACTATGACACCTAGCAGATGAACATTAGATTAATGCTATGAAGGAAGAACTGGAGCAGATTAAAAAAAAGAAGACATGGGAATTGGTCCCTAGACCTGAAGACAAGAATGTGATTGGAACAAAGTGGGTATTCAGAAACAAGATGAATGAACAAGGAGAAGTGATAAGAAACAAAGAAAGATTGGTATGTAAAGGATATTCACAACAAGAAGGAATTGACTATGAAGAAACTTTTGCACCTGTGGCCAGACTTGAAGCAATGAGAATGCTTCTAGCATATGTAGCTTACAAGAAATTCAAAGTGTATCAGATGGATGTGAAGTCAGCATTTTTGAATGGTGAATTGGAAGAAGAAGTCTACATTGAGCAACCTGAAGGTTTTCCTTTGACACAAGAAGGAGATATGGTATTTAAGTTAAAGAAAGCTTTATATGGATTAAAACAAGCACCTAGAACCTGGTATGCAAGATTGGATAAGTATTTATTAAAATTGGGATTTATAAAAGGAACAACAGATAGTAACTTATACACAAAAGAAATTGAGAATGGTTTTTTGGTTATAGTTATATTTGTTGATGATATTATCTTTGGAGGAGAAGATGAAGCTAGTGACAAATTTGCAGATGAAATGAAGACTGAATTTGAGATGAGCATGATTGGAGAAATGAAATATTTTTTGGGATTATAGATAACACAAAGCAAGGAAGGTATATTTGTAAGTCAGACTAAGTATTTGAATGACTTACTGAAAAGATTTGGAATGGAAGATTCTAAACCTATTGGAGCACCTATGGTAACTGGACATAAGTTATCTAGCAAAGATGAGACACCAGTAGTTGAGCAGAAAAAATACAGATCTATGATTGGAGGATTGCAGTACTTGACACATACAAGACCTGATATAGCACATTCAGTTGGGATTGTAGCAAGATTTCAATTAGAACCTAGAGAATCACATTATGCAACAATAAAGAGGATACTGAGATATCTAAAAGGAACAATGGATTATGGATTATGGTATGAGAATTCTAATGATTTTACTTTATGTGCGTATACTGATGCAGATTGGGGAGGCAGTGTTGATGACAAGAAAAGCACCAATGGTGGAGCCTTTTTTCTTGGAAGAAAATTGGTCTCTTGGTTAAGTAAGAAGCATAATTGTACTTCACAAAGTACAATAGAAGCAGAATATGTTGCAGCAGCAAATAATTGTAATCAGATTATTTGGATGAAGCAGATGTTGAAGGATATTGGAATAAAGTTTGATGAGCCTGCTGTTATACATTGTGATAACACCAGTATGGTGAGTATGTCAAAAAATCCTATTTTACATTCTAAGACTAAACATATTGAGATCAAGTATCATGTTGTAAGAGAGAAAGTTGCAGAAAAAGAAGTAAGATTGGAGTACATAAGCACAAAGGAACAGATAGCAGATATATTTACAAATCCTTTACCTAAGGATACATTTGTGTATCTGAGAGGTATGCTTGGGGTTATGCCCCAATCTATTTTTGATAATTGATGTAGATGATTGCATCCGTCCAGTGGTATATGAGCCCTATCTTTCTTTTAGATTGGATGTTGGAACTTCCTCTATGGGGGAGTTTATGAGCTGAGTCATGAGGACTCTTATTATTGTATTTTTTTGAAAAGTGTCTTTTGACATTAAGTTGTTGTTGAATTAGTGATGGAATTTCTATCATTGTTGTCAATGGGGGAGAGATATACATGAAAAACATTGTGGATTGTATGAGAGAGCTGAATAGGAAAATGAAGCAAAATTTAATTTGATATTTTGTAGTGATGTTGCAGTATTGGATTTTTGGAACATTAGATGTTTTTCATCTATGTTGCCATCAATTCCAATGGGGGAGATTTTTAGGAATGGATGAAAAGTATTTTGGCAGTCATTCTGTAGCAGTTGTTGTTGCATTCATGACTTGGATTGTCATTGATGTCAACACAGTGATATTCTGGATATCAGCAGGAAAGCAGGTACAATTTTGTTTTGCACACATGTTGTATTATAGATTGGCTTTTATGTAGTTGGTGGTATGTTCTTTGGTGTGTTATTAACCTATGGTTAACAGTGCAAAAAGAAATTCATTCATTTATGAGAGTTATGAGCATTTTGGTAAAAGCAGTGTTTAGACAGTGTTTCTATGAAGCGATTTGCAGAAATCAGAGGATATCTCTTAGCTGGGATGGAATCTGATTTTACATAGTTAAAGGGATGTTGGAGACTTATTAATGATGATTTGGTTCATAGCACAAACTTTGAAGATATCTTTGGAGAAAGTTATAGTATCTGGAAGCCGACAGTTTTATGTGAAATTTTGTGTGTAGCGTGTAGAATTTATTATTTTGTAATTGAGGACCAACTCATTTGTAATTATTTGAGTTTGGTATATAAGAAGGAATTTTTTCCTTATTTCCATATGTACTGTGAAGGTTGAGATACGAATATATGCATGAAGTGAAGAAAAGAGCTAATTCAGTGATGAAGGAAGACTTGTGAGTACAGAGATCTGGAATTGTGATCTTGTGTAGCAGAGAGTGTGGTTTTGGCATAGTGTGAAGGAGGTAATATATTTCATATTATTCTATTGAATAATTCTAAGATCTTTTGGACAGTGGGTTCAGAGATCTTGCCTTGAAGCTGTTTGGGCAGTGGGTCCTTCTGTATTCCATAAACTCTTAACCGGGTTAGAATCTTTTAACAGGGATTCAAAATCTCCTAATAGGGATTTATATATACTGAATGTATTTCATAAGACTCCTAACAGGGTCCATCCTCTAACAAGGAACTTTCATATTAGTGCATCATTTTGTGGGCATCATTCCCACAGGGGTTTACTCTTTTCAAGAGGTTCCCTAGTCAACATATCTTGTGTTATTGTGCAATTGTGTATGGTTATCTTTCTATGGTTGATCAGTACATTAATTATATTGTTTAAAGTAGTTGAATGGTTAAATTATTTGATAACTGATTCACCCCCCCCCCTCTCAGTTATCTTGGGGATCTTTACTTTCTAACAGAAGAAAGATCAGTGACTATGACACCTAACAGGTATATATCAAGACATCATCCTATTGAACAAGTGATTGGAAGTTTGGACAGAGGAGTTATGACTAGAAAGAAGGTACATTTATGTTTGATTTCTCAAATTGAACCTAATTCTACTAATGAATCTTGTGAAGATGAACATTGGATTAAAGCTATGAAAGAAGAATTGGATCAGATTGAAAAAAATAAGACATGGGAATTGGTCCCTAGACCTAAAGATAAAAATATAATTGGAACTAAATGGGTATTTAGGAACAAGATGAATGAACAAGGAGAAGTAATTAGAAACAAAGCAAGATTGGTATCTAAGGGATACTCACAGCAAGAAGGAATTGACTATGAAGAGACTTTTGCCCCTGTGGCAAGACTTGAAGCAGTAAGAATGTTTTTGGCTTATGCAGTATTTAAGAAATTCAAAGTGTATCAGATGGATGTGAAGTCAGCATTTATGAATGGTGAATTAGAAGAAGAAGTCTACATTGAGCAGCCTGAAGGTTTTCCTTTGACTCAAGAAGGAGACATGGTATGTAAACTAAAGAAAGCATTGTATGGACTAAAGCAAGCACCTAGAACTTGGTATGCTAGATTAGATAAGTATTTGTTAAAGTTGGGATTTACAAAAGGAACAGCTGATAGTAACTTATACACAAAAGAAATTGAGAATGGATTGTTAGTTATAGTTATTTTTATTGATGACATTATTTTTGGAGGAGAAGATGAAGCTAGTGACAAATTTGCTGATGAAATGAAGATAGAATTTGAAATGAGTATGATTGGAGAAATGAAATACTTTTTGGGATTACAGATAACACAAAACAAAGATGGTATCTTTATAAGTCAAATAAAGTACTTGAATGATTTGTTGAAAATATTTGGTATGGAGAATTGTAAACCAGTTGGAACACCTATGGTTATAGGACATAAACTATCTAGTAAAGATGAGACACTAGCAGTTGAGCAAAAGAAATACAAATCCATGATTGGTGGATTGCAGTACTTGACACACACTAGACTAGATATACAACATTCAATTGGAATGGTAGCAAGATTTCAAGCTGAACCTAGAGAGTCACATTATGCAGCAGTAAAGAGGATATTGAGATATCTTAGAGGCACAATGGACTATGGATTGTGGTATGAAACTTCTGATGATTTTACCCTATGTGCATATACTGATGCTGATTGGGGAGGCAGCGTTGATGATAAGAAAAGCACTAGTGGTGGAGCCTTTTTTCTTGGAGGAAGATTAGTTTCTTGGTTGAGCAAAAAGCAAAATTGTATCTCATAGAGTACAGCAGAAGTAGAATATGTAGTAGCAGCAAATAATTGTAATCAGATAATTTGGATGAAGCAGATGTTGATGGACATTAGAATCAAGTCTGATGAGCCTATTGTCATACATTGTGACAATACAAGTATAGTTAGTATGTCTAAGAATCATGTATTACATTCTAAAACAAAGCATATAGAGATCAAGTATCATGTTGTAAGAGAGAAAGTTGCTAAGAAAGAAGTCAGACTGGAGTACATAAGCACAAAGGAGCAGATAGCAGATATATTTACTAAGCCTTTGCCTAAGGATACATTTGAGTATCTGAGAGGTATGCTTGGGGTTATGCCCTAGCCTAATTTTGAATAATGATGCAGTTGGTTGCATCCATCCAGTGGAATATGGCCCTATCTATTTTCTGGATTGGATGTTGGTACTTCCTCTATGGGGGAGTATGTGTATTTGAGCTAAGTCATTGAGGACTCTAGTGAATATTTTTTTCTGAATAGTGTCTTTTGACATTGAGCTATTGTTTGACATAGTGATAAAATTTCTGTCATTGATGTCAATGGGGGAGAGAATCATGAAAAACATTGAGGAACTACATTTGTTGGAGAGATTGAATAGGAAAATGAAGCAAGATTTGATTGATGAAGAGCAGCAGAGTAGTTCAGCAACAGTGATTGGATTTTTGGAACATTGGATGTTTTTCATGTATGTTGCCATCAATGCCAATGGGGGAGATTGTTAGGAATGAATGTTGAAGCCTTTGGTAGTCATTCTATAGCAGTGATTGTTGCATTCAAGGCTATGATTGTCATTGATGTCAACACAGTGTTATTCTGGAGTTTAGCAGAGAAGCAGGCATAGTTTTGTTTTGTGCACATGTTATACTATAGATTGAGTTATCTGTAGTTGATGGTATGTTATTTGGTGTGTTATTATCCTATGGTTAAGAGTGCAAAAAGAAATTCATTTATTCTTGAAAGTTATAAGCATTTTCGTGGAAGCAATATTCTAGCAGTGTTCCTGAGTAGCGGTTTTTGGTAATCGGAGGATATCTCCTAATTGGGATGGAATTTGATTTTGCGTAGTTAAAGGGAAGTTTGAGACTCATTAGTGGTGACAAGGTTTATAGCACAAACTTTGAGGTCACACGATTGGAAAGTTATTGTATCTAGAAGCTGATAGTTTTATGTAATTTTGATGTAGCGTGTTGAAATTATTATTTTTTATTTGGATGCCGACTCATTTGTAATTATTTGAGTGTGGTATAAAGGAAGGAATTATTTTGATGGGATTGTAATAGTTGTGATATGAAATTGTGAAATTTGTGATGCGAATATATGCATGAGGTGAAGAATAGAGCTAATTCAGTGATGAAGGAAGACTTGTGAAGTACAGAGATCTGGATTTGTGATCTTGTGTAGCAGAGAGTGTGGTTTTGGCACAATGTAAAGGAGATAACATATTTCATATTATTCTATTGAATAATCCTAAGATTTGTTGGACAGTGAGTTCAGAGATCTTGCCTTGAAGTTGTCTGGGCAGTGGGTCCTTCTGTCTTCCATAACTCCTAACAGGGTTAGAATCTTTTAACAGGGATTCAAAATCTCCTAATAGAGATTCATATGTACTGAATGTATATCATAAGACTCCTAACAAGTTCCATCCTCTAACAAGGAACTTTCATATTAGTGCATCATTTTGTGGGCATCATTCCCACTGTGGTTTACTCTTTGATCAAGAGGTTCCCTAGTTAACATATCTTGTGTTATTGTGTCATTGTGTATGATTATCTTTCCATGGTTGGTTATTGCATTGATTATATGGTTTAAAGCTATTGAAGTTGATAAATGGTTTAATTATCAGATAACTGATTCACCCCCCCCCCCCTCTCAGTTATCTTGGTGGTCTTTACTTTCTAACATATGATGTGTCTGATATGGTTGAGTGGCAGAGTGATAGTAAATTGCTTGCGAGATCCATACGATCAATTGATCCCCACCATTGTCTGTTATATATTTATACATGTATGTGCATGCTCATCTCTTATGTAGGATTTCACGTACTAGGCATTGACTTCCCTGAATTGCCAAGATGAGCGTGCCCTATCACAATATCTCAATGGTAAGAGAGAGAGATAACATACAGATCTAATCCTGACCCAAGCCATTGATTGTCCTAAAATAATGGACAAGTATATGATTTTATATCCATCCGAATTCGACAAGGTGACATAAATATTTCAAGAGCCCTTCCTTTGAGCATGTTTGTTGTCTTTGAGTTAGTTGATTTTCATGTGTTGTAGTCATGTGCGAGTTATCGTGTGGTTTATTTGGTGAAAAGAATTAATTACAAAATTAGAATGATTATATCCCATGAATATGGGAATAGTAAATGTAAGGATATTTAATTGTTGAGAATTAATTAAATACCGTTTTTAATTAAAAATACTTAATTAAAAGTCTAATTGTGGAAATAGAAGATTTAATTAAACGATAAATAAAAAACCCAATTAAATGCAAGATAATATCAATTGATAATTATTTATCAAGTTGCATATTATTAAGACGTCATGCATTAAAAATTAGTAAATTAAAATATTAACTATAATTTAATTTGCACACTTAATTAATAAAGTAAAATATGAATTTAAGTTAAAGTCGAGTTAGGAGTTGTTAATAAAAAGAGAGCATATTATTATTAGAATTATAATTAATCATGCAAAAAAGGTTTGATAAAAACAATGTTGGAGTTAAGTTCTTATTTTCAATGATTTTGAGTTAAGTTATTTTTTTAATATTTTAGAGTTGAGTTCGTCTTGTTTTTGGAGTTGCATGTTTTGAAAACCCTAGCCTTGTCTGATTTTCTATATTAGAGATTTTTGGGTTATTATTTCATTATGTTTATTAGGTTTTGAAGATTATCTAGATTTTGGGAGTTTAAAGAATTTGTTTAAAACTTTGGAGGTTTAATTATTTCTTATTCTTTCAAATTTGGTTCGCTGATTTAAGGTAGGGTTTCCATACCTTTGTATTTTTCTTTTCAAATGACTATTTTCTTTGTGTCTCAAATTGTTTGATGTGACTGTTGAGATTATTTTTTTTTTAATTAATACTATCTTTGAGAGTTTTCAAACTAGTTTTGATTAAGGTTCTCATAGACAATTGTGTTAAAACATTTATAGTATTTTATGGAGATTGTCTAAAAACCTAGGAAGAGGTTTTTACATAAATGTGTTAGTTTTTTATTAGGGTATTTACCAAAATTGATAATTATATCTCCTTGAATATTTTGCATGAATATATCTAAAATATAATTGCATGTCAAATTATGAAGTTATATGTCTCTGTGTGTATGTATTTGAAAATGAATTCTTAATTATTATTTTTTAAAAGAGATTCCCTAAATTTTTTTTATTTAAAAAAAATAAAATTATTATTATAAATAATGATGGGGGTGGGGACCGCATCCCCCAACCCCCATTGTGTGGGTTGTGGGTCGGCAAGGCCTGTCGTATCGGCGGGACCCCTACCGACAGGTCCCCACCCACTTAGGCCTACAGTAAGAGGGGGACGGTGGGAACCAAACCACTCCCCCTCTCCCCCCCCTCTTAGCCCAATTACATTTTCTATTAAAAATATATATATAAACAAATTTTTATTTATTAAAGTTTTAAATGATTTAATTTAATTTTTAATTAATATTTATTAATAATATTTATAAGTACTTAATACTTCAGTTTATTAATATTAATATTTATTAATTAATATATTAGTTAATGTTTAAATTATTATTATGTTACCATTTTTCTTTATTTAATTTGTATTATTAATTGAATATAATAATGATTTAGACTGGTGTATTTGATGTGAATATTTACAAATGTTTGAGGTATCAAATTGTATTTAGATATATGGGTATGAATTGTCTTTGGAATGAGTTTATGGATAGATTTGCCAAGTTCTCAAATCAAGTTGGAATTTGTAAATTAAGTAAATGTCATTGTTGGTTCATATGTGTGAACTTGTAAATTTGATTGTTGTTACTTAAACCTTGTTGTGTAAATTCTGGTTACTTGGGAGTTTTAGTTGACCTTTAGGGAATGTGAACCAGAGGCTTGCGATGTGATTTTTGTTGATGTATGTGTATTTTTATACATGCATTGTGATGTTATTTTGGTCTTGATCATCGTACCCAACTTGGTTTTATTTTAGAGCTCATGATTTATGTGAGCACTTTGATAGTGCATTCATGATATTATGGTTTTGAGAACCAATACATGTTCCTCATGGTTTTGGGAATTGGAATTTGATCATCATAATTTTATGAGACTTATGTGATTACTTATGACTTGTGATCCCAAGGGAGGTTAAATAGGTGCATCTTAGGGGAGTGGCTTACAATAGGGGTCTGGGGCCCAAAGAGGCTTAGATCCAGGGTAACCTATTGTAAGTTTGTTAATAAGTGATAACGTAGTAATTATAATTTAGAGAGCACATTAAAAACATAATTAGTGATAATGCCTCACCCATGCCTTGAGTGCTTGTATCTAGGCAAAGAATGGGAATGTGATGATACCTAAAGAGTAGGTATGATTAGAATTTCCAATTTTTTTGAGAGGGTATTCTAGTTCCACATGGCTCGTATTGTGGGTTTAGGGTCCAGAGTGACCGGTCTAGGGTAACTCGAGTAGTTGACCATGTGGTGACACTCCCATAGTATGTAGCCTAAGCCTCCTCTGTAGCTTCTACATTTTCCTCTAATGGTCAGTATTATCTAGTGGTTGGTAATTATTTGGTATTTGGTATTTGATACTTGTTGCTATTTTGATATTGGTTATCTTTTCTTATCATTATTTTATGTACCTTGGAATTATCCTTGTTTTCCTTTAGATTAGTATGTTTTACTTTTGAAGTATGTGTGGTACCTCTTGAGATAGAGAGCTTTCAAGATCTATTGCTTTCTTTTTTTTTGTGTTAGATTTTGTGATTATTATCTGAGTAGGGTTTACTGTTATCTCCTCAGCATTGTGGGAGTGGACATTTAGTTCCACAAGGCTGGGTGGTAGTGATTCTTTTACCATTTGAGATTATAACATTTGTGTATCAATGTTAGATGGTCCTTGTAGCAGTTGTACCTTCATGTTCATCATTCATGGAGACTTGTTATTATCTTTCATATGTTTATTTGTATCACATGTCAGTGTATCAACTGTGATGCTTTTGGATATTGTATTGTACTTTCTATTTGGGTATTATTACATACCTTGTGACTTATGCAGTGGATGTTATTTCATTGTGTATACCTTATGGTATCAGTTGCATCTATGTTTAACTTATGTGATGATGTACTTGTTATTCACTTATGATATGGGATTTTGTATTTATGGTTAATCTAAATAATCAATTTAATAATATGTAATTCTACATCATTGAAAGCTTGAGAAATGAAATTTGTATTTGAGTTATATTTATTTGTAAGAGTTGTATTTCATTGTATTGCTTCCACATTGATATTTGATTTTGTGGTGTAAACTATTAAGGAAAACCAAATATTATGTAAACTTGGTGATATATTTTAGGTTAAATTCTCTTGAGTTCCCTAGCAGGGCATTACAAAACTCCTGGGGGGAATGCCCCTGGCTTATTGTTCTTGGAAAAAAAATGCTTCAAACATTTTGTTCCTGCCAAAACAACTTCAAATATCACGTTAAAGTTCAACTTTTGGCTTCTATTTCAAGTCATTGTAGCATTAAATCTATTTCTATTTATCTATATTTCCTGAATCTTGTCAATTTTTCTTATTTAGCCTTCTACTTTGCACCATCATATTATTTTCCCTCAAATCCAACTTCATGAGGAATTCATTATTGTGAAGGATCATTGCACTCATTTAGTGATTAAGGACTACTTGAGCCTATTAGGTCATCTTCCTTCTGAATGTGCATTTGGGAAAGGAGGAGAAATATACCCTACTTCCCCTTTTTCTATTGTAAAAAATAATTCATCGAATAAACAAGATAATTTAACTAATTTAAGTAACATAAAAAAATGATCAAGCACTTAACATCAACAATAGACTAGAAACTAAGAGAAAAACTACTCTAGGCAAAGACATCGAAGGACAAGAAGAGATGTTGATTCCTAGACATAGATGTTGATGTTAGGAATGGGAACACTAAGAGGGGGGGGGGGTGAATTAGTGTTCACTGTATATTATATTTTTTCTTAATCTTTAAATTGAACTTAAATGCTTAAGTACTGAAATGAATATCCACATAAACATGAAACATGAAATCAACACATAACACCAATATGGTTACGGGGAAACCCAAATAGGTAAAAACCCTAGTGGGAATTGACACCCACTAATATTTTTTACTAGTGTTTTATGATCCTTGTTATAAGATCCTTAACCATGTTAGGAGTTGCTTTACAATGCATTAAGTACAGTAGACCTTGTTAAGGGTCGGACCCTATTAAGAGTCTTTTATAATAGTCCCTGTTAGGGGAGTGGATGCATTGTCCTAGAGCTCACTGCTCAAGTGGTGAAGGCTACAACCTTCTGATCTTAGATACACACTATATTTGTTGGATGAACTATCATTGTGACACTGCTTGTCAAATCAGTTCCTTTGATGCGTTGATGCTTTGACCTCTTTCAAAGCTCTAATACATCTTATAGTCTCTTTGCACACTTCTACTCTGCTTATTACAACTCTATATCAACTTCAATCCATTTACAATGGGCGCATCTCATATTTATATGCACATACAAAATAACCAACTAGGTCGGCCCTTAAACCTATTACATACAATGCTTCCAAATGAATTGGCTCAAGCATGTTTACAAACAAACATATATACATGTCAACAACCTAATTACAATATATGCATAGCCTTTACAACATTAGAATATAACCGCAACTCAAAATGATAACAGTCGGCTGCTTACTCAGTTCTTCACTGGCACATACTAGTTGTGTAATTTCAACTATCTGTATCTTTCTCATACTTGCATATCTAATCATGCACTCATAGACTAAGCTTGAATATAGTCTAACTAACTTAACTTCCAGGGTGCACACCATAACTCGGTCGTACGCACGTGCGCTAATGCTCTAAGCTTTAGGAACTCTGTACACAGTCCAGTCTTCAACACTTAACTGATTTTTTATCTTTACATCAAGTGCGCTCACTCCAAACTTCTATATGACTTTGTTTCCATAATGACAACACTATATTAAGCCATATACACCAGTATAGCCAACTTGCCAATAGTTGATGCACAAATGATGGTCTACAAATGAATTGAGAGTCAGAGACATCAATTGGTAGATGGAAGCATTAATTATCATAGGTTCTCATGGATAACCTTAGTCACTAATCCAACAAGCTCAACCCCCAAAGCTAAGGGAAAGATGAAAATTAACCAAGCCTACTAATCACTAGGCTAGTGTACAATCTTACTTGCACCAAATAATTACTAAATCATCCTCCAAAACTACTCAAAACACATCTACATTCATTTTACTACACCAATTAAAGTTTTCATATGATAACCATAAGACATGCAAAGCCAAAGGCAATAGTAACATAAGCATCTTTCCCAATACCAACACCAGCACACTTAAATGACTACCACTATCCAAATCAACATTCTATTGATACATTACCATATTCCCTTAAAGAGAGAGTGGGATATACATGATTACAAGATTATATAGCATATAACATAAGTCCTTGAGTACAACATAATGAGAAGCAAGAAGAAGTGTGCAAGAGAACCATAGGGGATAGAGAAAAGAGGGTAAATCCACTATCAAACTCTGATGTAGAAGCTATGATCCACAATAGTGGTTGGCCATACCATCCAACCTCATGGTACCCTCATGCCCACCCCATTATGGTAAGGAGATGAACACATGACCCAAACAAAATTAAAATAGATTACACACATGATCATAGGCCTACACTCGTGCCAAAACATAAGGTATACACACTCATCACATGATCATATAAGAGTCATCTCACACCATAGAATAGAATGTATCAAGGGTACCACTCAAAGCTATAATAGGATTATGTGATAGGGAGAAATAGGGAAGTGTCATCACGTGACACCTATAAGAAACATCGAATGTAAGGTCCTCTTATGAAGATGAGGAGCCCCACTAACCATAAGCCTATTAGATAAGTGAGAGGGGGGTGAATCAGTTAAGTCCAGTTATCCCACAGTCTCAAATACTCCCAAATGTATATAACAAAACTTTCCAATCAAATAATCAACTCGGTAAAATATCAATTGTGCCTTTCACTTCATATATCGATTACCAGTAAATTAAATACTATGTTTATCGATCTAACCAGTTATAGTAATGTGTAAAGTAAAATAATAATTCAACACATCTATACACATATAACACAGATTTTTAACGTGGAAACCCTGTTAGGGGAAAAACCACCTGGGACCGATAACCCAAAATAATTCACTCTTCTGAACTGAGCTCAATTAGGAGCCAACCCTATTAAAGGTTACAAAACACACTGTAAGGTGTGACCTGGTTAGAGGATTTATCACTAACAGTTCTCCCTTGACCAAACATTCACTATGGGGTCAACAAGAAAATAATCAACATTCATTGAATGTCATATTGAAATATAAAGACTGTTAAGTCCCACTCAGTTAAGAGACTTATTTATAACAATGGTTAAATTTATTCAAATACAACTTTGATTTGTAGATTTTCAGATCAATGCTAAGCTCAAAAATACCTCTGATCAATAATCAATTCAATATCTCCATTTCCTCCAACTCTATTTTTCTTGATAATTACTTTCTCTTTCACTTGGTGTTATCTTCAATTTTTCTTGGTTCTATCTTCAACCAGTTTGATCAGTGTTGCATGAAAACAATCCTTTTCACGTGAATTCTCCTACAACATTCATACTCAATAATGAATCTCATGTCTCCTTATATAGACATCATAAACTATTTTCTTTCCATCCATATATTTTTCCTCTTAATCTTCACTGTAGATTTTGTCACTTTAACCTTCCTCGGTAGTTGTGTTAATAACACATTTCATTCTCCTTCATCTAATCCTCCTTGAATTTTGTTAGTCATTTGATCATCATAACAAACATTATCTTTTACCTCAGAATCATAATCAATTGTCCAGCTCATCATCTTTAGTTGGCTATAACAAACTCCATTTATTTATTTCACTCGGTCAATACTAGAATGTGTCAGCGATAACTAGCTCAGTTAATACTATACTTGGTATATACTACACTTGCTCGGTGTATACAAAATTCTTTATTTACTAACCACATAAACTTGTTCATTCTTGATCTCCACTACATAATATAATCATGTAATACAATAAGGTCATCAACATAATGCCATAGACTTATTAATAAGTTACCCAATGTATACCATATCCATATCTTTCTCATCCATCTCATCTTTCATGTAGATATCCCATTTCTTTACCATTTTTCTTTCTTAAGATGTTCGTAACCATCATGATAAGTATAGTCACAACTAGTTGATATCAATGACACTACATTAATTGATTTAATGTCTAACATGCACTTTAGTAGCTTGGTGATCATCAATCATTGTCATTCAATTATCCATTCTATTATCAAACTTTCCTTCAAGATATTCAATCAGTTGTAGTTTATCAATCTCTCCCTTTGGCATTGATGGCAATACAATATAAAATATGCCATATAATACCAAACATCTATTCTACAACTCTGTAAGGAAATGTTGTAACTCGGTAAGATCTCCCTAGCTTGTTCATTTAATATGTTTAATCACTACACAACATTAATACTCCACACAGTCTCTCCCTTCAAATTTGATCTTCTCTCCATGTGTGTATTCTCTCCCTTTAGATAGATATTTCATTGATCTTCTCTCCCTTTTACAAAAATGCCAAAAATAATTAAAAACTCTTCAATAGCCAAAATATTATCTCCAGTGTTCAGTTCAAATTAAGTACCTTTCATGTACCGATAGGAAGTTTCAATTTGTTTTTCTTCTTTCATCTTTCACAACCTTAGGAAACCTAAAGTGTGAACATCATACATCAACATCATTTGATATTTTGATAGAGTATAGGTTGATGCAACCTCCTGATCACCTTAGTGACCGATAGACAGGGGATGGACCCCTATTCTAGTCCTCAAGTACTCAAATGTGTCCTTAGGTAAGTGTTTAGTGAATATATCTACAAGTTGTTCTTTTGATTTCACAAACTCCAGTTTCACTTGATTTTCTTGTACTTGTTCCCTCAAGTAGTGATACTTTATAGATATATGCTTTGTCATTGCATGCATCACTGGATTCTTAGAAATGTTTATAACACTAGTGTTATCACAATATATTATCACTGGGTCAATGATCTCTTCATTCATACCTTCCAAAAGTTGTTTTATCCATGCAATTTTCAAACAATTAGAAGCAACGGCAACATATTCTTCTTCTGCAGTGGACTGAGAAATGCATCTTCATTTCTTACTTATCCAAGTAACTAGTCTTTCTCCCAAAAAGAATGCTCCACTAGTAGTGCTCTTTCAGTCATCAATGTTTCCAGCCCAATCCGCATTTGTGTAGACTTTCAGTTTGAAATTTCCCTCTTTCTTGTACCACAAACCATAGTTTTCAATGTTATTCAAATATCTCAAAATTCTTTTTACAACAATCATATGTGATTATTTAGGATTAGCAGAAAATCTTTCTACAATTCCAACTGCGTGTGCAATATATGGTCTACTATGCACAACATACATCAACTTACCAGTCATTAATCTATATAGTATCTGATTTACCTCAATTGATTGATCATCCTTTGTCAATTTACATCTGGTGACCATAGGTTTATCGAACGGTTTAGAATTCTCCATACCAAAGGTCTTCAATACTTCTTTTATGTACTTTGATTGAGTAATGTATATGCCTTCATTTTGTTATAAAATTTTCAAGCCAAGAAAGAATTTAATCTCTCCAAACATTGACATTTTAAATTCTTTTCTCATTTCATCAAAAAATTATTTGCATAAATTATCATGTCCTCCAAATATGATATCATCAACAAAAATTTCAGCAATAAGAATCTTATCATCAGTTTTACCTTTCAAGTATAAATTATTGTTGTCACTTGTTTTAACAAATCCAATACTGATAAGATAGGAATGCAGTCTTTCATACCATGCTCTCGGTGCTTGTTTCAATCCATATAGTTCTTTGTGCAACTTACATACAATGTTTCTCTGATTAGGATCGACAAAACCTTCAGGTTGTTTAATGTATACCTCTTCTTCAAAATTTCTATTTAGAAATGCAGATTTAACATCCATCTGATAAAATTTAAATCCTGTGTAAGCAACATAAGCAAGCAATATTCTAACACCTTCAAGTCTAGCAACTGGTGCAAAAGTCTCACCATAGTCAATTCCTTCTTCTTGTGCATACCCTTTGCATACTAGTCTTGCTTTATTCCTAGTGACTTCTCCATTTTCATTCAACTTGTTTCTAAATATCCATTTGGTTCCAATTACATTCTTATCATCTAGTCTCGGTATCAATGTCCATGCTTTTTTTTCTTCTAAGCACTCTAAGCTCTGATACCAATTGTTAAATAATTGAGAGGGGGGTGAATTAGTTAAGTTCAATTATCCTTCAATCCCAAATACTCCCAAAAGTATATAACAAAACTTTCCAATCAAATAATCAACTCAGTAAAATATCAATTGTGCCTTTCTCTTCATATACCAATTACTAGTAAATTAAATATTGTGTTTACCAATCTAACCAGTTATAGTAATGTGTAAAGTAAAATAATAATTCAACACATCTATACACATATAACACATAGATTTTTAACGTGGAAACCTTATTAGGGGAAAAACCACCTGGGACCGGTAACCCAAAATAATTCACTCTTTTGAAGTGAGCTCAGTTAGGAGCCAACCTTGTTAAAGGTTACAAAACACACTGTAAGGTGTGACTTGGTTAGAGGATTTATCACTAACACTTCTCCCTTGACCAAACATTCACTATGGGGTCAACAAGAAAACAATCAACATTCATTGAATGTCATATTAAAATATAAAGACTGTTAAGTCCCACCCAGTTAAGAGATTTATCTGTAACAATGGTTAAACTGATATAGTAATGATCTGATTCAAATACAAATTTGATTTGTAGATTTTAAGATCTATGATAAGCTCAAAAATACCTCTGATCAATAATCAATTCAATATCTCCATTTCCTCCAACTCTTTTTTGATTGGTAATTACTTTCTCTATCACTCGATGTTGTTTGCAGTTTTGCTTGGTTTTTTCTTCAAACAGTTTGATCAGTGTTGCATGAAAACAATCCTTTTCATTTGAATTCTTCTGCAACATCCAAAATCAATAATGAATCTCATGTCTCCTTATATAGACATCATAAACCATTTTATTTCTATCCATATATTTTGCCTCTTAATCTTCATCATAGATTTTGTCGCTTTAACCTTCCTCGGTAGTTGTGTTAATAACACATTTCATTCTCCTTCATCTGATCATGCTTGAATTTTTTCAATTGTTTGATCACCATAACAAACATTATCTTTTACCTCATAATCATAAACAATTTTCCAACTCATCATCTTTAGTCGGCTATTACAAACTCCATTTATTTCTTTCACTTGGTCAATACCAGAATGCATCAGTGATAACTAGCTCGATTAATACTATACTCGGTATATACTACACTTGCTCGGTGTATACAGAATTCTCCATTTACTAACCACATAAAATTGCTCAGTCCTAACCTCCAATACATAATAGAATCATGTGATACAATCAAGTCATCAACATAATGCCATAAACTTATCAATAAGTTACCCAATGTATACCATATCCATATCTTTCTCATCCATCTCATCTTTCATGTAGATATCTCATTTCTTTACCATTTTTCCTTCTTAAGATGTTTGTAACCATCATGATAAGTATAGTCAAAACTAGTTGAAATCAATGAAAATGTATTAACTAATTTAATGTCTTACATACACTTTAGTAGCTCGGTGATCATCAATCACTGTCTTTCAATTATCCATTCTATTGTCAAACTTTCCTTCAAGATATTCAATCAGTTGTAGTTTATCAAATCCAACTCACATGAATATACATTTCTATAATATTTCTTGTCACATTCTTCCTTAATGACTTATTTTCCAATACTCCCAATGGCCAACAAAGTGATTGATCATACTTTCTTTCACATTGAGAGCCACTTCCCAATTATATGTATCATCTACTTCAAGGCTCATAAAGCATATCATAAACACAAAAATATCAGTACCATCACAAGATCCAACATAAGAAGTATTCATAGTGATTCATACACACTTTAAAGCTCATCTCATAATCATAAAACATAAACTCTTGACATCCAAGGTGATGTGGGTTAAACATCAATCCAAAACAATAACTCATTGTAAACATACTAAATGCATCATAATCGCCACACACTATCATTCCACATTTAATTTCTATCACACAATACACAATACATATTTAATATTCCTTTTCAATTTTCATAATTAAACGTAATATTATTGTAGGAATTGTTGTTGTTTGAGGTGTTGACATTCTTATTTTATCATTGATGTCAACATATGTTTAAGTTGGTTTCATCACGAGACTCAAACATACTAGTTATGACAGGAATAGGCAAGTCTGACAGGTTAGTATAGACAATGTACAAAGTTCTAGAGTACACGAGCTTAAATTTGTGAAGGAGGAGGTGTGTAGACCTTATGTCTAAGGTTGTAGATCATTATCTAATTTTTTGCATGAGTTATGGAGGATTTGGTGGAGACTCATTACAATGCAGTAACAAAGAATTATGATGGAGATGGTCTCTAAGTTTTTAGTATAGCTTGGATGTGAGCATGTATTGTAGTATGCAAGCTTAAGACTTGACAGAAGACACATGCAAGAATATTTTGTGACATTCTTGGGTCACTAGGATCGTGGTGATGTTAGATGTGGCATGTGATCTTGTGAAGACGTATTTTGGGCCAACTAGAGGAGATAACATGTTCAAAGAGTTTCTAGCATAGACCATGGATCTTGGCACGCATTTGATGATTTTTATTTTTTTTATACCTTTTTAAGATATTGTGTGTATCTTAGCAAGGGTATATGTATTCATTTGTGTATTGGGGAAGTCCTAACAATCCAACCTAATTGCTTATTGTAACTTGTATAAAGGAAATTCATTCCTTGGAGTGTTGTATGCATAGTTTTAAGGGTTGCGAGATTGTTTTTGTGAGCTCTGTTGGATATAGAGAAGAAATCATTCATTGAACACTTCATTGGAACTGTATAGGAAAGCTTATTTTTTGTAAGTCAGTTCATTACTGTTATTATATACTCTTACACATTTATTTTGTTAGTAGATCCAAAAGGTGGGTTTAACCTTTAGAAGGTGGATTTAACCTTCACTTTGGCCAGTGTGCTCGGGTAGTGAGCCTACATTTGTACTCAACTCCTAATGGGGTTGGAAAGACTTATAAAAAGGTCTTTCCTTTAATGGGTACATCTAATGGATGCAATAATTAGCTCCTAATAGGGCTAGGTCTCCTAACATGGACATAATATTTCTAGTGCATTATTTATGGGTTCCATCCCCACTAGGGTTTTTCCCTTAACAGGGTTTTCCTCGACAACAAATCCTTGTGTTATGGTGTTCTAATTTTTTGGTGTTCTTGTGGTTATATTATTGTTTTAGTTTGTTTAAAGTAATCAGATTAAAAGGATTTAAGTTTTAAATTTGTACACAACTGATTCATTCCCCCCCCCCCCCTCTCAGTTGTGTTGGTGCATTGTTATTGCTAATAATTGGTATCAGAGCTTCTAGTTCTTAGATAGAAATATTAACCTCTTGAGGAGATCCTAAGATGGCTTACTATAGGAAGGAGAGCCCTAAGTTTGATGCTAAAATTTTTGACAGTAGGAAAATCAAGATGAGGACTCATCTAATCTGCATGGGAATTGATTACTGGATGATTACCAAGAAGGAGGAAGAGATTAAGGTAGAATCTGATATAGTTGATGCTACCAATGATGAGAATAAATTGTTTCATTACAACATGGTTGCAAGGTAATCATTGATCAATGCACTTTCAGAAGGAGAATTCATAGAGGTTAAGGAACTTGATTTAGCACTCAAGATTTGGACAAGGTTAGAAGCTTTGTATGAAGGAAACAAGTATAGTAGAAGGGAGAAGTTGTAGAATTTGAAAGTGAAGATGGAGAACCTAAGGATGTGAGATGATGATAATGTCAGAGCATATGTATAAAGGATAATTGAGGTTATTACAAGAATCATAAACTCTGGAGGCACATACACTAAATAAGAAGTGATCGTAAAGATTCTGAGATCTTTGACACTAGCTTATAAGGTAAAGGTTCTAGAAATTAAGGGGATCATTCCACTCATTGAGAACTTAAATAAAGAGATGTTGATTTCTAAATTAACCACCTTTGAGATTGCAGAGTTGTAGGAGGCATTGCCTAAAGTGGAAACTACATTCAAGGTTATAGTTCACAATGACAAGAGGGCATTATTAAGCCTTGCAAGCACTAGCATAGGTAGCAGGCATGTAGATCTTGGAGAGTACATTGATGATTGGGCTAAAATAGAGGAAGAAGAGAGAAAGATGGATGAGCTTGTGGCTCTGATTGCAAAGAGAGAAAAGAGAAGTAAGGGTAAGTTTGAAGGCAAGTTACCCCGAAAATGTTTTTCTTGCAATAAAAGTGGTCACTTTGCATCCAAATGTCCTACTAGGATTCCTAAGAAAAAACCTAAGTTTTACAAGTATAAGAAGGATAAGGAATGGTATTATGCTAGTGAGGGTGTTTCTGATCATGATTATGCAAATGATGAAGATGAGATTGGATTTGTTACAAATAAGTATGAAGACATTGTTCATGAAGAGAAAGATTTAGTTTCACATGTGGAAAAGCTATTGGAATGGATTATAGATAGTAGTTTCTCTCATCACATAACTGGTGATAAAGACAAGTTTGTTCAGCTGAAAAAATATGATGGTGGAGTGGTTAGATTAGGTGATAAAACTCCTAGGTTGATCATTGGTAGAGGATCAATCTCTCTTAATAAAAAGACTAATAATGATGATGTCTTGTTTGTTGATGGCCTTGAACATAACTTTCTAAGTGTTGGACAACTTGTAGACAAGGGTTACCACTTGAATTTCAAGGATGAGAAATGCACTATCATAAGTGGGATAGGGGACTTGATCGTATCAGGTACAAAAACAAGAGGTAATGTGTTTCCATCAAATACTATAAAGACTATTTGTTTTGTGGAAAAGGTAGATGACAGTTGGTTGTGGCATAGAAGATTCTATCATATCAATTTGGACAAAATTTTGAAGGCCAGTAACACAAATGAAATCAAAGATCTGCCAAAGATTATCAAGCCTACTAACACTATATGTAGAGAATGTGTGATGGGGAAACAAAAAAGAGAAACTTTCAAAGTAAATCATTTTTAGCAAAGGTGAAGTTAGATCTAGTACATACAAATATGTGTGGTCCTACAAAGACAAGGTCCTGCTATGGTGAAAGGTATTACATTCTTTTTATTCATGATTATTCTAAGATTATGTGGGTTGCTTTCCTTAGAGAAAAATGTGAAGCTTTTGATAAGTTCAAGATTTATAAGGCAAAATTTGAGAATGAGTAAAGTTTGAAGATAAAATATTTGAGGTTAGATAGAGGTGGAGAGTTTACATCTGATGCATTTAGTTCATATTGTGAAGAACATGGCATATATAGATAGACTTCTACACCTAGGACCCCACAATAGAATGGGATAGCAGAGAGAAGGAACATAACCATATTGGATGTTGTGAGGACTATGTTAATTAAAGGCAATGTGGCACACATGCATTGGAGGGAAGCAGTTAACAATGTTGTATACACTTCAAACAAATTTTAGATCAGAGAGGGTACTAGTAAGACTCCTTATGAATTGTGGTTTGGTCATACTCCTACTATGAAGTATTTCAGAATTTTTGGTAGAAAGTGTTATATCAAAAGAGATGACGAAATAGGAAAGTTTGATGTAAGGAGTTATGAAGGTATATTTCTTGGGTATTCCACTAAAAGTAAGGCATATAGGTGTTTCAATATGAGATTAAGGAAAATAATTGAAAGTGCTAATGTGAATATTGATGAGAGGTTTTAGATTCAAGAAAGGATGTATGAGTGTGATCCAATCCGTGAGACTGAGAAAAAAGAGGTAGGACATATTTTTGATATTGACAATGATATACTAGTTTACTTTAGTGAACAAAAGGATGCTCCTATAATACCAAGGTATGTTTTGATGAACCATCCTAAAAATTAGATTATTTTTTATGTTAATCAAGGTATGATGACAAGGTCTAAGGATAGAAATGAGCATTTTTTAATCTCACAAGTTGAACCTAAGACTACTGATGAGGCTTGTAAAGATGAATCATGGATCAAGAAAATACAGGAAGAGAAGGATCAGATAGATAAAAATAACACTTGGGAATTGGTTCCTAGGCATAGAGACAAAAATGTGATTGGAACCAAATGGGTTTTGAGAAATAAAATGAATGAAGAAGGCATAGTTGTGGAATAAAGCTAGACTAGTCTGCAAGGACTATTCACAACAGGAAGGTATAGACTTTTAATAAATATTTGTACCTATTATGAGGTTAGAGATAGTAAGATTATTTCTTTCTTATGCAACACATAAATATTTCAAGGTATATCAGATGGGTGTGAAGTCTACATTCTTGAATGGTGATCTTGAGGAAGAAGCATATATAGAGAAGCTTAATGGATTTCCTTTGACAGAAGATGGTGACATGGTTTCTAGGTTGAAGAAGGCTTTGTATGGACTAAAGTAGGCACCAAGGGCCTGGTATGCTTGACTTGAAAGGTATTTATTGCATCTTGGTTTCATAAAAGGTAGTTCAGATAGTAATTTGCATTTGAGAGCTAGTACATATGGTATTTTGATTATTGATGTGTTTTTGGATGATATTATCTTTGGAGGTAATGATGAAATGAGCAATAAGTTTTATGAAGAAATGAAAAGTGAGTTTGAAATGTCAATGATTGGTGAAATGAAACTCTTCCTTGGTTTGCAAATAACTCAAAATAAACATGGTATTTTCATCTCACAAACCAAGTATCTTAAGGAGCTGCTAAAGAAGTTTGGAATGGAGGATTGTAAACCTATTGGGACACCTATGGTGACCAGGTGTAATATTTCCTCTACTGATGAATCTAAAAGTATTTTTCAGACTAAGTACAGGTCCATGATTGGAGGTTTATAGTACTTGACACACACTAGGCTAGACATTACAAGTGTAGTTAGAATTGTTGCGAGGTTCCAAGCTGGTCCAAAGGAGACTCATTTTATTATTGTTAAAAGGATATTCAGATATCTAAAAGGAATAAAGGAATATGGTTTATGGTACATGATAAATCTAATGATTTCACATTGCATACTTATACTGACGCAAATTAGGCAAGAAATGTGGATGACAGGAAGAGCACTAGTGGAGGAGCCTTTTTCCTTGGGAAAAGGTTGGTCTCTTGGTTGATCAAAAATATGATTGTATAGCTCAGTGTACTATTGAGTCAAAGTATGTGGCTACTGTCATAAATTGTACATAGATTGTGTGGATGAAGCAAATGTTGAAGGACATTGGGGTAAGCTTTGAAGAGCCTATTGTAATACATTGTGATAATATAAGTACAGTAAACATATCAAATAATATAGTAATGCATTCTAAAACCAAACATATTTCAGTCAAATATCATTTCCTAAGGGACAAGGTTGCAAAAAAGGAGGCTAGGTTGGAATAAGTCAGTACCAAGGAGCATGTTGTAGACATATTCACTAAACCCTTTCCAAAAGATGCTTTTGAGTACCTCAGAGGTATGATTGGGGTGAAAACCCCTCTTGCAAGAACTAGATGATGCAGGGATGCACTAGTCTAATGGATATTAGAGATTTGTGACTTTCAAGACTAGAAGCTTGGATCTACTCCCTAGGGGGGTTGGTCACATGTACATAACAAAGCATATTTGGGTTATCAAGCACATGATTGTTGTAGACATGAAGATTTGAAAAAGGTACACCTTGCAGGTGGGATGCGCAGAGATGGAGAAGAAGAAGACCTTTGGCACCCTTTTCCATTGAAGTCAAAGGGGGAGGTACGCTCACTCTGGAAAGGTACGCTCTAAGCTAGGATGCTCCCATGCAGGGTGGGAGGAGATAGTTTCGGGCCCCTACTATCCATTCGTATTACATATAGAATCTAGATCATAGATCAGATCTATCCCCTACTAGATAGGGAGAGTTACAGGTGAAAAACCCTTACTATGTTAGGGGGAGCACAGAAGAGGATATTGAGAAGGTAGTATTAAAATGACTACTTTTGGGTTAATGGTTTCTCACATATGTTTCCATCAATGCCAAAGGGGGAGATTGTTGGATTTTTTGTTGTTTGAGGTTTTGACATTCATGTTTTGTCATTGATGTCAACATATGTTTCAGTTGGTTTCATCAGGAGTCTCAAACAGACCGGTTATGACAGGAACATGCAGGTTTGACAAGGTGGTACAAATAGTGTACTACATTTTAGGGTACATGAGCTTAGATTTGTGAATTAGGAGGTGTGTAGACCTTATGTCTAAGGTTTCATATCATTATCAATTTTTTTGCATGAGTTATGGCTAATTTGGTGGAGACTGGTTACAGTGCAGTAATAGAGGATTATGACAGAAATGGTCTCTGAGTTTTTAGTATAGCATGGATGTGAGCATGGATTGTAGAATGAGATCTTGATGCTTGAAAAAAGACACATGGGAGAACATTTTATGAGATTCTTGGGTCACTAGGATCGTGGTGACATCAAATGTGGTGTGTGATCTTGCGAAGACATATTTGGGGCCAACCAGAAGAGATAACCTATTTAGAGGGTTTCTAGCATGGATTGTAGATCTTGACGTGCATTTGATGATTTGTATTTATTGTATACTTTTTTAATATATCATGTGTATCTTAGCAAGGGTTTATGTATTTATTTGTGCATTGGGGAAGTCCTAATAGGATGACCTAATTTATTGTTGTAACTTGTATAAAGGAAACACATTCCTTGGAGTGTTGTATGCATGGTTTTAAGGGTTGCAAGCTTGTTACTGTGAGGTTTGGTGGATGTAGAGAATAGATCATTCATTGAACACTTGATTAGAACTGTATAGGCAAGGCTAGTTTTTGTAAGTCATTTCATTACTATTATTGTATACTCTTATATATTTATTTGGATAGTGGATCCAAAAGGTGGGTTTAAGCTTTACAAGGTGGATTTAGCCTTCACTTTGGCCAGTGTGATCGGGCAATGAGCCTACCTTTATACTCAACTCCTAACAGGGTCTATCCTTTAACAAGGACATGTACAAGATGTAATAATAAGATCCTAATAGGGCTAGGTCTCTTAACAGGGACATAATATTTCTAGTGCATTATTTGTGGGTTCCATCCCCACTGGGTTTTTTTTTCCCTTAATAGGGATTTCCTCAACAACAAATCCTTGTTTTATGGTGTTATGATTTTGTGGTGTTCTTGTGGTTATATTATTGTTTTAGATTGTTTAAAGTAATCAGATTAAAAGGATTTAAGTTTTAGATTTGGCACACAACTAATTCACCCCCCCTCTCAATTGTGTTGGTGCATTATTATTGCTAACTATTCTAAGGTCATAATGCCAAGTAAACACAACCTTGTCGATCCAATAATGAAATTTACTCATATAATATCACATTTTTACATAATAAAATCATATTTAAAAAAAAAAAATTCCAACTTCCATCAAAAGTCCAATTTGACTAAAAATGATCATGGAGGCCATCTGCCATTGATGGACCTCCAAAAAGCTTAAAATCTCAAATGTGACAAATAAAAAATCCAAGTAAACTCATTGATCTACGTCTACACAACACTCAAAAAATGCAATAAATGGTTTTCAAATTTGTACATATATTAAAATATCCAGATAAAAGACCAAGTAGAAAATGTAGAATTGTTCTAAATCCATTTATAAACCATTGAAAACAAGATCCAAACATTCAAATTAAGAAATAATGGAGAAATTCAAGCTCCATACCTCCAACTTGAAGAAATATTCAAAATTTAAAAGAAATCCAAACCCATTAGAAGAAGCCATGAAATCCAAACAAAATAAAGAGTTTTTCCATATGGATCTTTTGAGCTCCTAATCAGAAGAAGCCATGAAATCCAAACAAAATAAAGAGTTTTTCCATATGGATCTTTTGAGCTCCTACCCATAAAATTATACTCTCTGAAATTTCCAATCTCAACATCCCAAAAATGACCATGTAGGGTTTTGAGAGCAAGAATGTAGAAAAATAAACTAAGTATTGAAAATGAAACTCCAATTACAAATTATAGTTCACTTTTTGAAGTGAGAATATAGAAATATTAAAAATCAATTAAGACAAAAACTAAATTACTCCCAAAAGAACCCCAAGTCAAAAATCATGGAATGTTGGTTAAAACAAGTACACATATGCAATATGAAACTCCTTTTACATATATAATAACCTATTTTCAAATATTTAAGAATACATACATTAAAAAAATTAAAAATATTAACAAATCACAGTTAAAATAGACACTCACCTTTTCTATAAAGTTTTATCATTCCCAAGATCGCCAAACGTCATCTAGACATGTCATCAAACTCCATTAACCATTAAATTGTAAAAATACTTAATTAAACTATTAAATCACAAAAAAAATTAATTTAAACATAAACCAATAATTTATAATAAAATTACTACAAAACACATTTAAACACAAAGCCACTCATCATGGGGTCTCCACTAAGGGTTAGGGTCACCAAACACTTCTAATAGCAGTATTCAGGTGTAATGTGGGTCTCATAAATACACATATCACACTCAATTGAGCATGACAAGGCTAGGCTAGGGAAATTGGCCAATGTGTCATCTCTAAGTAACCCCTATTGGGGAAGTAGGCACACTCATACCTATGGATCTAGGTGGAGTCGATGCCTGATACTTACACCCATTACAACCTTCCAAATCAAGTGTAATTTCTCATACATATAAAATAGTTGAAGCACATATATGGACAATTGTGGCTATTGAAAGGGAATTTTAGCAGCATAATCATTCTTATACATTCAAATGTTACAATACCACCCCTTGCATTTTAGTCATCATCTACAACATAACAATAATAGTTTCATCTACCTATTTGCATTAAATAATGACATCATAATAATCCACTCAATACTAATAAATAATTCTAGCTAAATTAACTAGCATTTAATATAAAATATACTTGCTTCATTTCACATCCAAGGCAAGGTCTAGAACCTTATTACCTTCTTACCATGATGGGGTTGGAATGACACTACAAATAGATGATACTGAATTTGTGAAGGCTGATCTAAAATAATTTTTTAGTATTTTGTAAAGGATTCTAAACACCAAACAAATGAACACAAATAAATGTTAGGTTGTTTGGATTTTTTTTGTTTGCTAATGAGATTTACCAAATACAGAGCAATTCCTATCCTTACATTAGAGCAGAGAAACCACAAAAAGAATCCTTGTAAAAGAAGCCCTTGAAAATAAGGGAAATTGTTAATTTCTGAAAGGACAAATAAACATATCTAAATAAAAATTAGAGAAAATTGGAAAATATCTCAAGACAACATTGAGATAAATCCCCTTATTTACACGTAGCTATCTTATACTGAAGAAAGAAATCTCACTGATGTAATGAACCCTTTTCGGTCCCTTTCTTGATTCTCACTAAAACTCCCCTTTAAGGGTCTGAATCGAACTTATAAGTTGTAATTTGTAATGTTTCCAACCATAAGATGTTTTTCGTTCCAATTAAAATATTCCATTATATGGATTAGAATATTTAGATATATAAATTAGATATATATAACTCGATTATATTTGAAAATATATATACTTAACATATATTAGAACATTCAATACTACACACACACACACACACACACACACACACACACACACATATATATATATATATATATATATATATATATATATATATATATATATATATATATATATATATATATATATATATATATATATATATATATATATATATATATATATATATATATATATATATATATATATATATATAAACAGATATATAATATATATATTAGACCCTAATAGAATTACTTATTTTTAATTGAAATCAAATATATCATTGGGTACAGAATGGTACTGTTTGCTGACTGTTCCTACAATAATATGTATATATAATATTTCTTATTTTATTTACTATATAATTCTGAACATATATCACCAAATATATATATCTGGTATTTCTCTTCCTCATTTGATTAGCAAACATAAATATATATACTATTGAGTTTCCTTGGTGATAAAGATTACGTATTGTACGTACCCATAAGATCTCCATGCTAATGGTGCTTTCGATTTAGTGTTTATAATGCCATCGTTAATTGTATATACTCTAACTCAGCGGACTGTGCTTCATCGGAGATGATGATTGGAAGTGCCAACTTTCTCCCATTGTTTCACTGCTTGAATGAGACTGCTTACTTCCTTATTTATTTAAGTCCTCTTCGTATTTATTTCTCTTTCTACGTTGACTGAAACATGAAGAAGCTTTGCCTTATCGCTATTATTAATTTCTCTTATTGATTCCGTGCATACTATGTTATGAGACTCATATCTCTTAAACCATACATGCTCCTCCGTATGATATGTTTTCTTATTGCTGACCTTATCTTTCTACCTTCCCATAATGACAGCACAGAGCACCAATTTTATACAAGTCTGGACAAAACGGTGTGTCCCTACAGCGGACGTTTCAACATTAAGCTATCATTGTTTTAAACTTGATTAATATTGTTGTGCGTTGGATAATAATTAATATTCGTGTCTAGATAATAGTTTAAACAATAATATGATTAATAATGCTTTGCATTTAAAACAATAATGTTACCGTGTGAATATATTAATAATGCGGTGCGTTTTAAAACAATAATAGTTTTACCACCGTATGTATTTGAAGGAAATATTAACTGGTATAAACTATTAATCGAATGTCTTGTAATGAGTATAAACTATTAATCGAATGCCTTGGTATAACCGTATGCATTGTAATGTTGATAATACTAGGTGTAATAGTATGACCATTAGTATTTGCCATTTGGTATGGTTCGAACATATTTGCATTTAATATTAATTGTTAATAATAATTAATATTATTATTAAATATTATAATTAGTTAATAATATTAATTATAATAATTATTATAAAACATTAAATATTGTTTGCTTAATATTAATTATTAAACATTATTATTATTAATTTATAAAAAATATTATTATAATAATAATATATTGTTTATTTATTTAAACATTAAATATTTGATGTTATTTTCATATTATTATATTAATAATAAATTTATTATTATTAATCTATTTCTTTATATATCTTAATTTTATTATTATTATTTATTTATTAATAATATATTAAATTATATTCATATATTATATTGATTGTGTGATATTACATTAATTATACTATTTCATCATTATTATTATTTATTTTAATATTATTATATTGTGATTATATTATTGGTTATCTATTTAATATTATCATCTATTTTTAATTAATAATATTTTAACAATATATTATTATTATCTCTTGATAATAATTATAGATTATTATTATATTCCATTAATAATTATATATCATTAATAATTAATTAATTAAAGATTTACTCTTTATTATATTATTATTATTATTTAATATTTAATGTATTAAAAATATTATTATTTGTAACATAATTATATTATATTATATTAATATATAATTATATTATATTGATCAGTAATATATTAATTAGTAATATTATATTGTCATATAATAATATTGATTAGCATCAATTATTAATATTATATTTATTAATTTATTACTATATTAATTAGCATTATTTGTACTGATTAGGGCTCATGACAGTCCACCCCTCTCAAATTTGCTTGTCCTCAAGCAATAAACATTTTCATATTTGTTTCACCTTGTATAACAATAATGTATGTTATCCCTATGATGACTACTGGATCCAATTCAAATTTCTACTTATAATATTACTTTATTTTATTCTGTAAAAGAGTCACACCTGCAGTATGCATTTGAATGCAAGGTATACATATGAATGGATGAAGACACAAAGCAAACACGAAGCATACACATTAATGCATGAAGACACGAAGTAGACACGATGTAGACACATCATACATAACCTTGATTAGACCCTAGAATTTACTATGTCCAATGACTTTACTTCTTTATTAGGCTTTTGATTATGAACCCTGCAACCAAAAATAAGCATCAGTACAAATATATAAACTTCAAAGAAACTTAAGTGGATTTTAACTCTATTCCTACCCACAATGGATGGTAGAATTACTGCCCTAGGGATGGAAACAACCTACCATAGGCTCCCATTATGGCCTTGCCTTAAGGTGGTTGAATTACTCCTATCCACGGCAAACTCCCAGTCCATTATGCTTGTCTATAATGAATGGTAGAATTACTGTCCTAGGGATGGAAACACCCTACCGCAGGACCCTAATATGGCCTTGCCTACGATGGTTGAATTACTCCTATCCACGACAAACTCCCAGTCCATTATGCCTGTCTACAATGAACGGTAGAATTACTGTCCTAGGGATGGAAACACCCTACCGCAGGATCCCAATATGGCCTTGCCTGCGATGGTTGAATTACTCCTATCCACGACAAACTCCCAGTCCATTATAGATTTGAAGGATAGATTAGAAAAAATATACAACTAGTAAACATGTTGTCTGTATATTGAGACTGAATCAATTATAATTTATATTGTTTCCCCAAAATGTCTTTGGAAATGTTCCATCATTTTTAGTGAATTTTCTTAACATTAAACATAAATAAGACTGAGACTTAACCTTAATATTACACAAGCATGCGTACCTGTGACCTTCAAAAATATCTTTGTGATACCCTACAGGATGGCAGGATCATGCTCTGATACCACTTGTAATGTCCCCAATTTGGACCTTACTTGATTTGTCTTAAAATTCATAATTAGTATTTGGATTTACCTTGGGAATGGTAATTTGTAATGAACCCTTTTTGGTCCCTTTCTTGATTCTCACTAAAACTCCCCTTTAAGGGTCTGAATCGAACTTATAAGTTGTAATTTGTAATGTTTCCAACCATAAGATGTTTTTCGTTCCAATTAAAATATTCCATTATATGGATTAGAATATTTAGATATATAAATCAGATATATATAACTCGATTATATTTGAAAATATATATACTTAACATATAGTGGAATGCTCTGATACCACTTGTAATGAACCCTTTTCGGTCCCTTTCTTGATTCTCACTAAAACTCCCCTTTAAGGGTCTGAATCGAACTTATAAGTTGTAATTTGTAATGTTTCCAACCATAAGATGTTTTTCGTTCCAATTAAAATATTCCATTATATGGATTAGAATATTTAGATATATAAATTAGATATATATAACTCGATTATATTTGAAAATATATATACTTAACATATATTAGAACATTCAATACTACATATATATATATATATATATATATATATATATATATATATATATATATATATATATATATATATATATATATATATATATATATATAGATATATAATATATATAAATAGATATATAATATATATATTAGACCCTAATAGAATTACTTATTTTTAATAGAAATCAAATCTATCATTGGGTACAGAATGGTACTGTTTGCTGACTGTTCCTACAATAATATGTATATATAATATTTCTTATTTTATTTACTATATAATTCTGAACATATATCACCAAATATATATATATCTGGTATTTCTCTTCCTCATTTGATTAGCAAACATAAATATATATACTATTGAGTTTCCTTGGTGATAAAGATTACGTATTGTACGTACCCATAAGATCTCCATGCTAATGGTGCTTTCGATTTAGTGTTTATAATGCTATCGTTAATTGTATATACTCTAACTCAGCGGACTGTGCTTCATCGGAGATGATGATTGGAAGTGCCAACTTTCTCCCGTTGTTTCACTGCTTGAATGAGACTGCTTACTTCCTTATTTATTTAAGTCCTCTTCGTATTTATTTCTCTTTCTGACAACTGATGTATTATTCATGGGAACAAATTTCATCAAGGAAAATCAAATGTAGTATTTGTGGGAACAAATTTAGTTTTCACTAGAACAAATTTCATTAAGGCAAAGTAGAGTAGAATATTATTATATTTATAAAACTAATATTGCCTTAAAATAAAATTTCTTTAATTTTCTTTCAGAGCCACAACATCAAATATTTCTTCCCCATTGTACCATAGTGGGTTATGCCTTTTGACATTAAAAGGATTGTAGGTCATAATGTCATTTCTACAGTCAAAGATAAGGTTCAAAATTTGCAATCATGAACATTGATTTTATAGGTACAAAATTGATCCAAATTGATATACAACCACACAACTCAAATATTCTAACCATCTCAAGCAACTCATTTCAAGTTCAATTCTAGAAACTCAATATCAAACATTTATCATCATTTTTTTAATGTCCAACTCTAAACTATCCATTTTAACATAGATATCATAATATTTTTTTAGCACCAACTCTAAACTACCCATTTAGTTTTGTTATTGCACTATATTTTTTGATTTGATAAGTGATATAAAATTTATCTATTTATATTTATATGTATATACTTATACTTTCTAGATGTATATGTAGGATATTTGGTTTCTTTTAATAAATAAAGAGAATAAGAAGAACATAAACAAGAACATATTTGGCTTCTTCAGAAAGTCTTATACATTCTTGTTATCAACAATTATGTGGGGGTCTGCGGAAGTACTTGGTGGGGGGCAGTAGCAGTCATGGTTGGTGCTCTCACCTTTCTCGTAAGAAGGTTGTTAGGGTTTGGGCTCCCTGCAACGGCAAAGTTTTGGGGGGGTTTCTTACCCTTTTTATTTAGGAGAGGAGGCGGCCCTTGTCTCATTAGAAGAGTGATGGTGAGCGGTGGCTTTGGGTCCTTCTTTGGGATCCTGTTGTGTTGGATTCTTCCTAGGAACCTCACGGGTGGGCCTCTTTATGGGTTCCACCACTTCTTTCATTTGTGTGGGAGAGGGGTGTTGGTTCGTTTGGAGTGGTCCTGTGTGGGATCCCTATTGAGGTGGGGTTGCACACAAATGCTCATTGGCAGTTGTTGGTTTCTCATCTACATTTCTCCTCTACTTTGTTTCCTATGGAGGTGGAAGCATGTTTTGAGGTGAAGGTTTCTTTCCCTCTTAACACCTCTTTCCCGCTTTCTATAGAGGTGGAAGTTCCTTCTGAGGTGGAGGCTCTACCTATTGAAGTGGCTAGTAGCTGGATGGAAGATGCGGGTTGGGGTTTTGTTGGTGAGTTCGGCCATAGCTGGAGAGCTCAATTTTTGCCAGAGATCTGTGATGGTTTCATCTTTTGCCTGGCAAGTTGTAAACTGGTGGAGTGGGGAATACTCTTCTTCTACTCCATTTCTTTGTTAAAGGTGGGGGGAGCCTTTCAAAACCCTATAGGGCTCGGCCTTTGCTGGAGTTTCCTATTTTTGCCTGAGATCCTTCAATGTCTTTTCTTTTTTCTGGCAGATTGTGACTTGGTGGTTTGGGGAGACATCCTCACACCCACTTCCTTGTTAATGGTTGGGGGAGCCATTCAAAACCCTAAATACTATGGTGTAGTTGAAGATTTTCTAGCACATATTCATAAGTTGTTGTTTCATCTTTGGTATGGTCATGATAGGGTGGACTGGTCTGTCTGCCAGATCTATTGGATGTTAAAACCCATTTTGGTAATGGGAGCCATCAATAAGTTTGGGGGAGCCTTTCAAAACCCTGATGGTCTGGTGCAGCTGAAGCTCTACTTGCACAATTATGTGAGCTATTGTTTCATTAATTATGGTTATGGGATCCATCAAAACCCTTATATTCAATTTAGGGAGCCTAAAAACCCTAGACATATGGTGATTCTGTAAGGCGATGGTCTTACACATTAGGTCTCGGTAGCTTGAGCCTTTTTGAAAAATTCTTTTTGGCTGTTGTTGTAACATTGGGTTTGTACCGCTGGTAATACTTTTGGCAATATGTGCTGGGGGGTTCTGTAAGGTTTATCTTGTTCCCCAACTGTCTCACTTTGATGTGAGCTAATTCTTCCTATTGTTAATTTCAAGGTTATAGTTCCCACCAAAAACTATTTGTATATGGTTTTCGGGCCCATTCAAAACCTGCTTTTACCTTAATCAAAAACAATTATGTTAATTAGTTGACATTCTTGTCATTTTGATACAATAAATTTGAAATTTTCTCCATGTATTTAAACTTAATTTAATTAAAAAAATAGAAGTCAAACTATTTGAACCTTGGGCTTCCACTTGTCCTTCTTAAAGGAAATTAATTTTATAATGAAATGTGAGAGTTATTATATTGATAAGTATAACTACAATGCAAATGATGGGGATTTATGATTTAATGAGTAGAAACTAAAAACTTCTTGTTCATAAATTTGATTACTACTCACATATTAAACAATCATTATACATAATTGCACATAAATTTGTTTATAAATCTAATAAAGTAGCATATATATTTGAACTACAATTACATGCGAGGGTTATTATATTGATAAATATAACTACAATGAAATGATGGGGATTTATGATTTAATGAGTAGAAAAGTTAAAAACTCATTAACATAAATTTGATTATTACTCACATATTAAACATTCATTATACGTAATTACACATAAATTTGAACATTTATTAATCTAATAAAGTAGCATATATATTTGAACTACATTTACCTAAAAGACATGACATATATTAATCTAATTTTACCTAACTAACCTAGATGTCACATATATAATACATAAGCTTCAAGATAGATAGATATCTCTCAACATCTTGATAGTGTTTAAAATATTATTTATCTAAAAGGCATTAAGAAATATAGAACTTGAGGTTTTTTTTAAACCCATATCACATATCTAATACAAACACTTTAAGACTAATATCTATCAACATCATTTAAATAAATGTATTTAAAAAATTACCTATTTGAAAAATATAGGAATATTAATTTAAAGGTGTCAATCAACCTAAAAGATATATTTAATATATTATCTATCTAAAAAATAATAAGAGATATCAATATTAAGTGCCTATCTAATCTATATAACATATATGATATATGCACTTTATGATATCTCTTAACACATTTTAAATAAACGTATGTAAACTATCATCTATTTAAAAAATGTCTGAGATATTAATTTTGAGGTGTCTCCCTATCTAACCCAAAAGGTGTATTTAAATACCACCCATTTAAAAAAAACCTAAGATAAATCAATCTTAAGGTGCCTCTCTAACCAATATCACATATATACTATGATAACTCTCTACATCTTTTAAGTATACAAATTTAAAACATTTATGACAATTCTATAAGAATGATTAATGGTGAAAAAAATTAGTTGAGAACTTTTAAATATTAATCATATCAATGAAGAAATGAACTTTTTCCTCAAAGTTTATTGGAATATAATATATGAAGTTGTTTTTTTAATTTTTTTTGTTAAAGAACAAGATGTTTTGATTGTTGACTAGTTTTTTACTTTTTACTTTTTATGGCTACTAGAGATAATGTATGACAACAAATGCTCTCTGCAATTCATCTTGATGATATGTAGTATGATCCAAAAAACTACTCTCTGTGTTTCATTAATATGATCCAAACAACTACTCTCTATGTTTCATCTTGATGATGGATCATGTACTAGTATGATCCAAACAATTGCTCTCTATGTTTCCTCCCAATGATGAATCATGCAGTATGATCCGAAATGTTGATGATGAAAAATTACACATAGTTAAATCTAGAAATCTATTGTACACCTCCATGTTTTATGGAAACTACATGAATTTAATTAGAGGTAACATATTTTGTTGAAATAAAAATTTGGATGGACAATTTTTTTTTTAATTCTTTAAATCCTTTGAAATAATAGGTGGTTGTGAGAAGTGTTTTTTATGATTGTGTAGACAACTATCATATATATTTTTAATATTAAATATAATATACACTCACAAATTTGAGGAATCTTTTGCACCTTTATGTGAGAAATTGATAAAAATAAGAGACACATAATGCCAATTTTTTGCATTCATTATTTAGATTTACCGTGAAGAGAAAATTTGTGAAAGTAAACAATAGAACATGTTTGTATAGCCATAGTATAATTTCATGAATGTTGGTGTGAGTTTCATTGCTTACAATATAGATATATGAACACACATTGGTTTAAAATAGTTCATTACAACCATATGAATCATTTTGTTTCTCATAGTAGATAAAATTGCACCATAGCCATTTAGACCCATGTATATGTATATGTATATGTGTGTGTGTGTGTGTGTGTGTGTGTGTGTGTGTGTGTATCTGTGTGTGTGTGTGTGTGTGTGTGTGTGCATGGGCGTACGTATGTATGTATGTATGTATGTATGTATAGATAGATAGATAGATAGATAGATAGATAGATAGATAGACAGACAGACAGACAGATAGATAGATAGATCTATGTGTGTGTGTGTGTGTGTGTGTGTGTATCTGTTACAAATATGACAATTGAAAAAAATAGAGAGATAAAAAAGAAAGTAGAGATTAAAATGCTAGTATAATTGAATAGTTTTTTAATTACAATTATAAATCAAAAGTCTAATTCAAATATTGTATTGCTTATTTAATAATAAGTTTTAAAACAAGAAATATTAAATGTCATTTTTTTTAATCCAATTGTTTTTATTTAAATTGCTCAATATTTATTTTTTATTTTTTGACAAGTAGAAAAAATAGATAGGTTTAAATCTATAGTTATAGAATGTTCTATATATTCAATATGTGAAGATATGTCAACAATTTGCACATAATATGTACAAGATGTTATTAGATCTTTTCACATCACTTGTCTTATCACATAATAGTAGGTGTAAAGGTTGAGAAAATATTATTCATTTCCTTGAACAAATAGCAAAAAGCCTCCATCATCATTGCAAGAGGTTTTAACCAATAAGATTATATATATATATATATATATATATATATATATATATATATATAATCAAATTACTAAAATTTCAATATATATCAACTATATAGATGACAAAAAAATTTGAAAAATAAAATGATACGATTGAACAACTAAAATAGAAATTTGATATCAAACAGATGCTATAGTTACCTACATATCCAGAGGAACTAATAATAAGTACCTTGAGAAGGATATCTCTTAATGCCCACACACACACTAGTCTATTTAGAAAATATATAGAGTTATCAATCTTGAGGTATTTATCTAACCTATGTCACATCTTTCAAAATTTGTACCTTTCAAAATCTTTTAAATAATCATCTATCTAAAGCATAGAAAAAGTGTCAATCTAAAAAATAGAAAGACTATCAATCTAAAACTACTTTTAACCAACCAACCTTTCTCACATATTAAATATAAACACATCTTACAACATCTAATCAATTGACATCACATATTAAATATGAACACATTTTACAATATATAATCAATTTATCTCACATATTAAATATGAACACATCTTATCACATCTAATCAATTTATATCATGCAATATATAAACACTTCACAACTAATATTTCTCATCATTTTTAAAACATAATTTTAATAAATTTAAAAATCAAAATTACTAATTCTCCTCCCAAAAAAAACTAAAAAACAATAGAAATAAAAGTCAAAATTACCATAATATAGATTCTCTAAACCAACTTACACCTAAGACCAGCAAGGAATAGTTTTTCTGTAAAAGAACTGAAGGGTTGCTTACCTAAACACTCTCCTTACCTAAAACACATTGAATAACAACAAGCCCACATCATTGCAGGTATTAAACAAATAATATTTAATATTTCATTTGTAAATGTTTAAACTTAATTGACTCAGAAATGTGTTAAATGTTTTATTACCATGTCAATAAAAAGGTCTAACTGCCACCTTAGATTGAGCGCATAAATTCTTGACGTCCAAGGGATTTCCCTTTAACATTATGTCATCATTAAAGGGGGAAAAAAGCTGAAATGCCTCAAATCATCTGGAGCATACGCAGTTACTGCCAACATAATAATGACTGCCATTATTATGATGATTGATCCATGACTTGTCAATCTGATGCCTGTTCTTTTAACTTTTTTTAATTTTATCGCAGTTTCACTCTCCGCTTTCTGTTCATGTGATAGTAAGTATGTTTTTTTCCCACCTGGCATGCCAAAATGTATGTGATGAAAACCAACCTGTTGGGAACAAGTTCAAACATGCAAACGTTAGCAATAAACAAGATATTCAAACATTAATCTAACATTTTATAAACTTACAAGAACCAAATAAAAGGCTTCCACCACAACCTCCGATGAGCAAGAAGCAAGTGCACCCAAGCCTTGCTTGATTTAAGCTCTTAGAGAGTGTTGTGGGTGTGCTCTCCCAACACAAGTATGAATCTCACTATGAATGCAAGGTAAATTAAAACAAAGCTTGAACTACCCAAGGAGGAGCTATGGAAGCAACCCTCAACTATTCAATGCAAGAAGCCAAAGAAGCTCAAGGAGGAGCTATGAAAGCAATCCTCAAGCTCAATGACATGTGAGTAAAAAATGCATATGAATCTAAAGCATGGAGTAAACTAAGTTCTAAAAACTTGGAAGAAATCTATCAACTACCAAATGGTTAGTGAAAAACTCTAAATGCAAAATCAAACTAACATTATAATTCTACATGCAAATGATAGATGATTTTCTTGAGGAAAGGGTCCTATTTATAAGATTTTGGAGGGCTGGGTGAGGTGGCATCTATGTTGAATCCACATAGGTGCCACCAAGGAGACACATAAGTCATGCAAAGTCCAAGACTTGCTCACACATGTGTGAGCAACTTGGGATGTGAGAGGTCAATGTGTACTTCAAGTACATGTGTAAGTGTTTGTAAGAGATGTGTAAGAGGAAAAGTCCATTTTCACAATTTTGGAAGGTGTAAGAAGTGTCATTAAAATTGTAAGAAGCCTTGTTTATGCAAATTTTAGCAATTTTTGAAAAGGCAATTTTTAGAAATTTGCTCATGCATGTGTGAGCAAATAATTAGGACTAATGGATGTAGAAATCCAAAAATTAGCCTAATTAACCTTAGTTAATTAGAGAGTAGGTTTATTAAATAGAAAATGATGTGTGTAGGATAGCATCTAGGTTGGATTTAGGATTAAATTAAATAAAATTTAATTTAATCATGGCTTAGTAGAAATAAAGAATGTGAGGGAATTAAATAAATTAAAAATTTATTGAAAAGGGGAATATGAAGGAACATGTATTAAATTAAATTCAATACATTATGAATGGTAGTATTTAAATTTAATCCAAATACTATAATTAGTGAATTTATTTAATTAAATAAATTTAATTAAATAAATAGATGAATTTAACAAATATAATCAATTTTTTTAAGTTTTTCCAACTGTTCTTCACAATCCATCTCCCAAAACCCATCATGGGCGGGAGGGCAAGAGAGAGTAGAGCAAGAGGGTGAGGGCAAGCATGAGCAGGAGCAGGAGTGTGAATGCGAGTAGGAGTGGATCGAAACCAAGGGTTTCGGTGTGTCTGAAGGAGTCTGCAGCGGATGGAAAAGGGAATGACTCTTCTGACAATGCAGATGATGGGGAAGGGTTTTCAGAGGCCCCCAAAATGCTGGTAGTGTTTCTTGGGAAGTTCTTTGATCAGGTAGAGCCTTGTACACCTAAATCTTTTGTGCTGCTTGCTGGGAGGGTTGTTGTGTGCTTTTTTTGATGCTCCGGTGTTGAGATATGGCTTGCCTATCTCAGCATTGTCAACCCCTATTTTTTCCTACTGGTTCTTGCTTGGGGTTCTATTTGTGGTTCTGGGTCTCCCAGAATGTGGTCTTCCTGGGGCTCGGATGTGTGTTTCATGCCCTTCTTTGTGGGTATGGAGAGATTAGTTTTGTTGGTAGGATTGGTGCTCTTGGTTGCGAGAAGAGTAGTTGTTTTTGCGTATCCCCTGGATTTGGTCATTTTTTCTAACAAGGATGGTTCCCCCTTTGTTTTTTTTCCTCTTTGCAATACCCCTATTGAGTTGGGGCATTCCCTTATCGAGGTGGGTGTTTCTCGCATGGCTTCCTAGTGGTGGAATCTCTCTTTGCCTAAGTTTTCTTCTCCTTTGCTTCCTTTTGAGGTGGAAGATCCTATCGAGGTGGAGGCTCAGCCTATTGAGGTGGTATGTGGCTATTGGGAGGAGTTTGTTGATGGTGGAGTGAGATCTCTTCCCTCTATTAGTCATAAGATGGAAAATTGGAATTCGACAGGGGATAGAACTTTTATCTTTTGGGCAGTTTGGTCTTTGGAGAAGTGTCTCTTCAGAGCTGGAGGTAATCCTTTGGGCTCAATGGTTTTCAGGTTTGTCTTAAAAGTTGGGGAAGTGGGTATCCATGGTTTCCTTCCTCTTTTATTTTTCTGGTTTTTTTTGTTATTGGTGGTTGATTGGAGCCTTTAGGTGGATGTTGATAGTTTTCAAGGGCCCATTCTGAATGCTGGGAGTTTTTGGTTAGGTTTTAAGGTTGGCTTTAGGGCCACACTGCTCTTTGATGTTGGTATTGTTGGTTATGGGTTCCATGTCAAAAACCTGGGTCTCTTTTGGGGAGTTTTAAAACTCAAGATAATGTAAGGCTTAGGCATGTTTTCTTGGCAGATGGGGGCTTTAGTGCTTCATCTTTAGATGCTGGTAGTTTTCTATCTTTGGGCTGTTGGTTTTAAAATGTTTACTCTTTAGCAACATTTCATCTTGTTCGGGTTTTAGATTCCTGCCTAAATCTTCTTGTAAAGGGTTTCAGGGCCCCTTCAAAACCTATTGTTACCCTAATCAAAAACAAATATAATCAATTAAAAATTAACTATAATATTATTAGAGGTCATTAATTTAATTTAATTTAATTAATGTTAAAAGGATGAATTTAGGTGTCTACAGTATATTTATTAGGTATTCTACTAAAAGTAAGGCATATAGGTGTTTCAATATCAGATTAAGGAAATTAATTTAGTGCTAATATGAAGATTGATGAGATGTTTTAGATTCAAGAAAGGATATATTCAAGTGTGATCCAATCCATGAGACTGAGAACAATACTGAGAACAAAGAGGCAGGACATATTTTTTGATATTGACAATGATATACATGTTTACTTTAGTGAACAAAAGGAAGCTCCTAGAACACCAAGGTATGTTTTGATGAACCATCCTAAAAAGTAGATTATTGGTGATGCTAATAAGGTATGATGACAAGGTCTAAGGCTAGTAATGAGCTCTTTTTAATCTTACAAGTTGAACCTAAGACTAATGATGAGGCTTGTAAAGATGAATCATGGATCAAGGAAATGCATGAAGAGCTGGATCAGATAGATACAAATAACACTTGAGAATTGGTTCCTAGGCATAGAGACAAAAATGTGATTTGAACCAAATGGGTTTTGAGAAATAAAATGGATGAAGAAGGCATAGTTGTGAGGAATAAATCTAGACCGGTCTGTAAGGGCTATTCAAAACAATAAGGTATAGACTTTGAAGAAGAATTTTCACTTGTTATGAGGTTGGAGATAGTGAGATTACTTCTTGCTTATGCAACACATAAATATTTCAAGGTATATCAGATGAGTGTGAAGTTTGCATTCTTGAATGGTGATCTTGAGGAAGAAGTATATATAGAGAAGCTTGATGGATTTTCTTTGATAGAAGATGGTGACATTATTTTCAAGTTGAAGAAGGCTTTGTGTGGACTAAAGAAGACACCAAGGGCATGTTATGCTTGACTTGATAGGTATTTATTGCATCTTGGTTTTAGAAAAGATAGTTCAGATAGTAATTTATATTTGAGAACTAGTACAGATGGTATTTTGATTGTTGAGGTGTTTGTGGATGATATTATCTTTGGAGGTAATGATGAAATGAGCAATAATTTTCTAAATAAATGAAAAGTGAGTTTGAAATGTCAATGATTAGTGAAATGAAATTCTTCCTTGGTTTGCAAATAACTCAAAATAAACATGGTATTTTCATCTCACAAACCAAGTATTTTAAGGAGTTGCTAAAGAAATTTGGAATGGAGGATTGTAAACTTGTTGGGACACCTGTGGTGTCTGGGTGTAATCTTTCCTCTATTGATGAATCTAAAAGTATTTTTTTAGACTAAGTAAAGTTCCGTGATTGGAGGTTTATAATACTTGACACACACTAGGCCAGACATTGCAAGTGTAGTTGGAATTGTTGTGAGGTTCCAAGCTAATCCTAAGGAGACTCATTTTTTTATTGTTAATAGGATATTTTGATATCTAAAAGGAATAATGGAATATGGTTTATGGTATGATAAATCTGATGATTTCACATTACATGCTTATAATGATGTAGATTAGGTAGGAAATGTGGATGATAGGAAGAGTACTAGTGGAGGATCCTTTTTCCTTGGGAAAAGGTTGGTATCTTGGTTGATCAAAAAATATGATTGTATAGCTCAATCTATTATTGAGTCAAAGTATGTAGCTATTTTCATAAATTGTACACAGATTGTATGGATCAAGAAAATGCTGAAGGACATTAGGGTAAGCTTTGAAGAGCCTATTTTAATACATTGTGATAATACAAGTAGGTCGGGTTAGAATACATCAATACAAAGGAGCAGGTTGTAGACATATTCACTAAACCCTTTCCAAAAGATGCTTTTGATTACCTTAGAGGTATGCTTGGGGTGAAAACCCCTCTTGCAAGAACTGGATGATGCAGGGATGCACCAGTCCAATGGCTATTAGAGATTTATCATTTTCAGGACTAGATGCTTGGATCTACTCCTCAGGGGGAGTGGTCATAGGTACATAACATAGCATATTTGGGTGATCAAGCACTTGATTTTTTGTAGGCATGAAGATTTGAAAAAGGTACACCTTATAGAGGTGGGATGTGAAAAGATGGAGAAAAAGAAGACCTTTGACACCCTTTTCCATTGATGTCAAAGGTGGAGAGTTACTTGTGAAAAACCCTTACTGTGTTAGGGGGAGTGCTAAAGAGGATATTGAGAAGGTCGTATTAAAATGGCTACTTTTAGGTTGATGGTTTCTCACATATGTTGCCATCAATGCCAAAGAGGGAGATTATTGCACTACAACATTTGGGGTCAAATTTTGACGCCAATTTGTGATGCCACTACAATTTGTGTTTGTTTTTTGTGTTTTTTTTGCAAGTGTGCCCGACGGTGTCATAATAGCAATGATAACATCGTAATTGCGACACCCCTTTAGTTATAAATTAAAAAAAAAGAAAAAAAAGTGTCATTTGTAATTTTTGTGAATTCGAAGAGCTGTCGCGAAGAAGGCACTACACTTTTGTGTGGCGTGAAGAGGCATTCAAGTTTGGCATGTGCGAAGAGGCCGACACCATGTGGGAAGAGGGCACTGGCACTTGAGGTAGGCATTTGAGCTTTGTCTTCTCATTAACTCAATTTCAGTGGCATTGTTTACATCTTAGTATTGTTAATAGTGGCATTGTTTACATCTTAGCATTTGGAATGCTCAATGAGCCGTGAGCTTTGAGAGCTAGGGCATCATTGCTATTACCTTTAAGACATTGTGTGAAGTGTTTGATCTCTCTTTATTTGTTTTATTGTTGATATTCACTATGTGGTACTCCCTTTTTATGATCATTTCATAAGGAAATGTCTTGATGGCTCATGGGCTGCAAACTAGGGCATCATACATTATTCATGAGCTCACTGTTTAATACTGGCATTGTTTACATCTTTTCATTTGGAATGCTTGATGATCCACAAACTTTGAGAGTTAGGGCATCATTGCTATTACCTTCAAGGCATTGTGTGAAGTGTTTGATCTCTCTTTATTTGGTTTTCTATTGATATTCACTATGTGGTACTCCCCGTTTATGATCATTTCATAAGAAAATGTCTTGATGGCTTGTACACTGCAAGCTAGGGTATCATACATTGTTCATGAGCTCACTGTTTAATACTAGCATTGTTCACATCTTTTCATTTGGAATGCTTGATGACCTACGAGCTTTGAGAGCTAGGGCATCATTTCTATTACCTTCAAGGCATTGTGTGAAGTGTTTGATCTCTCTTTATTTGTTTTGTTGTTGATATTCACTATGTAGTACTCCCTATTTCTGATCATTTCATGAGGAAATGTCTTGATGGCTCTTAGGCTGCAAGCTAGGGCATCATACATTGTTCATGAGCTCATTGTTTAATGTTGGCATTGTTCATGATCTCACTATTTAATATCTGGCCAGACCATGTAAATAGTACTAGGCCAACCCAATCAGCCCAACAAAATGTGTCATGTTTATCTTTGTCAAATACACTCGTTCACCATTTTGTTCTTGTTCTTCACACAAATATTGCATCAAAAGTAATTGTAAACAATGATTTAAAGAAAAAAGAAACTATAATAGACTAGACCCCAAAAGAATACAGTCAAGGAGAAATAGTGTCCTAATAGTGTCCTTTGGATCTAACCCCATCTTTTCCTTCCTTGTAGGTTTCAGATCATACAAGAGCATACTGGATTGAACTCTGAGTCAACACTTCATTACTTTAGGAAATGTTTGGTACCTTCATTATTTATGTTCATCCACTTATGTATGTTTACATATTCATTCATATTCTTTTGAAATTTGGCTCTTAGTGACCATATAGGACCATTCTTGATGAAATTTGGCATGAAATTTTATAACATAGTTTCTTAGCATGTGATCTTTATATGGCAGCCACGACTTAAGGTAGGCATTCGAGCTTTGTCTTCTCATTAACTCAATTTCATTTTGATGGCATTTGTTGATTTAATGGAAAAATATGAATGTTAATGTTGGCATTGTTTTCATCTTTGCATTTGGAATGCTCGATGACCCACGAGCTTTGAGAGCTAGGGCATTGTTGCTAACACCTTCAAGGCATTGTGCGAAGTGTTTGATCTCTCTTTATTTATTTTGTACTTGATATTCACTATGTGGTACTCCCTATTTATGATCATTTCATGAGGAAATGTCTTGATGGCTCGTAGGTTGCAAGCTAGGGCATCATGCATTATTTATGAGCTCATTGTTTGAGCACCTCATGTCCCTATTTGATTGGCTGGTGCTCTGTTTGTTATATTGATGATATTAGATAAAATAGGGACATCAGTAATAAAATAATACACTTACTATTTTGAATTTGAGCTCTGGCATCATGCAATGTTATTGCTGTCAAAACAATAAGTGTATTAATGTATGATCTAATAGCAGCAACCTTATTCATCATTACCTTTCACTCCTCCATCATTATAGAAGAGATAACTACCTACAACTATATTTCATAATTCCTCCTTTGAAGTCATAGGTTAGTTTAAAATGGAGAGGGGTCTCAAAATATCGTAAGTAAAAATATTACACAGTGGCATTAAAATTAAGGACAATATGAATTTGCATGCCTTTAATTATGTTACACTTTTGAAATTATCGCTCATTGGTCATTTGACAATTCAAGATATAAGTATCAGAATATAAACTATTGTAAAAGGAAGAAACCCATATGTATCATCATTTAATACAAAATATAAAAGTATCTCATAGACACACAGTTGCTATTATAACAACCATCATCTAATCCCATGGTGTACTAGTCTCAAGGTAAGAACAATTTACTTAAGCCATCATATAAGTATCATCCTAAAGTTTAAATAGACATTGACTATGGATATACAACACTGAGCCATAATAAATTACAAAGTTTCACTGCAATTTCTATGTCCACTTACAATCATCCTACTACTTACACTACAATTTCTATATCCACTTACAATAATAAATTATAGAGTTTCACTGCAATTTCTATGTCCACTACCATTAAAATATATCACTCCTCCTGTTATATAGGCATCCTTCTCATTAAGTGTTTCCATTAAAATATATCACTCATGTTATATGATGTATATGCATACTTGTTTAAAATGTCATACTTGCTGCTCTTAAATATTATTACCATTTCACTCAAATTTACATGACATTAAAGCCAAGCCCAAAATGTATACATGTGTGTAAGTATAGGAGAAGCTGGATTTTGCAACTATTGAAAAAAAAAAAATTATACCAATAGCAGCTTACAAGAAACTATACTTGTGCTTACCACACCATACCTTAGCATCATAATGCTTATCATTTTCAAACTTGAGCAAGGCTTCATACCACGCACCGTCCATAGATTTGTACGCAATGTTGATTTAGGCTGGAGGTAAACTACATGTGTCATGTAAACAACATGGTTGAATACAATCTCTTTTGTGCATTTTCAAGAGTTTTCCCACCAATAAAAGCATAAATAATGCATTGAACATAATCTACGAACACTGCATGGTATAAAGTATCACTGAAGCTTAAAATATATCACTCTTCATGTTATTGTCAAAACTAAATTCAAATATTTCTCAAAACATTTATTCTTGTAGAATTAAGATATCCTTATCGCAATAATAAAACAATCTTCCATAATAGCTTTTGAATCACATTAACACACACCCATGTTCTATAGCATAGTTCATTTTAGAAGTGTATGGCTTGACTACGCACATGCATAATTATAGATGAGGATCAGTAATAGAGTGCCAGTCATTTCTTAGATCCTTTGGATCTAACCCCATATTTTCCTTCCTTGCAGGTTTTGGATCATACAAGAGCATACTGGATTGAACCCTGGGTCAACACTTCATTACTTCAGGCAATGTTTGGTACCTTCATTATTTATGTTCATCCACTTATGTATGTTTGCATATTCATTCATATTCTTCTGAAAGTTGGCTATTAGTGACCATATAGGACCATTCTTGATGTTTTTAGGTCATTTGATGAAAAGATGTAAATAGGGACATCAGTAATAAAATAGGGATATCTTAATCTTTATGAGCTCAGATTCAAAATAGTAAGTGTATTATTTTATTACTAATATCCCTATTTTATTACTGATGTCCCTATTTTGAAGTGTTTGATCATTTCTATTACCTTCAAGGCATTGTGTGAAGTGTTTGATCTCTCTTTATTTGTTTTGTTGTGCATATACCTTCTCTAATCAACTTTGATATGCACAGGTGATGAACATTCATATTTTCCTAAGTAGTAATTTGAGCTTTCCTTCAACACATGTACTATTGTAAAAATCATCACAAGTCTATTTGTTACAGGAAAGCTCACAGTACACATGTCTGGATGACATTGTTTACATCTTAGCATTTGGAATGCTTGATGACCCGTGAGCTTTGAGAGCTAGGGAATCATTGCTATTACCTTCAAAGCATTGTGTGAAGTGTTTGATCTCTCTTTATTTGTTTTTCTGTTGATATTCACTAAGTGGTACTCCCTGTTTATGATCATTTCATGAGGAAATGTCTTGATGGCTCGCAGGCTGCAAGCTAGGGCATCATGCATTGTTTATGAGCTCATTGTTTGAGCACCTCATGTTGGAGGTGCTCAAACAGTGAGCTCATAAACAATGCATGATGCCCTAGCTTGTAGCCTGTGAGCCATCAAGACATGTCCTCATGAAATGATCATAAACGGGGAGTACCACATAGTGAATATCAACAACAAAAAAAATAAATAGAGATCAAATACTTCACACAATGTATGTTGTTTTATAAGATTTTATTAAGACTAAATATATTGTTTTATTAAGATTGTATTAAGACAAAGTATTTTGGGTTAGTTTTATGTTGTTTTATAAGATTTTATTAAGACTAAATATATGATGTAAACTCATAATTATACTTGACATGTATATACTTCAAAGGAGGAATTATGAAATATAATTGTAGGTAGTTATCTCTTCTATAATGGTGGAGGAGTGAAAGGTAATGATCAATGAGGTTGCTACTATTAGATCATACATTAATACACTTACTATTTTGAATTTGAGCTTGGGCATCATGCAATGTTATTGTTTTCATTGCATGTTTGTTGTTGTTGTGCACCATAATTATTTTATACACTGTTTATTTCAATGAGACTGTGAGCTTGACATTTGTAATGTATTTTCTGTTATTGGATCGATGTCACCATGTTGTTGAGGCTGTAGATGCATTGAATCACCACTATCATTCTATTTTGATAGCAGCAATATAATAAGCAGACCACCATCCAATCAAATAGGGACATCAGTAAGACATTTAATGCATTATTACTTCATCATGATGATAAAAATTTCATTGGCTCAAAGCACATAGAATGTGGGTAGCTTCATTACTTCATTAGATCTATACCTTTGTTAATTTCACTAGCATCATGTAGCTTTCTTACTTATCCTTTAAAATGCAGATTCAAATATACTCCATACCATAGCACTAATGTATAGATGATGTAGATTTGTGTACCTCTTTGTTTTGATGTAGATTACTCACTGCATGCAATGGGGCCTCCTTGGGGCTGCCAACCATGTTGTGATGTTATCATATTTACTTGAAATCCATGATGTACTCCTCCCTTAATATGCAGGTTTGATGCTTTTCTCCTCTGATTTGATGGTGATGTATGCCCCTTCCATTTCTTACTCATGCTTGCTCATGACTACCTTGTGTTGATGGGCATGGTGTCTGACTATTATGGGTGCATCATTTGGAAATGATGTCATAGCAACACCAGATGAAATAATAACATCTAGTGTTTTTGTTGCACTGTTTGAATGATGTAGTCACAATATTGACTCACCACATGTTCATGCATACATAAATGCAACCATTTACTCTCTGTAACATTCTTCTGAGTGCACATGTCCTGTAGCATGGTTTTTCTTTCTGAAGTATATGGCTTGACTATGCACATGCATAATTGTAGATGAGGATCAGTAATAGGATGCCATTCATTTCTTAGATATTTTTTATCTAACCCCATCTCTCTTTTCTTTGCAGGTTTTGGATCACACAGGGGCACACTAGATTCATACCTGGGTTAAAAATTCATCACTTCAGGCAATGTCTGGCACCCTTATTATTTATGTTCATCCTCTTATGTATGTCTGTACTCTTTCATTTTCTTTTGAAAGTTATTTTCCTTGTATAGTATGTACAAGTTATTTTTCATATATATACATGTAATCTTTAGATGCAAAAATTTCTTTTCCTTTACATGTATCTTTGCATGAAATGAACATAAATTAAACAAGATCATCTAATAATTCAAACTAGGGTACTATAGTCACTCATCTAGTAACTAGTTCCCTAAGCCATTACTAAGGATTAAACATAAGTCTAAGTCCCCAAACCTATTGTTCTATGTGTCCTTATTGCCTTTGTAATTTTGGTTCAACCCCTATAGGATGCCCAAGCCTAGAGGCTAAGGAAAGTACCCAAGAGCACTTGAAAGAAAGATGAATGAAACCATTGTCCTTATGTGGGTAAACCCATATAAGTGTTCTTCCTTTGCATCACAACTCCTACTTGAGGATCCAAAATCATGCATTGATGTTCAAGACTTATTATTACCTTGGTCCTTTTGAATCTTAGGATGACATCTCAATTGGGAAAGGCAAACCAAAACCTTTCATAGACCAATAACAACCAAGGCATGTGGGTGCTCTTCTGTTGTACAGTTATACTCATAAAATATATGTACGGTTATAAAATTTGATGCTTTGAAATTTTATAACATAGTTCATCTTCATCAAAATAGAATGGAAGTGGTGATTCAATGCATCTACCCACATTCTATGTGCTTTGAGCCAATGAAATTTTTATCATCATGATGAAGTAATAATGCATTAAATGTCTTACAGATGTTCCTATTTGATTGGTCGGTGCTCTATTTGTTATATTGCTGCTATAAAAATAGAATGGCAGTGGTGATTCAATGCATCTACAGCCTCAACAACATGGTAGCATTGATCCAATAATAGAAAATACATTACAAATTCCAAGCTCACAGTCTCAATGAAATAAACAGTGTATAAAATAATATATGGTGCACAACAGCAGCAAGCATGCAATGACAGCAATAACATTGCATGATGTCCGAGCTCAAATTCAAAATAGTAAGTGTATTAATAAATGATCTAATAGTAGCAACCTCATTGATCATTACCTTTCACTCCATCATTATAGAAGAGATAACCACCTACAACTATATTTCATAATTCCTCCTTTGAAGTATATATATATCAAGTATAATTATGAGTTTACATCATATATTTAGTCTTAATAAAATCTTATAAAATAACATAAAACTAACCCAAAATACTTTGTCTTAATAAAATCATAATAAAATAATATATTTATTCTTAATAAAATCTTATAGAACAACATATATTGTGTGAAGTGTTTGATCTCTCTTTATTTGTTTTTTTGTTGATATTCACTATGTGGTACTCCCCGTTTATGATCATTTCATGAGGAAATGTCTTCATGGCTCACGGGCTGCAAGCTAGGGCATCATGCATTGTTTATGAGCTCATTGTTTGAGCACCTCATGTCCCTATTTGATTGGCTAGTGCTCAAACAGTGAGCTCATGAACAATGCATGATGCCCTAGCTTGCAACCCATGAACCATCAAGACATTTCCTCATGAAATGATCATAAACGGGGAGTACCACATAGTGAATATCAACAACAAAAAAAATAAAGAGAGATCAAAAACTTCACACAATGACTTGAAGGTAATAGCAATGATGCCCTAGCTCTCAAAGCTCGCGGGTCATCAAGCATTCCAAATGAAAAGATGTAAACAATGTCAATATTAAACAGTGAGCTCATGAACAATGTGTGATGCCCTAGCTTACAGACCGCGAGCCATCAAGTCATTTCCTCATGAAATGATCATAAATGGGGAGTACCACATAGCTAGTGAATATCAACAACAAAAATAATAAAAAGAGATCAAACACTTCACACAATATATGTTGTTTTATAAGATTTGATTAAGACTAAATATATTGTTTTATTAAGATTTTATTAAGACAAAGTATTTTGGGTTAGTTTTATGTTTTTTTATAAGATATTTGTTAAGATTAAATATATGATGTAAACTCAATATAACAAATAGAGCATCAGCCAATCAAATAGGGACATGAGGTGCTCAAACAGTGAGCTCATAAACAATGCATGATGCCCCAGCTTGCAGCCCGCAAGCCATCAAGACATTTCCTCATGAAATGATCATAAATAGAGAGTACCACATAGTGAATATCAATAGAAAAACAAATAAAGAGAGATCAAACACTTCACACAATGCCTTGAAGGTAATAGCAATGATGCCCTAGCTCTCAAAGCTCATGGGTCATCGAGCATTCCAAATGCTAAGATGTAAACAATGCCACTATTAACATTCATATTGTGCCATTAAATCAACAAATGTCATCAAAATGAAATTGAGTTAATGAGAAGACAAAGCTCGAATGCCTACCTCAAGTGCTAGTGCCCTCTTCCCACATGGTGTTTGCCTCTTCGCACACGCCAAACTCGAATGCCCTCTTCACGCCACACAAAAGTGCAGTGCCTTCTTCACGGCGGCTCTTCGAATTCACAAAAATTACAAATGACACTTTCTTTTTCTTTTTGTTTTTGTTTATAACCAAGCTGGTGTCGCAATTAAATCAACAAATGTTATCAAAATGAAATTGAGTTAATGAGAAGACAAAGATTGAATGCCTACCTCAAGACATGGCTGTAATATGAAGATCAAATGCTAAGGAACTATGTTATAAAATTTCAAGGCATAAAATTTTATAACTGTACAAATATAAAATTTTAAGGAATGAAATTTGACCTCTGATTTGACCTTGATAATGTCCCCTCCATTGCTTATGCTTGATCATGTCTAGCTTGTGTTGATGGGCATGGTGGGTTACTGTTGTGGATGCATCATTTGGAAATGATGCAGTCACAACATTGATTCATTGGGTGTTCATAGAGACATAAATGCAGCCACAACAGTGATTCACTAGGTGTTCATAGAGACATAAATGTAGGGCTTCATTTGGATTCCAACGCCTATACACTGCACATGTTCCTGAGTGCATTTTCTTGAGTGTACATGTTATGTAGCATAGTTCATTTTAGAAGTGTATGGCTTAACTATGCACAAGCATAATTGTAGATGATGATCAATAATGTGATGTCAGGTATTTCGTAGATCCTTTAGATCTAATTCCATCCTTTCTTTCCTTGTAGTTTCTGGATCATACATGAGCATACTGGATTGAACCCAGGCTCAAAACTTCATTACTTCAAGCAATATTAGGTACCTTCATTATTTATGTTCATCCACCTATGTATGTTTGCATTCATTCATATTCTTCTGAAAATTGGCTATACTCATATTCTTCTTATGTCTGAGTCTTCTAACTATGATCAATTTAATGTTGTAAATCTTGACATAGAATTTGATATCAACCGATCATATATCCATTCCAAATGATATAAATCCATTTGAATAAACATACATGCCAACCATTTGACAAAATGTCCATATGAAATCTAGAGCAACATATTAATTTTATAGCAAATTCATGATTTATAATGCCTTTGGTTTCCTACAAAATCTTTGGTGAAATCTATCAGAAAATTAAAAGTTTGGTCGAAGTAAGTGTATAAATGAAGGATGAAACACATAGGAAGCTATGAGAAGCTATGAGAAGGTGACATGAAGCTAATGAAAGGAGGCATCTCAATGATGTTAAATCACAGGGGATTCTCTTTGTTCCCTACAATGGAGTGAGCTAATTCTGAAAGTATAAATAGATAATTTTAACAATGTATAAAGTCTTTTACAAGATGTAATAAAAACACTGGCAAGGCACGAGAACTGTTTGACGAAATGCCACAATAGTGGTGTCTCATGCAATGTTGAGATGTTTAGTTATATGCAATGCTAAGATATTCAAAATATTGTTGGATAAATAGATAATTTTAACAATGTATAATGTCCTTCACAAGATATAATGAAAACTATGGAGTAAACTATGTTTGTCTGATTATATAACTATTATCTTATATCAGGTATCCCACACAGTCTCATGGATTATCAGGTACAATTAAATACACCCCATAGAGATTAGTGTATTTTATCATTTGTAAAATATCTCTCTCATTTCCACCTGTCTTTCTCACTGCATGAAGTGCAGGTACCAGCGATTAGGTATTTGTCAAAATTGTCTTCCTCGAGCAAGGAAAATTTAGGAATGGAAGAAGAAAGTGAGACATTTAGTATGCGTAATTAATAAGATCGACTTGAGGTCAAAAGATCAAAAAGAAATTCAATAAATGCATAAAATTTTTCCTTGCTCAAGGGGGGTCGTGTTCTTATGATGATGAGAGCAAAGGTGACTCTGAGCTACCGTTTAGGTACAAACATCTACAAAAACAATGGGTCCTTGATGAGCTTCCTTCAATAAACATTGATTTTTGTGTTAAAGAGAGGATATATTGCATAGCACCGTCTTCATTACATGGTTTGGGCCTATTTTCCATGGATGGCATAAAGGTATCTTACAACAAAATTGTCAAATTAATGGAGTATGTCGGACCCTGTTATGATTACAGTAGTTGGATGCAGATTGTTAAATATAAAAAAAAGTATGTGTAGGTATGCACTCGCAGAAAATTATATACAACAAAAAGTTAGTGAACAAAGTAAAAAAGTAGCTATATACGTTGATGGAAGACCCAAAGCATCAAGGAATATTGTAGGTTTTATAAATAGTACACGGCCTGCGTCAACTAAGAAGCAACCCAATTGCATATTTGAGGCGCACGAGGGAAATCGCGTATTTGTATGTGAGATCAAATCAATATGTGGAGGCGAGGAGCTACTTATCGATTACAATTTGAATCACATAGATACAAAAAACCTCATCACTATCATGGACAAGGTGGTACACATTTTGATAATTGTCCATTATTCAACATAACTTAGAATAAGAACACGTGTTTTAACATGTTTGAATGATTTTTTTTGAAATATAGAGCTATAGTATGGATCAAGAGCCACACGATATGCACAGCGGTGATAGTTCTCATGGGACTTCTTCTTCCCGACAAGTAAATCATTGTTTTTTTTAATAAGGTAAAAATAGGTTTTGAATGGAACCTGAAACCATTTACATCATAGCAAAAAGATAAAGCATTAAAGTTTTCCAAAATGATATGCCTGTTGGAAAGAATAGAGCAGAACCCCAAAAAAATACTAGAAATGACAACAAAAGCAAAGAAAATAGATCTAGCAACACTACCAACAACACCCAATAACGAACAGGACAAAACTAATTGCTTATCATTTTGTCTACCTTCATCTTCAGCTCCTCCATCTTCTAGATTGCTTTTTTAAGGTCCTTCAGCTCCTTCAACTTCTTAGGGATTTTTCTCTAAGTATGCCCTCTGGTTCTAGTACCTAGACCTACATTCCCAGCATCGTCTTCAATAGTTATGGTCATGTTTTCCAGCTAGTTTTTCTCTAGGTAGTTGTGAAGCATATTCAGGTTGATGACAGCTACATTGAGTCCTTCATTGCTGTGGCTCAAGACTTCGTTAATCATTTTCCCATTGTTGCTAACTTTGACCTTAATTTCCTTCACCTTATTGTCAATGATTTTTTTGATTTCGGCAGTTATCTCCTCCTTCCAACTTTTATTGTTTACCTTATCCAGAATCTTGTTCTCCAGCTTCATATTCAGGGTTTCCATAGTTTTCTCCAGAGAATGAAGGTGGAGCTTAATCTCCTGTATCTCCTGATTGATACAGTCCTGAGGAATAATCTGACCTTCATCATTGTTAACCTTATCTAGATTCATAGCAACCTCTAGGGGAGCGATGAAATCATCTTTTTGACTTTTTTCCTCCTTAGTGGCATTCTGATCAGTACTAGCATTCATTTCTTTTTGTTCCTCCTCTTTTTCATCAATGACAGGTGAGTTCTGACCAGTTTCAATTTCCTATTCATCCTACCCCTCCAGAAGGCCCAAAGAGTCCTCCTTATGGGGTTCCCCATCATCTTTACTAGCCAGGTCCAAACCTTCCTCATTATCCATGTGGGCGTCAGTTTTTTCTTCTTCAACAAGGAGGTCCAGGACATCCTTCTTATCATCCTCAATAGGGGAGACCTGGGCCTCATCTTCCTCCTCCTCAGCCCCTTCCTCATCTTTTTCATCCACCTCTTCTTCTTTCTCCTCTTCAGCCCCTTCCTCATCTTTTTCATCATCATGGTAGTCCCCATCTTTCCCATCTTCCTCTTCCTCCTTTTCATCCTCAATTATGACAATCATGTTCTCTTCCTGCTTGGTGCTTCCAGGATCCATCTCCACATTTTCTTCCTTAGCATTTCCTATTTGCAAAGAAATAGGGCTTTTTTCCTTAGTTTCATCTTCACTGCTGTCGAAACTTTTTACTTTCTTTTTCTTCCTCTTTTTACCATCTTCTTCACTGTAGTTAGAAACTTTTTCCTAGTTTTTCTTCCTCTTTTTGCTAGATTCAGCCTTTCTATCCCCCTCAATAGTCTCTGAAGTTTTACCTTTGACCCTTTTAGGAATAGGGTTCAGGATAATATCTCTAGCATAGTCAGAAATAAGGAGGATCAACCCCTCATGTAACACAGGGTTATTATGCTTCTTCCTATGCTTAGTGATGCTACTACTCAGGGAGCTCAAAAGAAAATACAAGGAAATCCTCTTATTATGCCTAAAGTGGTTAACCAGGATGAAATGCAGGTTGTAGATTTTGGAATAGTGCCCATCAAGCATGAAATAATCGATCATTACCTTCAACATTTTAACCCAAAAATCCTTAATTTTGGTGATATCTACATAATCCCCCTTTTCTTTAGTCATGAGGGCCTTTTCATCAACAATTTTAGGAAATAGGTTAAAAGCTTCAGTGCCAAGCCTATGGTTACCTCTATGGAAATGGGTTCCCTCCAAGGGTAAGCCCGTTATCTCAGCCATAAGAGTAAGAGTAAGGGGGAAAGATTTACCCCATAAATTTACTTTACCTCTAACCCAGCCATCGGTGAACAAGGAAGTCATTTGTTTGTCATAGCCGTGGAGCTTCTCAATATATTGAGAGACCCCTCATTGTTGGTAAAAAGTCATTGTTGTTGTACAAATGCACATACAAAAAAAAATTTAATGCGTATTTTTTGTTATGTTAATGCATATTTTTTGTTATGTTAATGCGTATTTTTTGTTGTTCTACTATTTTGGATTGCTTTTAAATAAAGGGCTAATAATATTGTTCTCACAAACGAGTGCTGATCATAAAAGGGAAAGGAACAAGTAGTCCATGAGGAGACGTAGAATGAGTATGATCCATTCGATGTAGATTTTTTATCAAAGGTTGATCCAGTGGTTGCACTGAAAAATCTCCTTCGTGCAATATCAAAAGAGTTAGCTCAAATGACAAATATTCAACCTCACACTCTTGAAATATAGAGGGCATCAGATATGTTGATTGGCCATGTTTAGAACTATAGAGTAAGTATTAATGTAGTTTTTAATTATAACAAAAGTTCAATAATAATTTTTATAGTATACTATTTTATTTATGTCATTAACTAAAATATATATGTGTTCTCTTTATAGGTTATGCTAAATAGATTAAAGGGCATTACCTCAGATGCAAATACTTCGGATGGTACATCGCATGTTTTATCCTCCATCTTGTCCATGGTTATCCATATTTTTTTATTCTCTAACAATATTTTTGTTCAGCACGTACTATTGAGCCTATGTTGAGTACAATGCTTGGTACGAGGATCAGATCTACAGAGGTAGTTCCGCCTACAATGTCGGTAACATGTAGCATGACCATAGATGCAATGGCAACACCTAATATTGGTAAGTAGACTCATCTTTTTCTCTCTTATTTATCATGTGTTTATTTCACTTGAACTATATATTCTTTCTCAAGGGGCATTTTGTAATATTGGATTCATTTTATGTAGGAGGCGATGATGCAATTCCTGGATGTACTCATGTTAAATGTATGTGAATAATACAATGTGATCAATTGCTCATGAGCAATGAAGATGGACTTCCCTTGAGAGTAGCCCAGCTTCTAGGTACTTTAAAGACTGATCCTTTCTTTTACTATACAATATAATACTCATAATGTAATGCACTAACCCCCTGTGTGGTCCCTTGCAATAACTAATTATAATAATCTCGTAATTATCTTCCAAGGAATAATCTATTTTATGAAAAACTTAATGATGAATGTTTGCACATTTTCGGGCCGACCATACGCACATGGTATCATATTTTGATTTCGTTGCAAGATTAGATTTCATTTCATCTATTTCTTCAAGTATATTAAAAGGTAGCTTCACTTCATTTATGAATCTAACAATTTTTTTCTTAAAAGGTGGTCAGTACAAGATAAAGGGTTAAAGAATAAACACATTGACTCTATGACAACACTTTTTGGACCCGAAGTCTTTCATAGACTTAGACTCCTTGACAAAGCGGGCACTGTTTTGAAGTATATTAGGGACAACTATAGGACCCAAATAGAACACAACCCTTATTACGATTGGCCTCCCTATATTCCTATTAATGAGTGGGAGGATCTTAAAAAGGATGCACTTGAGAGAAGTGCAAGACATAGTGGACGAGTAGTATCACTTGAGGAAAGAAGGTACGTGATAATGTTAATAATGAAATTATGTACTATTTACTCTTTGTACTTATGTGATCTAACATATTTCAAACATCACATAGGTTCCTTGACACAACAAAGGCAACAGTAGCAAGAAAACAAAAGCACGGCAACATAGGCTTGGCTCGGGTGGATATTCAAAACTTGCTGCACGAGTTGTAAGTATTAGTAAATGAAAAATCATATGCAAATATTTATAATTAAATTACAATCAATTTATTTTTGATGAAATTCACTACAATAAAAATTCATGATACCAATAAAAAATGCATGCCTTGGAGTTCAAAAAACCGATTACAGAAGCAGACAAAAAAATAGGCTACAAACAAGGCTATAAAGTCATGGCTGAACGATACCAAGCAATGAGTGCACAAGGTTCTTCTGTTGGATTTGTTGATCAGGAAAATAAGCCAATTGATTTTATTTCAAGTTGAAAACTTTACCAATTACTGTATTTGATGTTAAGTTCCAACATAAAGTGAATATATTTGTTTTAAGTAAGGAAACATTGATTATATATTTGTTTAAAACTTTAAACTGAATATATTTATATGTATTAAACTGAATGATTAATATTTCTCAGTATTTGTCTTGTATTTATATGTATATATTGTCGATAAATGCACTAATTATTTACATTGGAATGCAGCCTGACGATATTGATACTGCACCGGCCGAGCACAACGGAGGCATCGATTCTAATGTGAATTGTAGTACTCAAGGTATACATTTTCTATTTGAATTTTGATTAATGAATATTTAATACAAGAAAACATGTTAAATTGAATTTTGCGTAGTAATAAAAATTTAATTATAATGTGTTGGGATTAATAAAACATTTTATATTGCAGTTGTAGGGGATGTAGAGGACGTTGTTCCCGATGAGCGTGTTGAGGTTCAAGCCGCCAGGCAAGATGATGTGGTTGGATAAGGTAAAGAGCATCAATTTTATGTTTTTTAATGTATTGAAATGCTTGTAACAATAATGAATATATTTTTAAATTAAGCCAAATTATGATAATATGTTTTTAATTGAAGCCTTTTATTTGTTATTGCAGAGGACCCGCCTTTGCAAAGGACAGTGAGATCACGTGCACGACCGAGAAGAAATGATGCTCTGGACATGGATAAGCCTCTGCAACAATATAGGGAAGCAAAAAATAAGAAAAAGCCAAAAAAAAATGATTCTCATTTATACAGCTTATTTGATAATGACTGATGTTTATTTACATGTGTTTGAGCTTAGTTCCATGTTTATACACTGAGTTTCCTTTTATACACTGTTGTAATGTTGTAGGGGTTTTCACTAAATTTTAGTGGATTTCATATTTTGGGAGAAGTTAGTATTACTATGTTCAATGGGTTCTTTTCTAAAACACAATACTTGAACAACAACAAAACTTGTAATACAAATGCTGATTGCAACTACCAAGTTAGAAGCTTCACAAAAACCCTTAAATCATCACCTTGTCTAGAATGGTTAATCAATTGTTTAAAGTGGATTAGTTGTGATGATGAGATGCACCATTTGGATGTTAACTGTGACAGTCTCTTGGTTTCAAGCAATGCAGAAGGAGACGCCTAGTTCAATATGCAATCTCAATTCATATACATAGGATATCAGGTGGAGCTGAAAAACACAACAAGCTTGCATTTTTTTATAGAGGCCTTTAATTATGTATTTTAAGTTATACACCATCGTGAACATTGTAATTTTGACCTATTAAAAAAATGTAAACGTGTTGTGTTTTTTCAACTCCATCTGCTATTCATGCATATTATGCTTGTGTTGCACGCGCATTCTCAATTCAGAGTGGGAAAAATCTTATTTTTGATGCGAGGGAGAGAAGCCATACACATAAGTGATGGAGTTGAGGGGAGATGAAGGAATACCAAACAGTTAATTTGGAAATTTTCATCAGATAAATTGCAATGGAGGTCTGATCAATAGAGAAGATAGTAATGATCGCAGGAGAATGAATAGTGGTTATAGTTGTAGTGGGGAAGAAAGTGGAGGCCATCCATGAAGAAACTTGCCAATAGAGATGGTGTACAATAAACAAAGGAGACTAGTGTACTTTTTAATAATAACAAAAGTTTAATAATGATTTTAGATGTTAACTGTGACAGTCTCTTGGTTTCAGGCAATGCAAAAGGAGACGCCTAGTTCAATATGCAATCTCAATTCATATGCACAGATAGTAGGTGGAGCTGAAAGACCCAACAAGTTTGCATTTTTTATAGAGGTCTTTAATTGAGTATTTTAAGTTATAGACCATCACGAACATTGTAATGTTGACCTATTAAAAAAATGTAAATGTATCGGGTCTTCTCAGCTCCACCTATTATCTGTGCATATTCTGCTTGTGGTGCACACACATTCTCAATTCAGAGTGGGAAAATCTTATTTTCGATGTGAGGGAGAGAAGCAAAACACAAAGAATAGGAAAATAAACATGACAGCTACAAAACATAAATGTAGGTATCACAATAGCTGAGAAACATAAATGTAGGCATCATGGTCACAATTTTTTGGAGACACAACATAATTGAATGCTATACCGAGATGATGCAACACAACCACTACTCCTACAGTTCTAAGTGGACATTGCGGAATCCAAAAACCAAAGATAAATTCCTTATCTTTGGCTTTTAGATCCCGCAGTGTCCACTTAGAACTGCAAGAGTAGTGGTTGTGTTGCATCGTCTGTGTATATCATTCAATTATGTTGTGTCTCCAAACAATTGTGACCATGATGCCTACATTTATGTTTCTCAGTTGTTGTGTCCCAGGACCCCTTATGACCCTTTATGACCCTTTACAATCCCTAAGAATACATCTTAGAGGTCTTCAAGTGTCGTAAAGGGTCATAAGAGGATCTTAGGAGGGGCCATATGAGCTTCCACCTTCATGTGGTTGGCCTTGTTAAGTAGAGAATGTTAAACTATTATCGAAACAAAGAGAAGCTCAATAATTTAAGATCTCAATCAATGTACGACAAATATATATTTCTTTTTAAAAAATAGTTAGTCGTCGCAATTACGACAGAAACCAAAGAATAATCAATGAAAAAACTAAAAGCAATGACTATCTGTCAGAAACATCAATCACTTCAAGGAGAAATGATCACTTCAGCTCACCTCAAGAGGTCTTGACCCAAGATCAAGTCATATCGATCCATCTCAATGGCTACCAAAATCAACAGATCTCTGCCAAGAACCCAGTCGCAAAGAAACACCACAAACCACACCGCAAACCCACTGTGAAGAGGCATCCAATGTCTCATAAATCACATCAAATGACCTGCTTTCTGTAATCCAATTCTCTTAGCTCGGTTCACCTAGAAGAAGACTTCTCCCAAGTCATCACAGACACCATAGTTATCTACAAATCCAAGTCTCTAGACTCGACTCAATAATCTATGAGCCACTACCAAATCTACTGCAAAGGCATCTCTGAATGACATAACCAAATCTGCAAGAACACCAATCGAGTCAAACTCGATCAACAAATATATATATATATATATATATATTTTAAAAAATTGTGATTTCTGTCACACTTACGACAACACTAGAGAAGCGATGACAATCTGTCAGAAAATTCTGATGGATAACCATTGCATGAATAGCATTTCCATCGATAAACAATCTACCAACGATGGTTAGACGTCAAAACATTATGATGGTTAACCATCATAGGTACATCATTTCCATCGGTAAACTAACTACATCTAATGACGATCCATCGAAAGTAGGATGACTACAAATAGACCCGATGGTGTATTCGTTGTGTTGAAACCCCCTTTTGCGATGACTATAGCCATCACAATTACAACACCAATCGTAGCCATCACTTTTTTCGATTGCAAAATTATGACGCTGGGTGGTGTCGCTTAATCAATGGTATACTGTCTGAATTCTGACAATCGACCATTGAAAAAAGGTCTCAAATGTAATAGTGTTAGAATTGTTATTGTTTGAGGTGTTGACATTCATTTTTTTTCATTAATGTCAACATATGTTTTAGTTGGTTTCATCAGGAGTCTCAGACATACTGGTTATAAAAAGGAACATGTAGGTCTGATAGGGCGGTACAGATAGTGTACAATGTTCCAAGGTACACAAGCTTAGATTTATGAAGTAGGAGGTGTGTAGACCTTATGTCGAAGGTTGCATATCATTATCTAGTTTTTTGTATGAGTTATGGCTAATTTGGTGGAGACTAGTTATAGTGCAATACCATAGGATTATGACAAAAATGGTCTTTGATTTTTTAGTATAGCTTGAATGTGAGCATGGATTGTAGAATGTGATCTTGAGGCTTGAAAAAAGACACATGGGAGAAGATTTTGTGAGATTATTGGGTCACTGGGATCGTGGTGACATCAGATGTGGTGTGTGATTGCAAAGACCTATTTGGGGCCAACCAGAGGAGATAACGTGTTTAGAGTTTTTCTAGCATGGATTACAAATCTTGGCATGCATTTGATGATGTGTATTTGTTGTATACTTATTTAAGATATCATGTGTATCTTAGCAAGGGTTTATGTATTCACTTATGCATTGGGGAAGTCCTAATAGGATGACCTAATTGCTTGTTGTAACTTGTATAAAGGAAACTCATTCCTTGGAGTGTTGTATGCACGGTTTTAAGGGTTGTAAGCTTGTTGTTGTGAGGTCTGCTAGATGTAGAGCATAGATCATTCATTAATCACTTCATTGGAATTGTATAGGCAAGTTTAGTTGTTGTAAGTCAATTCATTACTGTTATTGTATACTATTATATATATTTATTTGGACATTGGATCCAGAAGGTGGGTTTAACCTTTAGAAGGTGGATTTAGCCTTCACTTTGGCTATTGTGATCGGCCAATGAGACTACCTTTGTACTCAACTCCTAACAGGTTCTATCCTTTAACAGGGACATGTACTGGATGCAATAATAAGTTCCTAACATGGCTAGGTCTCCTAACAGGGACATAATATTTCTAGTTCATTATTTGTGGGTTCCATCCCCACCAGGTTTTTTCCCCCTTAATAGGGTTTTCCTCGACAATAAATTCTTATTTTATGGTGTTCTGATTTTGTGGTGTTCTTGTGGTAATATTATTGTTTTAGTTTGTTTACAGTAATCAAATTAAAAGGATTTAAGTTTCAAATTTTACACACAACCGATTCACCCCCCTCTTAGTTGAGTTGGTGCATTATTATTACTAACAATTCTATGGTCATAATGCCAAGTAAACACAACCTTATTGATCTAATAATGAAATTTACTCATATAATATCATATTTTTACAAAATAAAATCATATTTAAAACAAAAAATTCTAACTTCCATCAAATGTCCAATTTGGCTAAAAAATAGTCATGGAGGTCATCTGTTATACATGGACCTCCAAAAAGCTTAAAATTTCAAATGTGACAAATAAAAAATCCAAGTAAACCCATTGATCTATGTCGACACAACACTCCAAAAATGCAATAAATGGTTTTCAAATTTGCAAATATATATTAATACTCAGATAAAAGACCAAGTAGAAAATGTAGAATTGTTCTAAATCCATTTATAAACCATTGACAACAAGATCCAAACACTCAAATTAAGAAATAATGGAGAAAATCAAGCTCCATGCCTCTAACTTGAAGAAATATTCAAAATTTAAAAGAAATCCAAACCCATTAGAAGAAGCCACGAAATCGAGAAAAAATAAAGAGTTTTTCCATATGGATCTTTTGAGCTCCTACCCATAAAATTATACTCTCTCAAATTTCCAATCTCAACATCCCAAAAATGGTCATCTAGGGTTTTAAGAGCAAGAATGTAGAAAAACAAACTAGGGTTTTAAGAGCAAGAATGTAGAAAAACAAACTAAGTGTTGAAAATGAAACTCCAATTAAAAATTATAGTTCTAATGCAGGGGCATTCTTGGTCCTCGATGAATCTGCATGGTGGTGTATTTTTTTGGCTGGTGTTACTCGGTTGCAGCCTTAACCAATGGTCTCATTTATTGAAGGAAGCTCGGTCGCTGAAGGAACTCAATGAAGCTTCTAGTTCTCAGTGGAAATGGTGCTTGGTAATGCCTATGTTTCTCGGTGTTGCTGGCTTGGTCAATTGTTTCACTGGTGCTCGGTTGCTTCTCTAGTGCTCGGTAGTTATAGTTTACCGACTAGAGTTCTGTGTGATTTAGTTGGCCGACTTGGTGCATTTATTGTTGGTAGCTATTGTTACAGGCTGACATGTTGAATTCAATTATTGTAAGGCTATTTGAGAGTCGACTTGTATTGCATTTAATATTTTTTAGGAGGAGTTAATGGTTTCATCCAGCCAACTTGCGGTTGATGATTAGTATTTAAGGGGTGTTTGGGGTAGTTGTTTAGGATGACTTGGAGAGATCATGAAAGTAGATCTGAGGGTAGAACATTAGCAAAGTTGTGGAAAAGATCCTACTAGATCTTGCATATCAGATTATTATCTGATAGTTTATGAAAGTAGAGCTAGTGATTTGCACACTTGGACACAAGGAGATTGCTTGGAGGCTTGCAAGCTCAAGTTTAGATCTGCCTTAGGGTTTCCATCAGTTGCTAATAGTTTTTAGAGCTGAACTAGCTAGAGTTGTATTGGATCTTGATGATCTTGCAGAATTACTTATGATTGTAATTGGCCCTAACTTGGAAGGCCTTACAGTCGAGCATGTTAATGGAAATTATGTTTTGAAACATATCTTGTGGTATTGTGTTGTGTTATTCCGTTGTGTTGTTCTGAAACTGCAATGTTTGGATTGTCCTTAATTGGATCCACCATCCCTTGCCTGCGTCAGGTGGTATCAGAGCTAAGTTGATCTTGTGGACTGAAGGTTGACCTAGCAAGGCTGATCTTGTGAAATTAATCTTGTTGGTGAAGAGATCATATGATCTAAGTTGCAGATCTAGAGCACTGAAGTGAAATCTTGCCCTAGTTATTTGTGCAAGGTGGCAGGCTGATCTAACTTGCATACAACTTGGAGATTGTCACAAGGTGGTCGTTGTAGGGTTTTTTTGCAGAGGGTTTTCTCTTATCTTTAAGGATGCCTCCAAGAAGATTGGACCCTAGAGTCATTGCAGACCTTTCTGATACTGTGGAATCTAGGATTACAGAGAAGGTGAAATTAGATTTCAGATCTAAGATGGAGTTGATGAAGAATGACATGGTTGCTAAGATCATGAGAGTTGTTGCTAGTGTACCTCAAAATGTTGGTACTAAAGATGGTTATGAGGAAGTTGTTGAAGACTTTGAACTTGTTGGATCTAGTGGTGATGATCGGAGGAATAGATTTGGTGAAGAAAAAATTGCTCGGTTGCCTAGATTTAGAGCTCGGTTGAGTAATAGTTACTGAATGGAAGTTTCTACTTTCTCTGGTACTTTGAAGCCCAATAATTTGATTGACTAGATTGGTGATCTTGAAGATTTCTTTGAGCTAGAAGAAATTGAAGATCCTCTTCGGGTGAGGTTAGCACATACAAAGTTAAAAGGATATGCTGCTCTTTGGTGGAAAGAACTACAAAGAGATAGAGAAGATGAAGGTGAAATGAAGATCAATCGGTGGAGGTTGATGGTGAATAAGTTGAAAGCTAAGTTCATACCTGCTGACTATGAGCTTGACTTGTTTAAGAAGTTGTAGAATCTGAAACAGAAGGATTTATCTGTTGAAGATTATATCAAGGAGTTCTACAAGCTTACTATTCAGTCTAGACACAGAGAACTTGGTAAGGAAAAGGTAGCTCGGTATGTGAATGGTTTGAGATTCAATAGTCAGGATGAGCTTGGTATGTTGAAGATTGATTTTGTTGAAGATGCTTATCAGTATGCTCTAAAGGCAGAAGATAAGTTGAAGAGGAAACAACATAGTAATCCCCGAGGGAAGGAAAAGATTGATCACTTGGTGAAGGATAAACGGATGACTGCAGAAGATGAATAGAAACTTGTAGAACCAAAGAAGAAGATAGGTAGAGTTATCTTTAAGAGAACTTTCTATAATTGTGGAGTGGAAGGACATTGTTCTTTTGAGTGTACACAGAAGAAGCTTGGTGACCGACGAACTACTGTGGTGAATGAAAATGTTGAGAATGAACCTAAATTTGAGAACTTGTTACTTCGGTGAACACTGCTCGGTATAAAGGAGGAACCTTGTCAGAGGAGTAACTTGTTCAAGACTCGGTGCAATTCTAGAGGTAAACTTTGTGATGTTATTTTTTACAGTAGCAGTACTGATAACCTTGTTGTTGAGGACATGGTTCAGAAACTTGGTTTGAATAGGATGAGACATCCACATCCTTATAGGATTGGTTGGTTGCAAGATGATCATGCTCTAGAAGTAAGAGAACAATGCTTTGTTGATGTTCAGATTGGCTAGTATAAGGATCTTGTGTTATGTGATATTGTGGAGATGAATAGTTGTCATATATTGCTTGGTAGACCTTGGCAATATGATTGCAGAGCTATGTATGATTGTGTGAAGAATGTGTTTACTATTGAGAAGCATGATAGGAAGTTTTCCCTGATGCCTTTGTTGGATACAACACTTAGTGGAGAAGTCTGAGTATTGGTAGCTGAGTTGAGTTGGCAAATCTTGAGAAAATGAATGATCAATTTGGAGAACAGACATGTGTGTTATCAAGAAAAGACTTGAAGAGATAGAGGAAGTTGAAGTGGAAGAGTATGCAAAGTGAAAAGGTGGAGGACGTGTATGTGAAGAACTAGTTTGGGGTTTACGTGCTAAATCCTAGAAGATGTTCTCACATATGAACATATTTTCAAACCTAGGGTGTCTGATGCGGGGACATTCTTTGTCCTCGGTGAATTTGTATGGTGGTGTTTTTTTTTGGCTGGTGTTACTTGGTTGTAGCCTTATCTGATGGCCTCAATTATTGAAGGAAGCTCGGTCACTGAAGGAACTCGGTGAAGCTTTTGGTGCTTGGTGGAATTGGTGCTTGGTAATGCATGTGTTGCTCGGTGTTGTTGGCTTGGTTGGTTGTTTCACTGGTACTTGGTTGCTTCTCTGGCGCTCGATAGTTCTGGTTTATCGACTAGAGTTCTGTGTGATTTGGTTGGGTGACTTGGTGCATTTATTATTGGTAGTTGTTGTTAGAGGCCAACATGTTGAATTTAATTATTGTAAGGCTATTTGAGAGCCAAATTGTATTGCATTTAATATTTGTTAGGAGGAGTTAATGGTTTCATCTAGCCAACTTGTGGCTGATGATTAGTATTTAAGGGGTGTTTGGGGTAGTTGTTTAGGATGACTTGGAGAGATCATGAAAGTAGATCTGAGGGTAGCATATTAGCAAAGTTGTGGAAAAGATCCCACGAGATCTTGCATATCAGATTGTTATCTGATAGTTTGTGAAAACAAAGATAGTGATTTGCACACTTGTCCAGACAAGGAGATTTCTTGGAGGCTTGCGAGCTCAAGTTTAGATTTGTCTTAGGGTTCCCATCAATTGCTGATAGTTTTTAGAGTTGAACTAGCTAGAGTTGTATTGGATCTTGATGATCTTGCAAAATTACTTCTGATTGTAATTGGCCCTAACCCGAAAGGCCTTACAACCTTGCATGTTAATGAAAATTATGTTTTGAAACATATCTTATGGTATTGTGTTGTGTTATTCCGCTGTGTTGATTTGAAGTTGCAAGGTTTGCACTGTCTTTAATTGGATACACCATCCCTTGTCTGCGTCAAGTTCACTTTTTGAAGTGGGAATATAGAAATATTAAAAATCAATTAAGACTAAATGACCAAATTACTCGGGCCAAAAGAACCCCAAGTCAAAAAGCATGGAATGCTGGTTAAAATGAGTACACATATGCCATATGAAACTCCTTTTACATATCTAATAACCTATTTTCAAATATTTAAGAATACATACATTAAAAAATTCAAAATATTAATAAATCATAGTTAAAATAGACACTCACTTCTTCCTTAAAGTTTGATCATTCCCAAGATCCCCAAACATCATCTAGATATTTCATCTAATTCCATTACCATTAAATTGTACTATGTGGTTTTGTGCTATGTGGTTTTGTGCTCGAGGCGTGTTGCAGGGTTGACATTTTGAGTATTTTTATGGTTCTCAGTACCTTCACAGAGAATTTTTCATGATTGAGGATCATTCCAAGATTTTCTTTCTCTTGGTTGCCTGGGTTTCCACCCCTGTAATAACTTTATGACCGTTTCCAGTTGGTTGGGTGGTTGAAACCCTAACCCTAAGTCATCTGTAGCTTATTTCATTCTCTTTGAGAATTCTAAGATGACTAGGGAGTATAAGTTACAAAATTTTGACTGAGTAGGGTTTCCAAACTTTCTTTGGTCCCAGCTGTAATACCTCAAAATTGGCTTCAGTATATCAATCTTTCTAAATCATCAAAGTTCTATTATACTAGACAATTATGTCTTCTAATTTACTCTACTTGACTTAGTGTCAAATACAAAAAACTTTAAATCTGTCTTAATCACATGCTACATTTAATATAATAGCTAAACAAACCCTATGATTGATTAATTTAAAGTTCTGGTACTTTTATTAATTAAATCCTCTTCTTCTATTAATTTAAATAAATATATTTAAATTAATTCACATTTCCCTTTTTAACCCACTTGGAATTAAATATTACATTTAATTCTATTTTATTCTATTAATTTAAATAAATATATTTATCTATTTAAATTAATTAATAGTTCCTTTATTTATCCACTTGAAATTAAATATTATATTTAATTCTAGTTTCTTCTATTAATTTAAATAAATATATTTATCTATTTAAATTAATTCATATTTCCCTTTTAACCCACTTGGAATTAAATATTATATTTAATTCTATTTGAGCACATGACTCCTAATTCTAACCAAACTCATCTTTCTTACCCACCCATTAAAATTAAAATAATGATTTCTTCAACTTTTAAAGTCTTCACTTCTCCTCTCAAGTCAAAAACAACCACATAGAAGAAATATACTTTGTCCAAATAATCCAAAACTCCACAAACTCGGATTTGGACTTTGGGGTCATTTTTTGAGGCTCTTTTATGAGTCTTGGGCCACCTAGTGACCAAAAATCAACACCTAACCCTAAGTATATCAAGTGGGGAAGCTAAAATTGACTTTAACTACCCTCTAGAAGTCTCTTAACCCTTCCAAAACCTCACTTAAGCATTCCATACGATTTTGGATAGGTTTCATTTTTCAAAGTGGATCCACCCATCCACCCCCCATCCACTCACTTTGAATTAAATAATTCAAATGAGAGAATCTCAACCCTTCATTTTCATAAAATCCTGACCGTTGATTCTCCTAAAAATCTTATAAATATGATTTCATTTCCCTTTACAAAGAGAGTCTTCATTAGCATTGTTATTATAGATCTAAGGGATCCAAATTCTTCTATTCTATCTTCTATCTATTTCTAAATTACACTCCTAGTATTCTCATAGCATTGCTTTCAAACATATAGTGCATTTCAAGGCATTTGGAGAGCTACATCAACCCATCTTTGGGAGAAGAAAGGAGGACATGGAAACTAAATCTTGGAGGGAGTTTAGATAGATTTCTATTTTTCATTTTCTAAGTTGTTTCTCATGCGTAGATTAGAGTTGCTTTGTATGTTTGTTTGTATGAATCTTGTGATTATTTCATATGCATGCAATCTATTCCAATTTCTAATCATACATTTTTATGACATGCTAGAGTTTCTTCCATTTGCTAAGTGAAAGATAAGCATTTCAATGTTGCTCGCAGTGACCCTTACGTTCATTTAGCAGGACGAGCATTTTCAATTTTACTGTAGGAGAAAGAAGTCACTCAAATAGACAAGGAGAAGAACCAACCTCACCAAAGTGTCCATATAAAAGGAGTCGAGGTACACATGGCCATCCAATACGAGATGAAGGCTCTTACAGATGGACACCCCTCTTATATGAAGTCTTTAGATCATTGGAACTAAACCAACAAGCAGAAATAAAGAAAAGATTGTGCCCCCAGTCATCACTTTCTAAATCCTATAAAGGACATCATTGAAGAGCTCGAAGGGACACAATATGCAAAAAAAAATAAAAAAATAAAATCTCAATGCAAAACAGTAAGCATACAAAGAGATAAAAGCATGTGAATCATAGATTGTTTTGTTGTTATGTGCAAAATCCTTTTTTGGTAAGGAGATAGACTGACTAACCCGAATGAAGCTTCAAAGGACTCTGACTGGATATGACATGTCTAAAAATATACTCAAGGCCATAGGATATGACATTGATTGCCCCCAAGTGTTAAGCATTGATAGGATATAGATGCTTGAGCTTATTGGTGTACAGACTGACTTATTAAAAATTGGAAATGTAGAGACAAAATCGGGAGATATGTACAAACTAAAGCAAGACTAAAAGTTGGGAAAGATCAAGATTGCGTTGATAGATGGAGCATTTTGAAACAAGTGGCACCCGTTTACTAAGTTTTCACCATCTTGGTAGAGATTCGATTTTTGCTACCAAGGTGCCTGTTTCCAGGTTTTCACCAAGGTACTTTTTCTTTTTTCTTTTTTTTTTTCTATTTTTGATATTTTTTACTTTTTTTTGTGAGTCATCAAGGCGCCTATTGCTAGGTTTTCACCAAGACGTTCTCTTTTTTTTTTCTTTTTTTTGTACTTTTGATATTTTTTTTACTATTTTTGTGAGTCATCAAGGTGCCTATTGCTAGGTTTTCACCAAGATGTTCATTTTTTTAAGGACTTTTTCCAATTTTTAAGATTTTTTCAGGACATTTTACCATAGACTGAATGCCCTAAGCATAGAATTTCTTCAGATGGAGAATGTTGATTGGTTCTCAAAGCTGTTCTCCTTCAGTCATTAAGAGTTGATAGGCACCAGAGCCAAAAGTAGTAGTGATAACAAAGGGACCCAGCCAGTTGGGTTCAAACTTCCCCTTGTGTTCTCTATGTGATTGATTTTTAGGATTCTCTCTCAAGACTAGATCACCAACCTGAAATTTTCTGTGTCTGACTTTCTTGTTGTAGCTTCTAGACATTCTTTTCTGATACACTCTAAAATGATTATATGCTACTTGTCTGCGCTCATCTAGTAGTTCAAGTTCTTGCAACCTAGACACTCTGTAGTCATCATCAGTTACTAGACCATGCATTCTAATTCTTAGTGATGGGATTTCAACCTCAATAGGCAGTACCACTTCAGACCCATAAACTAAAGAAAATGGTGTAGCCCCAGTAGGTGTTCTGATACTTGTTCTATAGGCCCAGAGAGCCGGATTAATCATAAGATGCCAGTCTCTTCCTGTTTTATTAACTGTACGGTGCAAGATTTTTAATAGATTCTTGTTGGAAGCCTCTGCTTGTCCATTCCCTTGAGGATAGTAAATAGATGACCAATGTTGTGTGATTTTGAATTTGGCACATAAATCATCCAAGTCTTTGTTTTTGAATTATCCACCATTATCTGTGACTATAGAGTGGGGAATACCATATCTGCAAATGATGTAGTTGAAGATGAACATAGAAATTTGTTTACCAGTTGCTTGAGTTAAGGGAACTGCTTCTACCCATTTTGTGAAATAGTCTGTAGCTGTAATTATATGGGTATGTCCATTTGAAGAATGTGGATAAATAGTCCCTATAAGATCAAATGCCCATTGTTGAAAAGGCCATTGTGTTGTAAAGGGGATCAAATCTCTCCCTGGTGCATGTATCAAGTTTCCATGGACTTGACACTTTTGACATTTCTTGGCATATGTAACAGCCTCTTGTTCCATGTTTGGCCAATAATACCTAGCCCTAATAAGTTTTCGAGCTAGTGTTAAACTGTTGGAATGTGATCCACATATACCATCATGGACTTCCTCTAATGCGCGTTGAGACTCTTCATATTCTAAACACCTAAGAAGTGTACCATCTAGACTTCGTTTGTATAGATCATTACCAATGATGATATACCGTGATGCGTTTCAGATAAGGGAATGTTTTTCATGGCGGTTAAAGGAATCAAGAATGATTTGATCTTGAAGGAATGAGAAAAAGGGTTTGTATCTGGAAGAATCATGACCAACAAATGTGTAGATCATGTGGGTTTCTGGACAATCATATGCAGTGAATGACAGTGCTTCCACTAGGAACTCATAATGTAGCTCATGTTCTGGTTGTTGTAGTAGAGATGATAATGTTTCCATAGCATCAGCAACCTTGTTCTCTATTCTAGGAATTTGCTCAAAAGTGACTGTGATGAAATACTTCTTAAGGTCATCAACCATGCGTTTGTATGGAACTAGTTTCTCATCCTTTGTCTGGTATACATCATTGACTTGGTGTATAACGAGCTGGGAGTCTCCTTGAATGTGTAACTCTGTCACTCGCCACTTAATTGCTATCTTCATGCCATTAAGTAGAGCTTCATATTCTGCAATATTATTTGTACAAGGAAATTTTATTCTGAATGTTTTAGGTATGGAGTATCCTTGTGGTGTTATGAACAGTATGTCGGCTCTAGATCCATTTTGTGTGTAAGATCCGTCAAAGAAAATTTGCCAAATCCTTGAAGATATGTGCATGATAGAGGAGTCTGGAAATTACATTTGTAATGGTGTGTCATCAAACATTGGGGCTTCAGCCAATTGATCAGCAATGACTTGACCTTTGATAGCTTTATGTTCAACATATTCTATGTTGAATTCACTCAATAGCATCACCCATTTAGCTAATCTACATGTGAGGGCAGCCTTGCTCAATAAGTATTTTAATGGGTCAATCTTAGCTATCAACTGTGTTGTATGAGCTAACATATAGTGTCTCAATTTTTGTGATGCAAAAATCACAGCTAGATAGGCTTTTTCAATCTTTGAATAGTTCTTTTCATATACTACCAAGGTTCTGCTGATGTAGTAGATGGCTCTCTCTTTATTGTTGTCATCATGTTGTGCCAGTAATGCCCCTAGTGAGGTATCTGTGGTGGAGACATACAAAATCAATGGCTTCCCCTGAATGGGAGGCATCAAAATAGGAGGATTTGAAAGATATTGCTTGATGTGGTTGAAGTTCCTTTCACATTCTTCATTCCATGTAAAAATCACACCCTTATGTAATGTGTTTGTGAAAGGTTGTGATATATCTGCTAACTGAGATATGAAGCGTCTGATAGATTGCAACCTTCCTTACAAGGTTCTCATTTGACTGATATTTTTAGGAGGAGGCATCTCTATGATAGCCTTGAATTTAGCAGGATCTACTTCAATGCCTTTCTTTGAGACAATATAGCCTAGGAGCTTTTCGGAAGTTACACCAAAAGCACATTTCTTAGGATTTAGTCTAAGACTAAACTTCTCCATTCTGTCCAGTATTTTGCACAAATCATTTAGATGTTCTAATCTTATCATTGATTTTGCTAAGGTGTCATCAACATAGTCTTCCATGGTTTTATGCATCATATCATGGAAGATAGGTGTCATAGCTCTTTGATATGTAGCACCAGCATTCTTGAGACCAAATGACATGACATTCCAATAGAAAGTACCCTAAGCACAAGTAAAAGTTGTTTTCTCCTGATCTTTTGGAGCAATCTTGATCTGGTTGTAGCCAGAAAAACCATCCATTAGAGAGCACATTTCAAAGCCAGTAGTCATGTCCACTATCATATCAATGTTCAGTAGTGGAAAGTCATCCTTAGGGCATGCTTTGTTTAAATCTCTGAAGTCTGTGCATATCCTGATAGATTTATCTAGTTTTGAAACTAGGACTATGTTTGATATCCACTCAGCATAATCTATGACTCGGATAAATCCGGCTTTTAGCAACTTTTCCAACTCAACTTTGACTAGAAGTGCAATATGAGGATGCATTTTTCGCAGTTTTTGTTTGATAGGTTTGACTCCCGGAGATATGGAAAGATGATGCATGATTAGCTTAGGATCTAATCCAGGCATATCAGAATATTTCCATGCAAAGTTGATTTTCTTTTTTGATAAGAACATAGTGAACGCTTGTTTTTCTTCTTCTGACAGAGATTGAGCTACATGGATTAACTGAGGTTCTTCTAATGTGCCTAAGTTGATAGACTGAGTTGGTTCAATCAATACTGGAGATCAGTCCTATGAGTGACTCAGAAGGACATCAAATATCTCATCCTTAGGTGCCTCTGAGAGGTTTTCACCTTTGGATGCATCTTTTGTTTTTACTATTTTATGTTCTGAGACTGCCACATAGTGGTTTTCACCCTCAAAACTCATTTTCCTTTTGTTTTTACTTTTTTGACTGAGATATTTGATGTCCGACTCTGTCATGCTACTGCTAGATTTACTGATGGAAGTCATCATGGGTTCCACCGCATTGAGGTAGCATGCAAGGGTGTAGTTAGTCAAAAAGATATGGACATCTTGGTTTGGGTCAACTAAGTTTTGGTCTATGAGGTCAGGATGATGGACAGTTAATGTATGGAAAGATTGACTGATGGTGTTTACGCTTATGGTGTTGTCATCATTGGTTTTAACCCAACTCTCGAATTCGAAGATAGTATCACTACTAAGAATGTCTAGTTCATTAATCATTTCAACGGCGTTAGTGATTCCATTGTTAGTATTAAGTGAATCAGATTCACAAGGTTCATTACTTCTCTCTAAACTTATGTTAGGTGTAGGTGAGTTTTGATGAGTGGCATCTGTGACAAGCTCATCTTTTTCTGATTCTTCCTCCAAATCAAGAACATGGGTGAAATCGGGATGAATTCCCCAAGCAGGATTTCCTTCAGATTCTGAGTGGAACTCATATTCATGGGAGTCTATTTCAGAATCATTATTGTGTTCAAGTTGTTCAGTCAACATTCTTTCAAGATCAGTCAGTTTTTGTGTGGTGACTATCTTTTGGGTGTCCACTATATTGATTCTCTTTATGGGATCATCTTCAGCATCAAGGAGGTTTGTTATTTCTTTAGGCAAATGCTCATAAGGAATGGGCTCCTCAATAGTGTCAGAATCATCACTATCAGATTGTTTTGTTTCTTCTTTCTCAAGAAGAGTTTCTCTTGGCTTGATTTGCTCTATGACATGAGAGGAATTCTTGCTAAGATAGAAAGGCTTCTTCATGTATCCTAGACCTGTAGTATCCTTATTTGCCTAGCCACAATTTTCAATGGGTGATATAAGACCTTTGCCTCTTATTCCTAGAGGTCCTTTTCCTGTGTATCCCATTTGAGTCATTAACTTGCTACCCGGTCCATATGATTCTGTAGGAATCTTGTGTGATTGAGAGCCACAATTTTGAACTGTGCAGGATTGGGTCTTTTCTTTGTATAACCAGGTGAGTACACCTGTTTCTTCCTCAAATTCTTGCTTGGACACTTTCTTTGTGACAAAGCTCCCATTATAGATGACTTTTGGTGCTCTGATTGCTAGTTTTGTCTTTTTTGAGGGTTGTCCATAAGACTTAGGTGAAATTGGGAGAGAAGTGAGAGACAACATAGGTTCCATTCTATATTCTCCCATGCCGATGTCTTTGATTTTGACCTACTTCATTACATCCTCTACTTTAGAGTTAGAGGTTGTGTTACTCTGTTTAGTGGCGGATTCCCTGTTGTGTGGAACAAGTTTGTCTACACTTTCTTGCAAAGCATTGCAAGAAGTTGTAATGTCTACTGGTATAGTGACCTCGACTCCATCATAGGGAAATTTTACACATTGGTGATAGGTTGATGGAATAGCTTGCATGTCATGGATCTAGGGTCTTCCTTGAAGAATGTTGTAGGCCAGTGGGAGATCCAGTACTTGGCAGGTGACATCTCTGATTACAGGTCCTGTTCTGATAGGCAAGACAATGGTTCCTTTTGAGGATCTTTCTTGTTCATCATATGCTTTTATGGTTATCCTCTTTTTAGGATCAATAGCATTTTCTGACCATCCCAATTGTGTCACCAATTTGTAGGAGCAAATATTGAGGCCAGCGCCTCCATCTATCAACACACGTTTGACACGACGGTTTTGGATTAAGACTTCTATATGCAAAGGTTGGTTATGGGGGTGACTTAATGAATTGTCATCTTCTTCTGAAAAGGAGATGTATTGAGGAGATGTAAGATGTCCAACCATAGTCTGGAACCTGTCTAAATCAAGGTCATCAGGAACATTGGATCCAAGCAAAGCTTTGTCTAGAATGGCTCTGTGAGCTGGAGATATTCGAAGCAACTCAAACATAGAGATTTTTGCATTAGTGTGCTGGAGTTGTTGAACAATGCTATAAGATGTAGGCCTTGTATCTTTTGGATTGGAAGATTTTGAAACAACCTTCTATTTGGAAGCAGATGAAAGATTGAAAGGTATCTTAGGGACATTAGATGAATCTGGGATTTGTCCTTTTAGATGTGTCGGAGCTTGTGATCGAGTAACTACGTTAGCTGAGGAGTGATCTCTATCTCTTCGTACAATTGTGATGACATTGCAACTCTCAGAGAGACATGGTTCAACCATATTGATGACAACATTATTTCCAGGGTAGGCATAATTGACCTTTGCCCCCATATTAGGCTGAGAAGATGAAACTTCCTGACCATGTTTTAGAAATGGTTCTGTGAATGTTGTATGATCATTATTGCTCTTATGGTTGTCGATTAAAATCTCTTTAGCATCAATTTTGTCTTGTATGAGATGCTTCAAGCGTAAGCAGTTATTAGTTTTATGACCCTTGCCACGATGGAAGTCACAGAACTCATTCTCTCTCCACCACTTTGGTTTAGGTTTAGGGTCATATTGTTAGATCTAAGGTAGAGATATGATGTCATTAGCTAACAAAGTTTTCATAGCTGATTCCAAAGATTCTCCAAGAGGAGTAAACTTGCGTTTAGGATCTGAAGCCCAAGGTTTATATTCAGATGACTTTTTGTTTGCAGGTTTAGGTGTCTTCAGTTTTGAAGCCTTGATGGCCTTGGTGCCAAGAGTGAGATTAAATGTTGGTGCCTCAGATGGGGCATGGAGAGTATCAACAACACCATCTGTGACAATGCCTTTGTTCTTATTCCAAAATTTGACATTTTGGTTTTTGTCCTTTGGTTTGGAATTAGAACCTGTTTCAAACTTGTTTTCCTTGTAAAGGGATATGTCTCCCTTACGAATAAGTACATCTTCAATTTTTATGGCATTTTCTACCATCTTATCAAAAGAAGTATGATTTTGTATTTGGAGGTGATAATTGAGTTTCAGAATGAGGTTGTTGATGAATATTTCAAGTTTTTCATTTTCTGGAATCTGCCAAGCATAGAGTGAAAATTTCTTCCTCCAACGTTTGAGGAAAGTGAGAAGGGATTCTCCTAACTTTTATTTCAAATTGAAAATGTCGATCATGGTGACCGAGTGTTAGATGTTGTAGGAGTATTGTTGATAAAATAGTTTGATTAACTCCTCAAAAGTCTTGATAGTTGGAGGTATTTTAGAGAACCATTTGATAGCCACTCCTCCCAAAGATCGAGGGAAAAGGCACATTAAGTAAGTTGGTTCACGCATAAACTCCATGGATTGTGTACAAAATTCTCTGACATGATCTTGGGGGTCAGAGTTTCCATCGTATTTCTCATATTTGGGTATTTCCATTCTTTTTGGGAATGGTGGCATGTACAAATTTTTATCGAATGGAAAGGGGCATAAAGCCTCCATAGAGAATTCCATGGGTGTTTTCTCTTTTTCTGTCTGGTTAAGTTTGACTTGCATGGCATGCATTTGTTTCATCATAGTAGTGATGGGAGTTTCTTCCTCATATTTGATGATATCTTCAACATTGAAATTAGGAGGAAGTTTGGCTCCTTGTTGAGCTAGTTGTAAGAAATAAGCCTCTTTCTCTTCTCGTAAGAAATGTCTCATCATTCTTCGAAAGTCATCATTGTTTTGGTGATTGGTTATTTCAGATGGTGTGGGTTCTCAGTCCTCACCATATTTAGATTGATGACCTTGAGAGCCATGACTGGTTCCACCTTGAGACATGGCGGTATTTTGATTCTGTTCTGGTATTGATACTGGAGGGGTTGGTGGGTTACTTTCGTGAACTGATGGTAGAGGGGGTACAGTGTTAGACTCTTCTTTGGGTTTCTTGTGTGAGGATGCTCGAGTTTCCACCATCAATCTTTGGTGAATCCAAAAGAGAAAGATAAGACAACTGATAGATGACCTGATTTAGGACAAATCAAATGACACAACCCCGTTAAGATTGGTTTGGTTGATTGGGTGATAAATGATTTGGACGTAAGTGTAGGATACTATGCCCTAGTTGTATGGGTAGATGCCCAAAAGATGGCGAACACGAGTTCAAAACACCTAGCCATTGTTTGAGAATTGATTTGAGGTTGTCTTGACAAGGTTTTGACACAAGATGAGACCAAATTCAGATAGATGAATTAGAAGGCAAAATCAAGCTAAAAGGATCTCCTTGGAAAAATGGATTGGAAGCTATTGCTCTTTATTTCATTTCTGACATTGGGTTTCCTAATAGAACTATGTGAAAGCTTGGGATGACCGTGTTTACCAGAAAAGGATTCAACTATTTTGGATGTTTGAATGTTTTGAAACCATTTGTTAACAAGCACATGGGTTTGAACTATCAAGTAGTTGTAAATGCAGGAACTCAATTTTTATTTGTTAAACAAGCACGCAAGATAGCAATCAGGGAGTTCAAGCAAACCATTGTTTTCAAACAATGAGCAAGGGACAAAGCAACCTTGCACATGAAGAAAGATAGTGACTTAGTATTTTTACTCCCTAAAGAACTATTTGTGTATGTTCTCAAAATATTTTTCAATTACGCACATAGTCCTAGCAAGAAAAATTTGGTTGCTCTATGGTTCGTAGTAATGGTTTGACTCTGTGACTTTTATAATTTCAAGTGGGTGAACTCCAATCCCAGTGCACCAGGGTTTTGACACATTCCAAGAATGTAATCAATTGGAGATGCTGAGGAGTTCTGACAGCCCGACAAGAAACTACACCCGTGGAGATTTCTTCCACAAAGATATTTATATAGTGGTTGTCACTACCATGGCGAAAATGGCTATTACCGCTTGAGGTTCCATCCACGTGGTTGACCCAATAAAGGGAATGTCCACTACGGTTAACCCTCTCTAAAAGGTGACTCACAAAAGGGACCACATTGGGACTTGGTTTGGATCCAAGGATTTGAGTTTCTAATACTACCCAAAAATGGAATAGAGCATAGTCCTCTAGCCTCTTCACCTCACCAAAACATAGCAAACAAGGTTCATCCGACATGCTAAGACTGAAATGGTCTCACCAAGGTTCGTGATGTCAATAACTCATGGTCTATCAATCTCTCCGAAGAGAGAATGCATCGATCAATAAGTCAATGACTACAAACCTAATGGAACACAAGACATTTTCAGTATCCTCCCTACCTTCAAAGATTCTCTCATTGAGAAGAGCTTCGCTGGAAGCCCACTCTCTCAAGAACCACAAATAGTGTTTATAGGGCCTAATTATTATGTGAAACACTTATGCGTGGAATTGAATCTATATTCTTTTTAGAGCCCAAAATTGAAATGTGGTTTATGAAAGTATTGAATCACAGAAGCCATACACATGAGAGGTTCATTTTATTCCCAAAATTGAAATGTTGTAGAGATGTAATAGAATACCTCAAATCCTAGCAACGCAATTCACCTTTGTGTTGTTGTGTGTGAGCAATTTGGAAACATGTATATTTGCAAAAGATTAGAGTTAATTAACCTTAGAATATGCAAATTTGAGAGACATTTGATCAATTTTCACCCCTACTTAGCTAGATTTGAAAAGATTGAAGAACATTAGAGCACAACTTGAAGAAATGAACGTTGATTTACTTTGAATCCTACTTAGATGAGATTCCTTTGCCTTTAGGAAAATCAAAGATGTGAAGTTCTTTTTAGGTACTCCAAAAGGAAATGTGAGGATTCATGAACATTTAAAAATTGGATTTGAAATAAGTTGAATTCATTTTAGGTACGCCAAATCCAAATATGAGAGTTCATTTAGCCTTTAGTGATTGGATTGAAAACTAGTTGCATCAATTTTAAGAGCACCAAATCCAAATGTGAGGTTCTTTTTAAGCATTCTGAAGCTAAGTGTGAAGGTTGATTTTGCCTTTAGAAATTGGAAATGGAAGCATTTGAGTTCATTTTATGGGCACCAAATCCAAATGTGAGAGTTCATTAGCTTTAGAACTTGAAATGAGATGCATTAGAAGTTCATTTTAGACCCTTAGAATGGAATGGGAATAGCCAAGAATGAGACAAGAAAGTGGAAGAATGGAAGACAAGAAGAAGTGGAAGAAATAGTCTAATCTTGCAAAAATTGTTGAGGAAGCTTCCCAAGAGCCCTACAAGTACAAAAATATCACAAAAAAAAAATAAAATAAAAAAGGTTAGTATTAACGTCGGGTTCACCAAAATGTATGATTAGAAATTGGAATATATTGCATGCATATGACAGGATACATTTTGGTGACATGCTAGAGTTTCTTCCATTTGCTAAGTGAAAGATAAGCATTTCAATGTTGCTCGCAGTGACCCTTACGTTCACTTAGCAGGATGAGCATTTTTAATTTTACTTGTAGCAGAAAGAAGTCACTCAAATAGACAAGGAGAAGAACCAACCTCACCAAAGTGTCCATATAAAAGGAGTCGAGGTACACATGGCCATCCAATACGAGATGAAGGCTCTTACAAATGGACACCCCTCTTATATGAAGTCTTTAGATCATTGGAACTAAACCAACAAGCAGAAAGAAAGAAAAGATTGTGCCCCCAGTCATCACTTTCTAAATCCTGTAAAGGACATCATCGAAGAGCTCGAAGGGACACAATATGCAAAAAAAAATTTTAAAAAAAAAATCTCAATGCAAAACAGTAAGCATACAAAGAGATAAAAGCATGTGAATCATAGATTGTTTTGTTTCTATGTGCAAAATCCTTTTCTGGTAAGGAGATAGACTGACTAACCCGAATGAAGCTTCAAAGGACTCTAACTGGATATGACACGTCTAAAAATATACTCGAGGCCATAGGATATGACATTGATTGCCCCCAAGTGTTAAGCATTGATAGGATATAGATGCTTGAGTTGATTGGTGTACAGACCGACTTATTGAAAATTGAAAATGTAGAGACAAAATCGGGAGATATATACAAACTAAAGCAAGACTAAAAGTTGGGAAAGACCAAGATTGCACTGATAGATGGAGTGTTTTGAAACAAGTGGCACCCGTTTACCAGGTTTTCACCATCTTGGCAGAGATTTGATTTTTGCTACCAAGGTGCCTGTTTCCAGGTTTTCACCAAGGTACTTTTTCTTTTTCTTCTTTTTTTTCGTATTTTTTATATTTTTTACTTTTTTTTGTGAGTCATCAAGGTGCCTATTGCTAAGTTTTCACCAAGATGTTCATTTTTATTTTTTTCTTTTTTTTGTACTTTTGATATTTTTTTTACTATTTTTGTGAGTCATCAAGGTGCCTATTGCTAGGTTTTCACCAAGATGTTCATTTTTTTCAGGACTTTTTCCAATTTTAAAGATTTTTTCAAGACATTTTACCATAGACTGAATGCCCTAGGCATAGAATTTCTTCAGATGGAGAACGTTGATTGGTTCTAGATTGATGGAGAACGTTGATTGGTTCATATCTAGATTGATAGCAAATGAATAGTTGACCATTTTGTTGACCTTATTCGAAGAAGCTAGAGAATATCGAATACCTCGGTACTGGTCGATGTATGACAAGATTCCATCTTTGTTGATCACCTTGTGGATCTTGTTCGAAGAAGCTGGAGGGTATCAGATAGTTTGATCTCCATGAGGCATATTGCTCCTGGGATCTGGCCTCCTACCTTCTCTCATCAGTTTCCTCCTGCCTTCCCTCACCTGCATCCTTTGTCCATTCTCTCCATGCCGCCTGTGACATCAATGGACCTAGATCTCTCTAGGGACGTTTTATCATGAGCTTTGGCCTCACCTGTCTCCCATCCGCACTCTCATCACTACCATCTTCATTCCTTCTACTTTCTTTCATTATGCCTACTACCTTTTCTTCTCCCCACTAATGATATTTCTTTCTTCACCTTCTTCTTTGATACACTTGATGTGTTTTCTCTTGTAAATTTTTCATGGCCTTTTCTCTTGCTAAATACCAATCATTCACGCCTACGCACCCTACTGCTATTAGCTCATCTTGTCCTTATACCTATTGTATATAGCGTGGCGGCACCTCTTCCTAAAAAATAAATCTTGTCAGAAAATATTGAAATTTTCTTCATCCGCTGTACACATCCTCGTCAATCTTGCAATAACATTTGGTCAGAAATCTTGTCCCATCAAGCCCTATACTTTAGCAGCTCCTAGGGGAGACTCTTGCCTAGCTATTATTGTGATCTCTCTCCTTGAGAATTTCCCTCATAACAGTCACTAGTGGTTCTCATTGCATCTGCCTACTCTTGTTGTCCTATTGTTCATCCTATGAAGTGAACGTGTGGGTCACTGTGAACATGCTTATCAGATGCTGGGGCAAGTTCTTACTTGTGCATCTCTATAATATCCTCAGAAAATATTAAAAAAAAAAAGAAGATAAAATGTCTTGAAAAATGTGTAAAAATATCAAATAAATTTTTCAAAAATCCTAAAAAAAATAAAAAAATAAAAAAATCACATACTTGAAAATCTGTAATAAATTTGTTCATAATATTTTCCTTGTCTTTGTTTTGACTTCTGCTTGTTGGACGATCTTCTGAGATCCTGAGGCATTTGTTCATATGTCTTAGGAAAGATGAGATCACTCTCTGTCTGCTATGTGTTTGTTTACACAAATGGATCATTGTCCTAGCTTTCTATGCTAGGTATGACATATCCACTTTTGCAACATCAAAATAAAGCTCTAATGACGTGAAGTGCACTTATGAAAGCAAGTATCATCACCAATCATCTTTGCTCTATCTAACATTCCTTCCATCAAACTTATCTAACCTCAATCTTTTCAAAAAATTATCCTCGAATCAATTTCTGCTCAATTTTTCGAGGGGGCATCATATCTCTCTTTTGTCAATCCACTGAGGCACATTGCTCGGGGCAATCTAATCTCAACCCCTAAAAATCAATTCTGACTGGTATTTGGGAAACCTAACCTAGATTCCAGAAATCAAAACTCTGTTCTAGAGATAATCTTGAAATCTACACAACACTTGGGGCTTATCAGATTCATCAAAATCCATATCAATCTGGTATTCTTTTAATCTTGTTAACTATATCAACTTTTCGTAACTATCGGTTCATCAGTGCTATTTCCTCGATTCTTCATAACTAAAGGGTTCAGATGTGATACCAATGTGATTCTTATTGACAATCGGGTCTAGAATTGGTCACTCACTTCTTTGTAATCATAGGTTCAGAATCAGTCATCTTATCACTTGTTTATAATCATCGGTTCATTATTGGTACCATTAACATCTCAAATCTTTGGTCGATCAAGACCCAATCTAGACATCAATCATCATATCAGACTATTCTTTGAACCACTACGCTTCACGCAGTAATTCAAAAAGGGGCAAAATGTAATACCCCAAAATTGGCCTCAGTATATCAATTTTTCTAAATCATCAAAGTCCTATTATACTAAACAATTATGTCTTCTAATTTACTCTACTTGACTTAGTGTCAAATACAGAAAACCTTAAATCTGTCTTAATCACATGCTACATTTAATATAATGGCTAAACAAACCCTATGATTGATTAATTTAAAGTCCTGGTACTTTTATTAATTAAATCCCCTTCTTCTATTAATTTAAATAAATACATTTAAATTAATTCACATTTCCCTTTTTAACCCACTTGGAATTAAATATTACATTTAATTCTATTTTCTTCTATTAATTTAAATAAATATATTTATCTATTTAAATTAATTCATAGTTCTTTTATTTATCCACTTGAAATTAAATATTATATTTAATTCTATTTTCTTCTATTAATTTAAATAAATATATTTATCTATTTAAATTAATTCATATTTCCCTTTTAACCCACTTGGAATTAAATATTATATTTAATTCTATTTAAGCACATGACTCCTAATTCTAACCAAACTCATCTTTCTTACCCACCCATTAAAATTAAAATAATGATTTCTTCAACTTTTAAAGTCTTCACTTCTCCTCTCAAGTCAAAAACAACCACATAGAAGAAATATACTTTGTCCAAATAATCCAAAACTTCACAAACTCGGATTTGGACTTTGGGGTTATTTTTGGAAGCTCTTTTATGAGTCTTGGGCCACCTAGTGACCAAAAATCAACACCTAACCCTAAGTATATCAAGTGGGGAAGCTAAAATTGACTTTAACTACCCTCTAGAAGCCTCTTAACCCCTCCAAAACCTCACTTAAGCATTCCATACGAATTTGGGTAGGTTTCATTTTTCAAAGTGGATCCACCCATACACCCCCCATCCACCCACTTTGAATTAAATAATTCAAATGAGAGAATCTCAACCCTTCATTTTCATAAAATCCTAACTGTTGATTCTCCTAAAAATCTTATAAATAAGACTTCATTTTCCTTTACAAAAAGAGCCTTCATTAGCATTGTTATTATAGATCTAAGGGATCCAAATTCTTCTATTCTATCTTCTATCTATTTCTAAATCACACTCCTAGTATTCTCATAGCATTGCTTTCAAACATATAGTGCATTTCAAGGCATTTGGAGAGCTACATCAACCCATCTTTGGGAGAAGAAAGGAGGACATGGGAACTAAATCTTGGAGGGAGTTTAGATAAATTTCTATTCTTCATTTTCTAAGTTGTTTCTCATGCGTAAATTAGAGTTACTTTGCAGGTTTGTTTGTATGAATCTTCTGGTTATTTCATATGTATGCAATCTATTCCAATTTCTAATCATACACCAGCTGGTTGTTGATAGTGTTATACTGATAGAAGAGTGAGATTTTGGGTATTTCCAATTTTTGTGTTGTTTTGATTGTATATTGATCCTAAATATGTTAATGAGAATACTATTGAGTTCCAATCTTGCATTTGTGTATATCTTCTTGTTTCAGTTCTAAGCTCATATATGTTAATGTCACAAAGTGTGTTAGCATAAATTGGATAAGGTGCTTAATGCATTGAAGGATTTGAAGGCACCTACAAATAGGAACATCAGTGCTCCTGCCAATGAGAGGCCTCAGTTCAACAACAATTTCAATAAACAGAATAGATTGCAGAACTACCCCTACAACACACAATGGAAGGATGGCAAGCCTATTGTCCCTACTGTAAGAGGTAACAATGACAGAGGTGTCCCTGACCCTCTACAAAAGGCTTCATGGAGGACATACCTTGGTGTGTTGCATGCCAGTCCCCTCATTCTACAGAGCATTGTGTGATTGCACATTCTATCGCTGCAAATCAAGATTGTGGCAATGAGGAGATAGATCAAGAAGAAGATCAAGATGATGTTGGATGCAACATGGCTTCTTCATATCTAGGATATGAAGATGATTCTAATTTTGATGAAGAGGCAGATGTAAATGTAAAGAGACACAATCAGACCCTTTTTCATCAAGAAGTTTTTTCTGATAGTGAAGACATTGATAGGAAGACATGTAATATGAACTCTTCTTCTGAGCCAGTAAATTTGAGAAGGCCTTCTAGAGAAGAGATGGATAGGATTACTGCAGAAATGATTGCACAAGTGTAAACTAGAGGCATGGTGGCAAGGAATACAAATGAGAAAGCTGCATGAATGTTCATAAAGATTACCAACTCTAAAGAGACTAATGAGAACAAATCAAAAGGTGATCACATGGTAAAATTCAAGAATGTAAAAGGTAAGAATTGTGAGCCTAAGGGAGTTTGAATTGAAAAGATTTCTAGTGAGATTGAGAGGCCAGTTAACACAATGGCTAAGATTGAAAAATTGAGGGTGGTCAATACACCTAATGTGTTAGATAAGCAAAAGGATGTTAAGGCAGTGCAGATTGAGATTCCTTCTTTTGCTCCTGTTGATATGTTATCTGTATTGTCCCAAATTACAGTTAAGGTTCCATTGTCAGAATTGTTGAGGATCCCTGAACACAAAGACAAAGCTATTGCATGGGTAGGTAATGTTCATAAAAATGATGTTGCATGCAATGGATCTCATGATAAAGCTTTGAAAGGTGTTGCTGCTCAAGGAATTGTCTCTCAAATTCCTCCAATATACTTGGATAGTTCTGTCAATGCCAGCCTTGAAAATATTGATCCATTCTTTTTAAGTGTTCTTGTGAATGGAATGAAGTTGAGAAATTGTATGATTGATAGTGGTGCCTCTAATATTGTCATGCCTTTCAAAATCATGGATAAGTTGGGCCTTAAAGTTGATACAGTACAAGGTAGATGTTGTGCAATGGATTAGAGGGAGGTACCAGTTATTGGGACTATCAATGCAATGCCATATAGGCTGGCAACATATCCAGAGAAAGAGTTAACAATGAGTGTTTTGGTGGTGGATATCCCTCCTCATTATGGGATGCTGCTATCTAGAAGATGGAGTGTTGCCATGGGTGAAAGTTTACAGTGTGATCTATCCTATGCCACTTTCAAGATTGATGATCAGTTTGTCAAGATTGAACGAGAGCTAGGGGTATGCCACATGATTGAGAGAAATATTGATAATGAAACTACATGTTTTGTGGATACTAATATTAATGCTTTTAGGGCAGAGATCCCTGTATTTGAAGAGGAACCTATTTTGTCACCTATCTTTGTTGAGGTAAGTGCTAATTCTGTGAAGGGTGATTTGTGGGTAATGTACTTTGATGGTGCAAATTGCAAAGATGGTGCAGGAGCAGGTATTTTTCTTATTTCTCCTGATGGAAATACCTACAAATTTTCTTTCACATTGAATTTATTTTGTACCAACAATATAGCAGAATATGAGGCTTTTTTGTTAGGATTGAGGTTGGCACAAAAGCATGGTATTAAGTGTTTAAGTGTTGTTGGTGATTCTAAGTTGGTGGTGTCCCAAGTTAGGTCAGTGTATGCTTCCAAGAACAAGAGGTTGAAACAATATAGGAATGCAGTTTGGGATTTGATTGAACATTTTGATGCCTTCAATATTGAGTGGAAGGATAGGAGTAACAATAAGATGGCTGACTTGTTAGCTAATATTGCAATCAATCCCAATGATATTACATTTTTTGGTATCTCTAAAGTTGGAATTTAGGCTAGGCCTAGCATACCAGACAATATTGAAAATTGACAAGTTTTTGATGATGATAATGATATCTTGAAGTTTATGAGTTATGAGGATCAGTATCATGGTCAGGAATTTGATTGTTTAGCCTTGGTTGAGTCAGTAGAAGGAAGGGAGGTTGTCTTTGGCAATGAGGTCATTCAGCTTAGAACCAACAAGGTACCCAAGGGGCTTGTTGTTTTGGAGACTGTCTTTGATAACCAAGATAGAGTTCAAAATAATATCAAAAGAGAAGATCATGCTGATCTAGAGGAGATAAATCTTGGAACACATGAGGCACCTAAGAAGGTATACATTGGTAGAGATATATCTCAAAAGGTAAAGAAATCTTTGATCGAATTATTGAGAAAATTCAGGCATGTTTTTGCATGGTCATATGATGACCTAAAGGTTAATAGAGAAGATTTGTTTCAGCATATTATTCCATTGAAAGAAGATGCTAAACCTTTTCGGCAAAAACAAAGGCCTATTAATCCCACTTTGGCACCCAAGATGCAAGAAGAGTTAATGAAGATGAGAGATGCTGGAATTATCAAGCCTATAAGGCATTCTTCTTGGGTGTCAAACCTTGTTCCTATGAGAAAAAAGAATGGTGACATTAGGCTTTGTGTGGACTTCAGGAATCTGAACATCAGCTCATTAAAGGATAATTATTGTCTGCCCAATATGGAAGCTATGTTGCATAGAGTAACCAGATCAGAATTGATGTCTATGATGGATGGTTTCTCTGGCTACAATCAAGTCATTGTCAAGGAATCAGAGCAATTCAAGATAGCTTTCACAACACCTTGGGGGACATATGTTTATGTGAGAATGCCTTTTGGCCTCACAAATGCTGGTGCTACTTTTCAGAGGGCAATGGATGTTGCCTTTTCAGATTTCATAAATGATTTCCTTGTTGTATATCAAGATGATCTAACTGCCTATTCCAAGGAGGAAGAAGACCATTGCACTCATTTAGAAAGAATATTTGTGAGGGCCTTGGAATTTGACATTTCTTTGAACCCAAGGAAATGTGCTTTTGGTGTCATTGAAGGTAAGTTGCTTGGCCACTTAGTTGGGAAGCAAGGAGTGAGAATTGACCCTGAGAGGGTAGCAACCATTGATAAAATTCAGAGACCAAAGAATGTTAAAGGAATTCAGTCCTTCTTTGGTCAGGTCAATTTCTTAAGGACGTTTGTGACAAATTTTTTAGAGGTTACTAGACCTATTTCTAAGATGTTGAAGAAGGGATCTGCAATCAATTGGGAGGGCGAGTTTGATGAGGCTTTAAAAAATATCAAGCAGGCTATCAAAGATGCACCAGTGCTTAAGGCACCTGATTATAATGTCCCAATGCATATCTTTTCCTTTGCATCTTTTCACACTATTGCTGTAGTTTTGTTACAAAAGAATAATAATGGTTTTGAGTAGCCTATTGCATTTTTCAGTAAATCTTTATAGGCTGTAGAATTGAAATATGACATAAATGAAAAATAGGCTTATGCACTTGTGAAGGCAATCAAGGCTTTTAGGTGTTACTTGATGGGAGCAGTTGTGATTGCTTTTGTGCCAAGTGCAGTTGTGAAGGATATTTTCTGACAACAAGAGGTGTTTGGAAGAAGATGCAGATGGATCAATAAGATCCAAGAATTCAATGTTGAGGTCCAGATTGCTAAGTTGGTTAGAGGACAAGGATTGGCAAAACTGATGGCCCAATCCAATCTTGATGCGAATTAGGTAAATCATTCTAAAATTGATTACACATGTGATATGGATGATTGTATCTGGTATCAAGATATCATCTATTACTTGAGAAGTATGAGATGTCTAGATAACATGAATGATAATCAGAAAAGGACATTAAAATTACAGGCCATCAAGTATGTAATTGTGAAGTGTAAATTGTATAGGAAGAATTTGGATTGCATATTTTTGAAGTGTGTAGATGAAGATCAAGCTAACAAGTTGTTGAAAGAAATGCATGAGGGAGTTTGTGGTGGGAATTATATGGGTAAAACAACTGCTCATAAGATCTTGAGAGCAGGATTCTGGTGGCCCACAATCTTCAAGGATGCAGAACAGTTGGTGAGGAGGTGTGATGCTTGTCAAAGGTTCTCTGGTAAGCTTAAATTTTCAGGTAATGTGCCATTAAAACTAGTAGAAGTTTAGGTTCCTTTCCAACAATGGGGAATTGATTTCATAGGGGAGATACCAAACAAGTCAAGTGGAGGACACTCATGGATCTTAGTTGCCACTGATTACTTTACAAAGTGGGTAGAAGCTATACCTACAAGAAATGCAACTAGTAAGGTGGTAATTGATTTTATGATGAATAATATTGTTACAAGGTTTGGGTGCCCTGAGAGAATAGTAAGTGATAATGCCATGTGCTTCAGGTCTGCTGAATATAAGGACTTTTGCAAAGGTTTGAGAATTCAGATTTCTAATTCCTCACCTTACCATCCACAAGGAAATGGTTAGGCAGAATCTACTAATAAGAGTTTGATTAAAATATTAAAGAGAATTCTTGAAAAGAATAAGAGGGCATGGAATTCAAAGCTACCATTATCTCTATGGGCTGATAGGGTAACTGTGAAGAGGGCAATTGGTTGTGCACCATTTGACCTAGTATATGGAATTCATGCAAGAATGCCTCAGAATAACTTATTGGAAATCTATAAATTTGTTCAGTTATATGATGATGACATAGATGATGAGATGCAATTGAGAATTGAGGACCTCATTAGGTTAGATGAAACTAGAAGAGAATCAGTTGCAAGGAATGCCAAATTACAGTTGCAGGTTAAGAATTTATATGATAAGAAGACTGTTGACAGAAAGTTTGAACCTGGTGATTTGGTGTTAGTTTGGAATGCCAGACTAGAGGATAGGGGAAAACATGGTAAATTTGATCCTATCTAGCTAGGGCCATATCTAATTCATGAGAAATGGGGCCAAGATTCATATATGGTCAAGGAATTAAATGGTGATATTCAGGAATTGCCAGTTCATGGACAATTCTTGAAGAAATACTTCAATTGAGGTATTCTATTTTCCATGAACAGTAGTTAGGTTTGTATATATTATAGATTCTATAAATAAGCTGCTTGCCCCTGCCCTGTTTTGTCCTGGTCTGTCAGTTTTTGGTCATGTTGCCTGTTCTGCCTTGCTTTTTCCCTGTTGTTTGCTTTTTTTTCCAGTGGGATGGTCTGCTTTAAACCAGTGATTCTAAGTCCTTGCTATGCCTGTAGGAGGCATACATCCCTAGACAGAGCCATTGTTAGCACGTGCAAAAAATTTCATGGCTCTAGCTCTCTTCCCCTGGTCTCTGTAATGTTTTTCACGTCTCCGGCTAACACCCTTGGCAATTTTTTTAAAAAAATCTAGCCATTGGATCCTTAAATTTAAAATTGCCCTGGCCCTATTTTATTTTCACGTTACCTTTTTGCGGGTCACTTAAAACTTTTAATCCGCATGTGCCTTTTTTTTTAAAAAAAAAGACTTCTTTACATGTCGCGCGGTTAGGTTTCATGTGTCGGTGGGTCCCCTTTAATCTTTCCTAAGTTCCCAGCGCCCTGCAAGTTTTAAATTTTCCTAAGTCCTGAGCTTTAATTTTTCCTATGTTTCGGCAGCCTTTATTTTCCCTGGGCCCAGCTCTGACACCATCTCCATCTAACGGTGGGCGTATGATCGCAAGCGATGTGTCAAACGCATGAGATCTTAAGACTGCCGTTGATCTCATTGGATGACGTTGCCTTTCCTTTTAAGTGGGTCCACATGTCAGGTGTGCCATGTCAGCATTTTCTTATTGGTCCACAGGTAAACAACTCAGCATGTGTCAGTGGGTCCTGATCCTATCAGTGAATCGACAAATGATGTATAATCTTATGGGTTTTGTTAGAGGCTTAAGATCTTGCGACGGCCGTTGATTTTGTTTCCTGTCAGATGGTTATCAAAGATGGGAGGAGATTCTTGATCGATGGTTGGTGTGTAAGTGCATAGAATCTTTTGAGCCTTTCAGATCTTGCGCTAGCTGTCCGATCTTCCAGGCGGCTTAATGTTCTTAGTAGGGCCATTTGCTAGGTGGTGCAGGATTGTTCAAATTTTATTAGTCGACATGAATGATGTGGCAAGGTGGGGTCATTGTCAAAGAGATCAGTGATGAGGACATGATCTACGGTCGGTGTAAGTTCTCATGAGTTTTGTCAGAGCTATGAGATCTTACGCATGCCGTCCAATTATAAGGATTATAGAAAGTGGGTCCTGTGTCAGTGGTGACTGAGCAATTACAACGAGTGGTGTAGTGACACGTGGCATAAAGTGGGCAGAGGCGGGGGTCTACGGTCTAGTAGTTCGGATAAATATGTTTAGCGGCCCGACAAGTTTCAATGGGTTTCGCTCATTCGCGAAGAAAAGTGGCGATGCTCCAAGTTGACTAGCGATTCAGCGAACAAGCATTCGCGTAATCGCTAAACTAAATGGCAGAGAGATAAAGTTTTCTATGAACTGGAAAAGGTATTCGGTTGCCAGTTCGCTAAATGTGACTAGGGTCTTTTAAAAGGTAAATCATAAAGCCCGCGAAATTAAAGGATCTGACAGTCAGAACTTAAAGTTGACCTAATTTCAAATGTTGACCGCTGATTTGCTGCTGGTGCCATAAGGTAGCCATTTGATTTCAAATTTGAATTTATAGAGGGTTCCTGCAACCAGAAGGACTACAATTCAATACAGAAGCGACTGGTGCTGGTGGGAGATGATCTGTTTACTGTTGTAGTGTGGTCCATGGTGTTCTTTGATTGTCTGCAGGGTTTTTACTATGTGGTTTTGTGCTCGAGGCGTGTTGCAGGGTTGACATTTTGAGTGTTTTTGTGGTTCTTAGTACCTTCACAGAGAATTTTTCATGATTGAGGATCATTCCAGGATTTTCTTTCTCCTGGTTGCCTGGGTTTCCACCCCTGTAATAACTTTATGACCATTTCCAGTTGGTTGGGTGGTTGAAACCCTAACCCTAAGTCATCTGTAGCTTGTTTCATTCTCTTTGAGAATTCCAAGATGACTAGGGAGTATAAGTTACAAAATTTTGACTGAGTAGGGGTTCCAAACTTTCTTTGGTCCCAACTAGTTGTTGATAGTGTTATACTGATAGAGGAGTGGGATTTTGGGTATTTCCTATCTTTGTGTTGTTTTGATTGTATATTGATCCTGAATATGTTAATGATAATACTATTGAGTTCCAATCTTGCATTTGTGTATGTCTTCTTGTTTTGATTCTAAGCTCATATATGTTAATGTCACAAAGTGTGTTAGCATATGGTAAACAAAGAGTATTGTGAAGTCATCTCTGAGTTCCTAACAAAGTTAGGATTAAAGTCTTTTGGGTGGGTTCAGTGAGTTTACAACCAAGTAAGAATTTGATGTCCTTGTGTTTGAGGGAGAGGGGTAATAGGCAAAGCACTTATCCTGAGCCCAAGAGTGTTTGAGTCAAGATCTTCAGCTGATGTATGTAATTGGGTGACTCTTTGCCCTAGGTTAAGGCACTGGTCCATCTTCTGGAGGCATTTCATTGTCATCAACCACACACAAACATTCAAATGATAAAATCTTAAAGCAGTTAGTAAAGAGTATATAGTTGTATATAATTTAGTGATTCCTTTCAAGAAGTGAATCAAGGGTACACCCACCTGAGCAATAAGGCTCAAAGTGTAGGAGGATCTCTCTTGATCCTTGTTAATTGGCCCTCTTCCTTGTAGACTTTGGAGTGGTGATAGAGTCAAAGTTATATTAAAGTTAACCATCAAAGTATAAATCTGCAAGTTGAAGATCAAAAGGAACTCCCAACAACACATTTAAACACAAAGCCACTCATCATGGGGTCTCCATGTAGGGTTAGGGTCACCAAAAACTTCTAATGGTGGTAGTCGGGTGTAATGTGGATCTCATAAATAGACATATCACACTTAATTGAACGCGATGAGGCTAGGCTAGGGAAATTGGCTAATGTGTCATCTTCGAGTAACCCCTATTGGGGAAGTAGGCACACTCAGACCTGTGGAGCTAGGTGGAGTCGATGCTTGATACTTACAACCATTACAACCTTCCATGTCAAGTGTAATTGCTCATACATATAAAATAGTTGAAGCACATATATGGACAATTGTGGCTATTGAAAGGGAATTTTAGTATCGTAATCATTCTTATGAATTCAAATGTTACAATACCACCCCTTGCATTTTAGTCATCATCTACAATTCTAGCTATACTAACTAGCATTTAATGTAAAATATACTTACTTCATTTCACATACAAGCTAGGGTTTAGAACCATATTACCTTCTTGCAATGACAAGGTTGGAATGACACTACAAATAGATGATATTGAATTTATGAAGGCTAATCTAAAATAATTTTTTAGTGTTTTGTAAAGGATTCTAAACACCGGACAAATGAACACAAATAAATGTTAGGTTGTTGGGATTTTTTTGTTTGCCAACGAGATTTACCAAATACAGAGCAATTCCTGTCTAAGCATTAGAGTAGAGAAACCACAAAAAGAATCCTTATAAAATAAGCCCTTGAAAATAATGAAAATTGTTAATTTATGAAAGGACAAAGAAACATATCTAGATAAAAATTAGAGAACATTGGAAAATATCTGAAGACAACATTGAGAGAAATCCCCTTATTTACACGTAGCTATCTTGTATTGAAGCAAGAAATCTCATTGATGTATTATTCATGAGAACAAATTTCATCAAGGAAAATCAAATGTAGTATTCGTGGGAACAAATTTAGTATCCACTAGAACAAATTTCATTAAGGCAAAGTAGAGTAAAATATGATTATATTTATAAAACTAATATTGACTTGAAATAAAATTTCTTTAATTTTCTTTTAGAGCCACACCATCAAATATTTCTTCCCATTGTGCCATAGTGGGTTATGTCTTTTGACATTAAAAGGATTGTAGGTCATAATATCATTTATACATTTAAAGATAAGGTTCAAAATTTGCAATCATGAACATTAATTTTATAGGTACAAAATTGACCCAAATTGATATACAGCCACACAACTCACATATCCTAACCATCTCAAGCATCTCATTTCAAATCCAATTCTAGAAACTCGATATCAAACATTTATCATCATTTTTTTTAATCTCCAACTCTAAACTATCCATTTTAACATAGATATCATAATATTTTTTAGCACCAACTCTATACTACTCATTTAGTTTTGTTATTATGTACTATATTTTTTTGATTTGATAAGTGATATAAAATTTATCTATTTATATTTATATTTATATTTATATACTTTCTAGATATATATGTAGGATATTTGGTTTCTTTTAATAAATAAAGGGGATAAGAAGAACATAAACAAGAACAAATGGAGATCAATATCATTATTTTGAATGTTTTGCTACTTTGGAAAGTCTTCTACATTCTTGTTATCAACAATTATGTTAATTAGTTGACATTATTGACATTTTGATACAATAAATTTGGAATGTTCTCCATGTATTTAAACTTAATTTAATTAAAAAAAAAGAGTAGAGGTCAAACTATTTGAACCTTGGGCTTCTACTTGTCCTTCTTAAAGGAAATTAATTTTATAATGAAATGTGAGAGTTATTATATTGATAAGTATAACTACAATGTAAATGATGGGGATTTATGATCTAATGAGTAGAAACTAAAAACTTCTTAACATAACTTTGATTATTACTCACATATTAAACATTCATTATACATTTTTGCACACAAATTTGTTTATAAATTTAATAAAGTAGCATATATATTTGAACTACAATGACATGCAAGAGTTATTATATTGATAAGTATAACTACAATGCAAATGATGGGGATTTATGATTTAATGAGTAGAAAAGTTAAAAATTCCTTAACATAAATTTGATTATTATTCACATATTAAACATTCATTATACATAATTGCATACAAATTTGTTTATAAATCTAATAAAGTAGCATATATATTTGAACTACATTTATTTAAAAGACATGACATATATTAATCTAATTTTACCTAACTAACCTAGATGTCACATATATAATACATAAGCTTCAAGATAGACATATATCTTTCAACATAATAAATCTAAAAGGCATTACGAAATATAGAACTTGAGGTTTCTATCTAACCCATATCACATATCTAATACAAACACTTTAAGACTAATATCTATCAACATTGTTTAAATAAATGTATTTAAAAAATTACCTATTTGAAAAATATAGGGATATTAATTTAAAGGTGTCAATCAACCTAAAAGATATATTTAACATATTATCTATCTAAAAAACACTAAGAAATATCAATATTAAGTGCCTATCTAATCTATATCACATATATAATATATGCATTTTATGATATCTCTTAACACATTTTAAATAAACGTATGTAAACTATCATCTATTTAAAAAATGTTTGAGATATTAATTTTGAGATGTTGCCCTATCTAACCCAAAAGGTGTATTTAAATACCATCCATTTAAAAAAAACCTAAGATAAATCAATCTTAAGGTGCCTCTCTAACCAATATCACATATATATTATGATAACTCTCAACATCTTTTAAGTATACAAATTCAAAACATTTATGATAATTTTAATAGAATGATTAATGGTGAAAAAATTAGTTGAGATCTTTTAAATATTAATCATATCAATAAAGAAATGAACTTTTTCCTCAAAATTTATTGGCAAGCATATAATATTTTAAGTTGTTTTTTTAATTTTTTTTGTTAAAGAGCAAGATGGTTTGATTGTTGACTAGTTTTTTACTTTTTACTTTTTATGGTGACTAGAGATAATGTATGAATACATATGCTCTCTACATTTCATTCTGATGATGGCAAAAAACTACTCTTTATGTTTCATTAGTATGATCCAAACACCTGCTCTCTATGTTTCATCTTGATGATGGATCATAATAGGAGTTGTCAGAGGTGTTATTTTATGATTGTGTAGACAACTATCATATATATTTTTAATATTAAATATAATATACACTCAGAGATATCCTTCTTGATGAGTCTTTTGCACCTTTATGTGAGAAATTGATAAAAACAAGAGACACATAACCCCAATTTTTTGCATTCATTATTGAGATTTACCTTGAAGAGGAAACTTGTGAAAGTAAACAATAGAACATGTTTGTATAGCCATAGTATAATTGCATGAATGTTGGATGTGAGTTTCATTTCTTACAATATAGATATATGAACACACATTGGTTTAAAATAGTTCATTACAACCATATGAATCATTTTATTTCTCAAAGTAGATAAAATTGCACCATAGCCATTTAGACCATATATATATTTGTTACAAATATGACTATTGAAAAAAATAGAGAGATAAAAAAGAAAGTAAAGATTAAAATGCTAGTATAATTGAATAGTTTTTTAATTACAATTATAAATCAAAAGTCTAATTCAAATATTGTATTGCTTATTTAATAATAAGTTTAAAAACAAGAAATATTAAATGCCATTTTTCTTTGAATCCAGTTGTATTTGTATAAAACATAGATAGGTTTAAATCTATAGTTATAGAATGTTCTATCTATTCAATATGTGAAGATATGTCAACAATTTGCACATAATATGTACAAGATGTTATTAGATCTTGTCACAACACTTGTGTTATCACATAATAGTAGGTGTAAAGGTTGAGAAAATATTATTTATTTCCTTCAACAAATAGGAAAAAGCCTCGGTCATGAGTGCAAGAGGTTTTAATCAATAAGATTAGATTTTTTATTTTTTTAAATCAAATTACTAAAATTTCAATATATATCAACCATATAGATGACAAAAGTTTTTGAAAAATAAAATGATATGATTGAACAACTAAAATGGAAAATTGCTATCAAACAGATGCTATAATTACTTACATATCCACATGAACTAATAATAGGCACCACCCTGAGAAGGATATCTCTTAGCGTGCACACACTTATTAGGCACCACCTTGAAGAAGGATATCTCTTAGCGTGCACACACACACACACACACACACACACACACTAGTCTATCTAAAAGATATATAAAGTTATCAATCTTGAGGTATCCATTTAACCTATGTCACATCTTTCAAGATTTGTACCTTTCAAAATATTTTAAACAATCATTTATCTAAAACATAGAAAAAGTGTCAATCTAAAAAATATAAAAACCATCAATCTAAAACTATATTTAACCAACCAAGCTTTGTCACATATTAAATATGAACACGTCTTACAATATCTAATCAATTGATATCACATATTAAATATGAACACATTTTACAATATGTAATCAATTTATCACACACATTAAATATGAACAAATCTTATCACATCTAATCAATTTATATCATGTAATAGATGACAAAAGTTTTTGAAAAATAAAATGATATGATTGAACAACTAAAATGGAAAATTGCTATCAAACACATGCTATAGTTACTTACATATCCATAGCTACTTACATATCCACAAGGAACTAATAATAGGCACCTTAGAAGGATATCTCTTAGCGCACACACACAAGTCTATCTAATATATATATATATATATATATATATATATATATATATATATATATATATATATATATATATATATATATATATATATATATATATATATATATATATATATATATATATATATATATATATATATATATATATATATATATATATATATATATAGAATTATCAATTTCAAAATATCTATCTAACCTATGTCACATCTTTCAAGATTTGTACCTTTCAATTTTTTTAAAATAATCATCTATCTAAAACATTAAAAAAGTGTCAATCTAAAAATAGAAAAGCTATCAATCTAAAAATATGTTTAACCAACCAACCTTTGTCACATATTAAATATGAACAAGTCTTAAATATCTAATCAATTGATATCACATATTAAATATGAACACGTTTTACAACTAAAATGGAAAATTGCTATCAAACACATGCTATAGTTACTTACATATCCATAGTTACTTACATATCCACAAGGAACTAATAATAGGCACTTTAGAAGGATATCTCTTAACGTGCACAGACACTAGCCTATATATATATATATATATCTTGAAGTGTCTATCTAACCCATGTCACATCTTTCAAGATTTGTACCTTTCAAAATCTTTTAAATAATCATCTATCTAAAACATAAAAAAAGTGTCAATCTAAAAATAGAAAAGCTATCAATCTAAAAATATGTTTAACCAACGAACCTTTGTCACATATTAAATATGAACAAGTCTTAAATATCTAATCAATTGATATCACATATTAAATATGAACATGTTTTACAATATGTAATCAATTTATCTCACACATTAAATATGAACACATCTTATCACATCTAATCAATTTATATCATGTAATATATAAACACTTAACAACACATCTCATCATATCTAATCAATTTATATCATGTAATATATAAACACTTCACAACTAATATCTCTCTACCATTTTCAAAATATAATTTTATAAATTTAAAAATCAAAATTATTAATCCTCCTCCCAAACAAACTATTTAAAACAATAGAAATAAAAGTCAAAATTACATGTCCACATACCATAATATATAGATTCTCTAAACCAGCTTACACCTAAGACCAGCAAGGAACAGTTTTTCCGTAAAAGAACCGAACGGTTGCTTACCTAAACAATCTGCTTACCTAAAACGCATTGAATAACGACAAGCCTACATCATTGCAGGTATTAAACACATAATATTTAATATTTCATTTGTAAACGTTTAAACTTAATTGACTCGGAAATGTGTTAAATGTTTTATTACCATGTCTATAAAAAGGTCCGACTGCCACCTTAGATTGAGCGCATAAATTCTTGACGTCCGAGGGCTTTTCCTTTAACATTACATCATCATTAAAGGGGAAAAAAAGCAGAAATGCCTCAGATCATCTGGAGCGTACGCAGTCACTGTCAACACAATAATGACCGCCATTATTATGATGACTGATCCGCGACTTGTCAATCTGACGCCTGTTCTTTTAACTCTTTTTTAATTTTATCGCAGTTCCGCTCTCCGCTTTCTGTTCATGTGACGGTAAGTATGCTTTTTGGTTGTTTTGTTTGACTCGCCTGTTTTTTCATAGGTTGAGCTTTCAATTTTCGCGGACGAAAATAGGAGAAAGATCTTGCAATGTTTGTGTTAATTGGAGGAAAACGAGATTGAACTTTTGAATTTTTCTTCGTTGACGAAAATAGGAGAAAGATTTTATAATGTTTGTGTGAATTGGAGGAAACGAGATTGAATTTTTGAGTTTTTCTTCGCTGACGAAAATAGGAGAAAGATTTTACAATGTTTGTGTGAATTGGAGGAAACGAGATCGAATTTTTGAATTTTTCTTCGCTGACGAAAATAGGAGAAATATTTTACAATGTTTATAGTTATTGAACAAAAATGAGGTTGAATTTTTCTTTCACAGACAAAATTAAGATAAAGATTTTAAGCATTTATAATTATTGATAAAAAGATTGAATTTTAGAATTTTTGAATGTTCGATATTTAGAGAAGATAATGAGATCTGGATTAATCTAATTTTTAATAGATTGAACATTCAATTTGTTAGGAAAATAAGTCTTAAATTTTAAATATTTATATTTATTGAAGTAATATTGACAAAAATGAGATTGAATTTTTAAATTTTCTCAGTTTTATATATAAAGAAGAAAATGAGTTCTAGATTGATCTAATTTTTAACAGATTGAACATTCAATTTCTCTGCAGAGGAAAATAAGTCTTAAATTTTAAAAATTAATATTTATTGAAGTAATAAGATTCAGAAATTAATTTTTTGAGTTTTGAATTTTTGTTCATATTTACAACAGAAAAATAAGATGCTGGATTGACTTAATTTTTTTAAAGATTGAACTTTCATTTTTCTACAACTTAGATTTTAATAAATATTTATATTTATTGAAGCAAAATAAGGTTTAGAAATTGACTTTTTGAATTTTCACTTTTATTCATTTTACAATAGAAAAATAGTAAATAAGATTTGAGTTGACCTAAGTTTTTAAAGATTGAATTTCAATTTTCTTTTGACTTAAGTTTTGATTAATATTTACATTTATTGAAGCAAAAGCAAAATAAGGTTTAGAAATTGACTTTTTGAATTTTCACTTTTATTCATTTTACAATAGAAAAATAGTAAATAAGATTTGAGTTGACCTAAGTTTTTAAAGATTGAATTTCAATTTTCTTTTGACTTAAGTTTTGATTAATATTTACATTTATTGAAGCAAAATAAGATTTCTAGATTGACTTTTCAAATTTTCACGTAGAAAAATAAGATTTGGGTTGACCTGATTTTTTACATATTGAATTTTCAATTTTCTTTTGACTCAAATTTTGATTAATATTTATATTTATTGAAGCAAAATAAGATTCAGAGATTGACTTTTTGAATTTTCACTTTTATTCATATGCATAGTAGAAAAATAAGATTTGGGTTGACCTAAATTTTTACATATTGAATTTTCAATTTTCTTTTGACTCAAATTTTGATTAATATTTATATTTATTGAAGCAAAATAGATTTCGGAGATTGACCTTTTGAATTTCGCTTTTATTCACATGTATAATAGAAAAATAAGATTTGGATTGACTTAATTTTTAACATATTGAATTTACACAAGAAAAGCAAGACATGTATTGACCTAATTTTTTATAGATTGAACTTTCAGTTTTCTTTCTATTTATGAAAGAAAAAAAGACTCAACTATTGACTATTTATATTTATAAAGAAAAATCAAGATTTGGATATGAGTACTTGAATTTGACCTATTTTAGAAGAAAAGCAAGATCAAGATTTTGCACTCATATTTATAAAAGAAAAATAATTCAGATTTGGAACACTCTACTTATAGTAAATACACTTAAAGTAATTTATGAGTAAGTTATAAAAAGATACACCTAAATTTTTGGACTTCAAGCTTTCAAATTTCTTCATATTTACAAAAAAGAAATAATATCTAGATTTAGCACACTCATATTTATAGAAAAGACATAAGATCTAAATTTTGAATGTCTAAAATTGTTAATGTGACATCTATTACCATATCTTTTATTAAGATGCTAAATATAGCCAATAATTCATTAGTGGAGGCTATTAAAAGACTTGTCTAAGTCTTCAAAAATAAAAACTTAGACAAGAAAAATAATATTTAAATTTTAAACACTCATATTTATAGATTCATTTGAAAATATGAACCTGTCAATGTGAAGTCTAATTTCATAACTTTTTATTTTAATTGAATGATTATATCGACCACATGATAAACATTGAGATTAGGAAAAGACTTATCTTATTCTTAGACCTTAAAACTTTTAATGTTTTTCATATTTATAGAAGAAAAATAAAAATAAGATCTAGATTAATTTCATTAATTTCTCTAATACTTCAGACATTAAGCTTCAAACTCTCTTTAAATTTAGAAATGAACATAAGATTTAATTTTTTTAAGCAAAGTGCTACTATATTATTTTACATAAAACTTAAAATTTAAATGAATTAATCAAAATTCAATATCCAATATTTTAACTAGTTTAGTCTCTTCATCTAAACACTGAATACTTGTTATTTGAACAACTAAATTTCTCAATATAAAGTTTGTTCCTCGTAACTTTTTATTTTACTAAAAATATTCTGTTGTTGACGTAGGGAATAAACATGTTCACTGGTGAAAATTATAAAAAGACTAGTAATTTTTCTCTTCAAATACTCAAATTGCCATTTACTTCAAAATGTACAAAAGACAACACCTGTATTTTACAGAAAAAAACAAAAGGGCCCAGGTTTCGAACACCTGACCTCATGCTCCTCTCAATCGATGTCTTGCAATAAAAGGGGGAGAATGAAAAGCAATTTTATGCAGACTAAGCAACTGTCCCGAAATATCCCCTAACGAACACCGAACACCCACCGGCCGCTGGACATGTCATCCTCCGCCCATCCTACGTGGCGCGATCTGACGGTCCGATTTGTCACAAAGTGTTTATCGTACTAAAAGACGGCGGAGATCGTCACTGGGATAGACAGCTGGTCAACTGCACTTCTGTCCTTTTCATATATAACCAGCCCCTTGTATTACAATTTTCCCTTCTCTCTTTCTTTTTCTCTCTCTTCTGTTGCTAATTTAGGGGGCTTTGTTTTTTATAATTTTTTTCGTTACTTTTAATTTTTTTGGCTAATATACGGTAATCGCAACAGTAAATGGCTTCATCTGTTTTTCGCGGCTACAGGAGCTACAAATCCATGGCGGAAATCCACAGGTAAATTATTTCTGTGACTCATTTGGTTTGGTTCTAATTTTTTTTTCATCGATTGAAACAATGTCAAATTGCTGCCAAATGGCTCTGTAAAATTTCTCTTGTGAATTTTCTGGGTTTCTGTCTTTTTGGTTCAGTAATGTCGTCTATGGCTTGTATGTAGACAATGTATGTTCATTTATTTGCATTTCTGCTCTGGCACTTTCTGTAAGAATGGGATTTTTTTTTTGCTGGCAAATTTTTAATTTATTTTTTCGTTTAATGTTCATAGCCGATTTTTTTTTTTGTGCATTTAGTTTTCAATGCGTTGTTCTTTGGAATCAGAAGCACGATTTTAGTTATAATATGTTTGCTCTTTTTTTTTTCTCTTGTTTTAAAATTTTGCGCAGTGGGGTTTGGCCATCTTTGATCCGGTTGGTTGGAGCAAGTTCTTCGCCGGGAGCTGACATTGTTCTTTGAAACCCTAATATTTGTTTTTATTTTAACGTCCATTTCTGTTTGAGGGCGGTTTGGGATTTTTTTAAAGCCGTCAGCATAGCCACATAGGGTTTCTGGCATCTGATGACTGGGAGGGGTCTTGTACGAGGAGGTCCTTGGGGTGCCTTGGTCACGAGTCGTAGGGAGTTGCAGGTTTTAGCAGGTTATTGAGAACAACTTTTAGGATTTTATGGCGATTTATTTCTTATTTTTTTTCAGGCACAGATTCCCTTGTATTTTATTAGTATGATCTACCTTGACCCGTTTTTAGGAAATGGGGGGATGCTAGAATAGGGAAAGAGGATTCCTAGGGACTAGAAGTACCCCAAAAATTCTAGGAGAAATTTAAGAATTAGAAAATAGCAGAGAGATGTGGGAAGGTGAATCACTCTCAAGGTTTGGAAATGCGTTCCTGTGGAACACACAGATTTTATAACCTTAGGAGGCTTGGTCTTTCCTGGCTTTCAGCTTGTCTTTGCCTAGGAAAAATAAAATTCTCATTTCCAATGTCATATGTTCTTAATAAATACTGTTTGAGAGCATGAGTATTTTTTTTTCATGGTAAATCTCTGGTGATTTCATTTGTAGGACTTGGAGGGATGCCACAGAATCTTTATACCAAGCTGAAATTTATTAGCCCAACATCACAGATTTTACCAATATGCTTTGTACTAAAATATCACAGCATGTAATGTGTTGACCAGATTTATCCATGACCCATGATGTTTCCATGGGTACAATGAGATAAAGGGTATTTAGACGCTGTCACGACTTTATGCTCGTGAGTGTCATCACTCTCATGTCTTACACCTTGGATAGAGGCAAATAATTGCCTTTTTTAATGGTCAAGGCTCCCTTAATTATCTAGGAGCTACACGTCCTCATCTTTACGCTGTTATGTTTGTTGTTATAACACAGAAATTCTAGTTAATCTGAGACACCAGCTATGTTGTTATACTGTACTTGGATCAAGGATGCATGAAAGTCAACTCCTCCACCAAGCCACACTAATGTTGATATTTGAGACTGCTTAACGTTTGGACCAGATGTTTAGGTTTTGAACCTGGATCATCTCTGTAAGAAGCACCCTATCTTCTTGTTATATCCATAGCACCCATATTTGGACTTATTTCAGGCTTGACAAGACTGACCTACCTAGTGCAAAATAAATAAGCTACTCCAAACAAGGGCATTTCTTTTACGTTTTTTAGTTGGTTGAGTCTCGTGCCTGCATGGACATGGAGTTGGTGAAACAAATCACTTATATATCAAATGGGATTTTTCTTTTTCTTTTAAAAGGCTGGTTGAATCTCATGGTCTCATAGACTTGGACTAGGCAAAATGGAACAACAACTTTGAATGATGGCTTTTCTTTTGCTTGTGCTTTTGACAGATTGAGGGGTTTTCCCTTTCAGCTTATTTTCATCTGTTGCTATTCTAACTTGGGAGTATAATTATTGACTTTGAGAGTTGCACAACTATTGCTAGATCAAAGCGCAGATGCAATAGCAAATCACCATTGCACCATTTAAGGGCAATTCTGTTTCTTTTTTGTCTACTGTTTATGATGCTTCAGATAATAATTTTTTGCAACTTTTTAAGAGATGGGTTCTAGTAAACCACCACTCATGAATATTGACTTGAAACTATTCAGTTAAATCCCTGTAAATCGTTACAATTTTGATGCACTGCGGAAACACCACGCATATTAAGATTTTGTCTTATGTTAAATTCTGATGTTGCGAATTTCCATGATTTTCAGTCTCATGGAAGGCTGCAACATGATTGATATCCCATAACCAAATCATCTGACATGATTATATTTAAAGCTATTTAAAATTTTATCACCTCAACTTTAAAGGAATTGCATGTCCCAAAAATTTCTTTATGCATTTGGCCTTGTTTATTACTCAGAATTTGGTTCTGCATTTGCTTCTTAACAATCCTAAACTTAAAAATATGTGGAATCATACTTCATATTCTCATGCATTTGCTTAGACGGGGATTCTGAAAATATCTTGAGGTATTTGCAGAGTCAAACAATTGATTACTAATGTCAGGGAGGTATATTATTAATCTCTGGCTAGCAATAGGTTTTTACTTATGCCCTAGATATTTTTATTCATGATTTGTTATCTTGAAATACCTTTAATTTGCCAAGCCTTACAGCAAAGAGTACAAGTGCTTGCCAGCATGATCATGGAATTCAAGCTGTTCTGTAGCTCCACTTTGGCAGCAATGGCCTTCTTCCTTTTCCACTGTCTCCTATTGTGTTTTTGCAATGTAATGAAGGATAAGTAGGATATTATTAGATTGATAAAAAAGAGATATTTATAGAATGTTGTTGGGTTCTTATTATTTTGGATTACACACCTTAGTTTCATAAAAAATAGGATGTGTACTTCAAAATAATAGGAGACGAACAAAAAATAAAATTAATTATAATATATATGTAGCCCTATTGCAGCATCAACTATTAAATTACTAACTATAGGTTCAAATATTAATTTGAACCCATTTACTAAACTATGATGTAATAGTAATAGACTGTACAATTATACCTTAAAAAAGTAAAGTTTTGATTATGATTAGGGATTTTAGTAGGAGTTTGATGATTCATTTGGATGGTACATTAGGCTTGTCTCAAATTGATGAATTTGGACACATCTGCAATTCATGAAGAAACATTCATAATGGATGAACTGGGACCTAAGTTGCCGGTTCGGATTCGGGTTTGGATGCGGGTACGAGATTCGGGTTCAAAATTCGTTCAATTTTTTTTTGGGGTGGGTTCGAATTCATTTTGGGTTCGTCCGTACAAAAACATATGCTTATATGTATGTATATGTATATGTATATGTATATATGCAACAGCAAATAAGTTCGTATACCACAATGCTAATAGTAAAGCAACATAGCAAAATACACCACCATATATATTAATGTTTTAGTCCAAATGACATATTGTTTACTTTTTGGCCTTTTTAGTGGTCTATCTTAGGGTTGGAGGGTTGGATTGACTAAAATAGACTAAAAAAAAAAAAAAACTTTAAAAAAGTAAAAAAATCCATTTTTTGGCCAAATTCGGCCTGGATCCTACCATAGATTTGCAAATTCGCAATAAAAACAGCAAAATTTGTGCCAGGTTCGTCTGACAGAATTTGGGCAGACTTTTGCAAGAATATGATAAGGACCAGACTTTTGCAAGAATCGAACCAGACTCTGGGGCAGCCAGGGAAGAATTTGGTAACATAGACTGGGACAATGATGGTGACACACTGCAGTTCATAATCGCCTAAAGGGCCAAAACAGATTAAGAAGCATGTGTGCCTGAGTCATTTGAAAACCAAACAATTTCGCTTGTAGAATATTATATTCAAAATAGTTTGATTCCATTGCTTTAGGTTTTTATATTCTTGGCAATTTCTATGATCTTTCACCAATAGTTGTTTTATATTTTAATTTTTTTCTATACCATAGTCATGTTATGGTAAATCGATGTTGATGTATTAAATAGAGGAGATGAAAGCTCCTTAAATAGATTTACAAAGACAATGTTTCTAAAAGAAACAATCGTGAACTAAAGACGAAAATAGAAACTACCTAATAAACTAAGATTAACTAAGATGACAATCATAGAATCATTATAACATTCTAATACCATTCCTTAATGGTCATCGTCTAACTGCTGTCTTCTGATCACAAATTCTTCAGAACATTCTGTTGCTGCTGAGACCCTCCCTAGATCTGCAAAATGTTAATGACCAACAATAGCCAAAGAAAAAACGGAGAAGGCTGTCCCCTTCTTCAGAATGGTTTGCAACAAGAGAGTAGAGCTAGCCATAGACTCTTCCACCGACCCTCCCTGAATCTGCAAAACCGTTGAACATAAATCATCACAAAAACATCCAACCTGATGTTGGATAACTAAGCTGCCCTTCTCTGTAGATAGAGACACACTGAGAACAGCTGCCAAACCCTCCAAACTATTGCGGATGAGCAGGATGCCCCAAAATCGACTGTAAAAAACTTTGATTTGAAGAGTACAAAGCATCATTTTTTCGGATAAATGGGTAAAAATCCCAAAACAACATCCCATGCAAACTTTGCGTATTACAGAAACTAGAAATGTTTTTTGAGGCGAAAAATTGACCAAAACCAAACATGATTTTGAGGTGAAAAATCAATCAAAACCAAAAGCAGAATCCAAGACATGGATTGGAGAATATCCTCCAGATAATTTTTGAAGAAAAAATTATAAACCCAATAGATAATTTTTGAGGAAAATTTATTAAAATCCATCAGAGAAACCTTCATACGACAAAACACTAGACGTCGCATGGTAAAACAGCATATGCAAGAATATGCAACTCACAAAAAGCACCTGCAAGTAACATATTACCTTGATGAGAATCCTTGTAATGTGATTATGTAAACCACTTCATACAAAATAATGAATTGTACAACAATAGTGTTGATGATTTGATTTCACTAGCATAACCAAGACTAAGTTAAGCTTAAGGAAGTATAGAAACCTTATGAGTTGACATGTCCACACTATTAATAAGTCTGATTAGTGAGGTTGTAGATTAAAAGACCTTATAGGATCAACAATTAAATTTGAGATGGATTAGAAATAACCTTGAGTTAACCATCTTCGTGAAACATACTAGAAATTAATATAGAAGGAATCCATGGCAAAATTGTATTATGGGGCGATTGCATATTAGGTGTAGTGGTAAGTATGTTGTTAGGATCAATGTTCAACATGGTTTAAGGACTGTCTTGTTTTAAGATAGCATTGTGTAATCTAGGATTTAAACCTGTTGATTTTGTACCATGTATTAAATTAGGATAATGTTATTACAATATGATACATTCTGACATGATTTGATGAAAGGCCCTAGTGCATTGGTATTGCATTTTACTTGGGTTATGTTTTGTTAGCTCATAGTTACGATCTAAATGAAATGATAAAGAACGAAGAGCTTGAATCATATATTGATATATGGGACTTGTTCCAGATTAATTGAGGTAATTTAAATAAATAGAATTGTGATAAGCTTTAGAAATAGAGAATATAAATGAATATGGTCTATTAGGAATTGAGTTATGAAACCTGGTTAGGAGATATTTTCAATTTACTATATATATATATATATATATATATTGTTCAATTTTGGATTTGGAGAAATGTGGATTTAAATATGTGAATGAGGTGATGTGGTATGTAGACGTAATTGATGTATATGTACAAATGTGTTTATATGGTGCTTTACTTGGATTATATACATAACGCATTCTTGGAATTATTGATATTATCTTGAGTGTGTGTGTGTGCAGGGATAAAACCATGGAATTTAAGGGGAGTCAAGCCAATGTGTATATTATCTCCGTGACACCAAGGTCGTGTCCCAAAGAGATACAAGACCTCCCTGTGACATAATTTATTTTGTAAAGTATGTGGATGTGAATGTATTTAAATTGGTTTATTTTATTTAGTTGTTTAGTGGAAGTGCCAAGTGTAATTGTGAATGTGTTGTGGTGTCAATTGACACATGTGTTTGTATTTTGAGTTGGCAATGGACCTCATTGAGTGAATGCATGTCACCATCTAACCCTAGTACAATTTGTCTTCCACACCTTTGCCTTGGTAGGGCACACATGAGTAGTCACATCCTCTCTAATTTCGAATTTTGCCTTTGGGATGGGTTTTGAAGGGTCAAATTGACCCCTAGGGAGTTGTTTTACACAAAATTAGAAGGCCCATGGGTTATACCTATGGGTAAGGGTCTTTTTTAACCATAGGACACCCTAGAGCCACCTTGGGAAGCCCTCCAAAAGTGGGCTTTTGTCAAATGGCGAAAATAAACTAACATGGGAAACTTCATGAGTCAAAAAGCTTCCAACTTACTTCCCCATTCACCTTTTTGCAGTTCCACTTTAGGAAAGTTGTAAGGTTTTGGGTAGGTCACCCAATGGGAAGCTCACAACTCTCCCAAGGGCATGGGAGAGTGTGAGAAGCCTATTTTAGTGGCAAATTTGGATTGTGTTGCCTAATCACCCACTCTCCAACTTTGGAGACAATCTAGGAGCTTGGAGAAAGTTAGAGAAGAAAAAGGGAAGAAAAGGGAAGACTCACTTCATCTATTTACCATAACTTCAGGTGAAGGTATGAGCACCTCAACCTCCATTAATGGAGTTTATGCATTTTATGAGTTCATATGAGTAGAAAGGTATTTCAGTTGTATATGTGTGTTGTGAGTTGTTGTTATGCTTTATGTAAGTCCTTGAGTTCATTCATGAGAGTATTGTCTGGGCAAAGTGTTTTGAATCTCTTATGTTGTAGTGATAAATGTGTATGTTATGTGAGCTAGTGATGAAACATGGTTGTTTTTTGCTTGAAGTTCTTATTTCCTTCTTGTTGAATGGGTCTTAGTACAACCTTGTCTGTGAAAGGCCATGTAAGAAAAGTTTTGTTGTAAATCCTTGTGTGAAGGCAAGAATGATGTATATGCTTGTTGTTTCATGAAGTAATGTGATGTGTGCAATATTTGGGGGTTGTATGGGTGTTCTCTGTTGGCTTGTTTTCCCCTTGCTCGGGGGTTGGCTAGGATCTACGAGGTCTCATGATGCCATATGGTAGGGAGGAGAGTATTCCATGGATTGCTGTTTTTTTTTTATATGCAGGTTTTTGGCTGAGTAGAGATAAGCTTTTAGTTGCAGGAATCCTAAGTGTTGCAGCCCTCTTGAAGAAAAGAGCAATGAGGTGTTTCCTAGTTTGTTTGTAGAAAAATATGCAGAGAAACTATTTGTTGTATTTAAAGTTATTTGACTATGTAATGTAATCTAATGATGTATCTCATTTGAGTATGAGTGTAAAATGATTTATGTGTAATATATGTTGATAACTTCTGTTCATGTTGGTAATGCAACTTCAAAAAAAAAAAATTCGTAGTTTTGTGTTTGCTGTTGTAGAAAGTGTTTGAAAACATTAGTAAGGTATAACTTAAACTCAAAATTTACATATTAGCAAGTTGTTAAAAGAAAAACTTATTTTTTTTTGGTAGCTCTGTTCATGCCCGAAAAATTTAGGCATGACACCATCAGAGAAACCTTCATACGACAAAACATTAGACTTCGCATGGTAAAACAGCATATGCAAGAATATGCAACTCACAAAAAGCACATGCAAGTAACATGCAACCCTCAAAAATCAGAGACTTTTGCTCAAACCAAGAAATTGCATGATCAAATCCCTCGACTAGGCCTGCGATTTCCAGCAAAAATCTTTGCAAACAAATTACATAATTTTCATAAAATACCTCCAACGATTTTTTTAAAAAAATCGAAAAACAAATTTCTGGAAAAAAAATTCCAGATCAGAAGAGGTTCGAATTTTTCTTAAATTCACCAAATTTTATGAAATCCCATTGACCTGCTTTGATACCATGTTATGGTAAATCGATGTTGATGTATTAAATAGACGAGATGAAAGCTCCTTAAATAGATTTACAAAAACGCTGTTTCTAAAAGAAACAATCGTGAACTAAAGATGAAAATAGAAACTACCTAATAAACTAAGATTAACTAAGATGACCATCAAAGAAACATTATAATATTCTAACAAGTCAAATATATTTGTAGCTATTTTTACTTTTACTCATCTTTTCTATGGTACAGCTTCAATTTTTATCTGCCCTTTGTGTATTGTAGTGCTATATTTGAAGACTGATTGATAATGTATTTTGCCTGACTTACTCCATGGTAAATGTACCAAGCCCTTCCTAAACAGTTTGAATTTTGCTTTGTTTCTTGGTTCTTCTTAGTGGTTTAAATAAGGCTATGTTTTTGTTTACCTATTCCAATGCATAATGTGACAACTCTTTCATAGTATTTTCCTAGTATTTTTGTGCTAGAACATCTTAGGCTGCAGTTACAAAAATCATTCGTACTCTTGCTTCTCACTTTTGTTTACTATTTTTTTTGATGCAGCGCCTAAATTTTGAGGCATGAGATTTAATGAAATAGAGAGAGGCAACTGGCATGATGGTGGTGTAACACAATAGACACTTTATTCATGTCCATCTTTTTCTCTGGAAGGTCAAAGTATTTCGGTCTTTTGCACTTACTGAAGGTATGATATATTAGGTTTTGAGCTCCTGAAATAACTCACTTTTAATGAAAAGAATTTTATGTCTTTTTGTGTTTTTACATGTTCTGTTTTTTGCAGGGTACATTTGGATAGAACAAAATATGTATCTGTTGAACTTGATTTTGTTCTATGATGTTGACGTTGTTTGAAGTAAGTTTATACTGTAACATTGCACACGCAACTTAAGAATATAAGATTTCACTATAATTTAAAGTTAGAAAACTTATGTAATGATGATCAGCCTTGAGATGATCTTAATATTATATTATTTATGATTTGGATATTGAACAGGTGGGGATAAGGAAATGTGAAGGCAAAGAAAATAACAACAGAGCTTTTTTTGTGTCTGGTGATTGCTGTGGAAGTGGAATATGGTCAGTATGGATAGAGTCGCAGAGGACGTTTTACATTGGAAGGAAGATGGAAATAGTCTCAAAGAATTAAATTGCAAGGCTAGTAATCTGAGTTCCAACAGGATGGATTGGATCAACAATATTCCCGTCTGCCCAACCTTTTATCCAACAGTGGAGGAGTTTGAAGATCCATTGTCTTATCTCCAGAGCATTGCCCCTAAAGCATCAAAATTTGGTAAGCTCCAACATGTATGTGGAAAATCTAGGATTTTCTTTTTTCTTTTTCACTTACCATGTAGCATTTTGACTCCACTGTTGAAGTCTTTGTTCCAAAGTTTTAAACCTTCTTTGTTAATTATCTTTATGTAGTAATAACATCAGACACAGAAGAGGATGTGGTTGTTTGTAACTTGCAACTATGTATGGCTATAAAAGCTTGAATTTTCTGTTAACTCTCATATCAGAACACAAGCCATTTCTGGCCTTCTTGTAAAGATTGTAACTCAAATAATATAAAACTAGTTCCATGTTGATCTTTGGCAGGTTGATTATCTCCCGATTTTGTATTTTTTGATTTGATTTCACAATAAATGCATTATATCGAAGGCTTTATTTTGTGCAATTGCTCTTGGCCATGCTACAGGAATATGCAAGATTGTTTCACCAGTGTCTACAGTAGTGCCTGCTGGAGTTGTTCTAATGAAGGAGAAATCTGGATTCAAATTCACCACCAGAGTGCAGCCATTTAAAGTTGCAAGATGGGATACTGAAGAACAAATTAAGTACTATATGAGTGGAAGGTAGGAATATTAGCAATAAATGTATATATTTTTTGTGAAATAGACAAGATGTAATTCTTAAATTATTGAAGTAATGTACCATGCAATTTTTGATATAGCAGTTTTGTGTTTCAGGAAATACTCCTTCCGTGAATTTGAGAAAATAGCAAACAAGCTATTTGCTCATAAATTTTCTACTTCGGCAAGCTTGCCTGCCAAATTTGTTGAACGAGAGTTCTGGCTTGAGATAATTTCAGGGAAAACAGACTTTGTTGAGTATGCCTGTGATGTTGAAGGGAGTGCCTTCTCGAGGTCAGCAAATGATCCACTAGGAACCAGCAAGTGGAACTTACAGGTCAATTTTATTAAGTTTTAATATGTGACTCAAGCGATGTGGTTATAATGTGTGTGAGCATATGCCACAAGTCTATAACCTCTTCCACATATGACTACTGATACCTTGTCTCTCTTGAGGTGCGTGCAGGATATTTCAAGACTTCCAAAATCTGTTCTGCGCCTACTTGAAGCTCCAATTCCGGTAATACTTTTTAGTCTGTAGCTTGTCTAATCCTAGTGAATATGAGCAGTGTTTTCAGCAGTTCAAATTTGTGGCAGCTGCCATGGCAGTTATTTGTACCCAACTGAAATTCCATTCTGGTTGGTGCAGGGGGTGAGTGACCCAATGCTTTACATTGGAATGCTCTTTAGCATGTTTGCATGGCATGTTGAAGATCACTACTTATACAGGTAAGTCTAATATAAAATCTGTACTAGTTTTTAATCTTTGAGGGTCATCATATTTGACATGACAGGCACTTTTGAGAATTTAAAATTACACTATTTTTGGAAAGTAAATTTTTTAACTGTTCTCTTTCCACGGCAGCATTAACTATCACCATTGTGGTGCATCCAAGACATGGTATGGCGTCCCCGGACATGCAGCTAATGATTTTGAAAATGTAGTTGTGAAACATGTGTATGATGCAGAAATGGCCATGAATGAAGGAGAAGATGCAGCTTTTAGTTTGTTGATAGGAAAAACAACAATGTTTCCGCCAAAAATATTATGTGACCATGGAGTTCCTGTTTATAAGGCTGTACAAGAGCCTGGGGAGTTTGTAATTACATTTCCTCAGGCATACCATGCAGGCTTTAGTCATGGTAAAGACACAGGAAGGACTTAAATTGTTGAGTGCATTGTGTTAACTGTGTCTTATTGATTTGTTAAAAATTTTCATTGCTTTACCCAAGTGAAATGGGGCCATTTAAGGTGTATGCACTGTTTGGTTGGGTTTTTTGTCTTCTTGTTGACATATTAAAACATTGCTGTAGGTTTTAATTGTGGCGAGGCAGTAAATTTTGCACTAGTTGATTGGTTTCCATTTGGGGCAGCAGCCTGTAAACGATATGAAAATCTGAATAGAGTACAAATACTTCCTCATGAGCAACTACTGTGTAAAGAGGCAATGCTTCATGCAAACAATAAACTGGGTTCTGGAGGAGTGCAGCACTTGATGAAGATTGCATTTGTTCGCCTTATAAGACATCAGCATCAGTTTTGTTGGTTACTGAAGAAGCAAGAAGCACATATATTTTACTCTCTGGGTTATGACAGAAATGTACTATGCAGTGTCTGCAATCACTGGTGCTATGTTGCATTTGGCATATGCCAATCCAACATGCACACTCTGTGTTTAAATCATGGTATGGCTTTCTTTTCATTCTTAGTTTTGATCATTCATCCTTTGTGTTTCATTAGACATCAAAGATAATGCTGATTTAAGTTTTACTCATAACTATTGGCTTACATCAAAAGGGATTTTATTTCATGAATAGCAAGTGGCATTTTGTCACTGGCAGTTGCAAATGCATTCTCTATGTGGTTATCCTGTGTACACACAATATGGCTTTCAATGACAAATTTAGATGTTGATTTATGATGAAAATTGGGATTCAACTATATATTGGGTTCTTTTAGTGATTCTTTACATGCCTTGGTGTTTTTTAATTTGCAGCAATAAAATGCGGATGTGGTTGCCTTCCAACCATCTACTTGAGAGACGATATATCCGCAATGGAAGCAGTAGCTCAGGAATTTGAACAAGAGGAAGGAGTGTTGGAAGAATCTTTGAAAGATCTGCCTGTCTTGCTTGATGAACACAATGATTATGTTCCATACTCTAGTGTCATTTCAGAGCAAAATCAAAATTATGTTCTTTCTTCTTCAGTGTGCTGCAGCCAAAATAATGGAACAACATCCTCTGGTTTTGACAAGGAATCTTCCAATGAGGTTGGTTGGTATTGGTACTATTCGAATTTGCTTGGTTACAATTTGTTTTTGCTTTTCACTGTTTTTTGTGGATTTCTTGAATTTTTTTTTGACATTTTTCATCATCAAAATGCAGGAAAGTTATTTTGTACGTAGCATTGGGGAAAAAGGTGATGAGGATTCTGATTGTGTACCATTTAGGGTAAAGAGGCAGTGCAGAGCTTTACCTGAGAAGAAAATTTCAGATCACGAAATGGTAAGTATGATTCTCTGTGAATTTCATTCTTCTAAGAATCAAGTGCTCTTTATGATTTTTTAATACAATAATAATTTATTTTTAATTCTTATAGCATTACATGAGCCTACAAACCACATACATCAAACTTTAGTTGTACATGAATTTGTAATAATATATCTGACTGTGGTATTACTTTCTACTACAACATGATAATCATATAATGTAATGTGTTCTTTCCAACCATGATTTCTGAATACTGAACATCACATTATTGATGGAAGCACCATATGTTCCATGTTCCTAGCAATGAGAAATGGAAAATATCAACAAATGAGTAGGCTTTTTGGCTAAAGATCCTGGTCTTTCTCAATCTCCCAATCCTTCCTTTTGAGCAACTGCACCAGTACTCTCCTTTGCAGCACCTGTACTGTACAAATCTGGTCTGTACCTGTAGGGTTTGCGCATTTAATGGGATCGTGCTTGGCATGTATGGGGTATGACTGCTGGGATAATCCAGGTAATACCCACCAGAATACATTGTCAAATTAGAAAAAAAATGGAAATACACAAAATCTGCTATAAATAACACAAACAAGGCACTTGACAAACTGCATATTGATAAAAAGATTAGTTTTCACTTTTAATTATATGTTCTATGCAAAGTTGCATGAACACAGAGACAGGTATTTTCAAAACCCCAACTAATATGGATACTGTTGGATATGGCTATGTGTGTGTATTGCTAACCAAAAAAATATATTATTAAATATTTATTTTGTATAAATGTTTTGTTATTTTATGCCAAAATATTATCATTTCATTATTTATAAATGTTAAACTATTTATTAAAATATTATTATAAATAATAGATACTACAAGTAAAAATATATTATCAAATAATTTATTATAGTAGAATTTAATTGATTATAATTTTTTATAGAGAGTGAGAAAAAGCAAAATCCTTATTGAAAGGAGTTAAAAGTTTCAACTGACATACATTAGATGATAAAGCATGTAGAGGAGATAAGTCTAAAGAGGAAATTGATTGAGGGAGGATTGAAGGATAATAGAGTGACTCTCTATCTTCATCTTTTAACAATAGCCATGAGCTGGGATGTATACTTGAGGAAGCAAGTAAAGAATTGATGGGCCAATTGGACAAGGGTGGGAATGAAGGTAAGTTTTTAGTTTTCAATGTTAATTTAAACATTAATTCTTATTTCTCAATCATTGAAATCTCAAACAAATTTCTAAATTCTATAGTGAAAAATTCAACAAGAATGCCTTTGACAATTGAGTTCATATGATTTTGGCTGTCAATAGATCAAATTAAGAATTGGATTGGTCAATTGTCTAGATTGCCATTGTTCGAACATTAGCTTTTTGCCATGGGCTTATTTATAGTGGATAACTTTATGGCTAGAAGAGTATATGGATAGAATTTTGAAGGAGGACCACAATTAATGGGATATGTAGGCTATGCTTGAGAGCTTGGTTAGTGGGATTTGTTCTTGGGAAGGAATTGATAAAGGTGGCCCCAACATGTATTAAAATGTACACACTTCCTAATGAACTTTGGTTAGAAGAAATATTCAAAGAGATTGAGAACACTACCGGGAAGTATGTTTATAGTTCAATGATATTGTGAAGGAATTGACAACCTAAGCCAATAATGTGTTAGAATGGATTTAAATAAGCCTAATAGGCATGCAATTGAGACATAGTCATTGATTGGGTCATGGATATGGGTTTTGGAATTGGACTATTAGTGTTTGCTAATTTGGTACGTTAGATGTTGGAAACTTGGACAATTGGCACAAAACATATGCCATAATTTGTGTTAGAATGGATTTAAATAAGCCTATTAGACACGCGATTGAGATCTTGGCATTGATATGGATTTTGGAGCTGAACTATGAGTGTTTGCCAATTTGGTACTTCAGATGTTTGAAACTTGGACATGTGGCCAAAACTATAGTAAAGGGAGGAAGGGAAAAATATTCCATAGAAATAGTTGGTAAAGGTGTAGTAGGAAATACTAAGGCAAAATCAAAATTTGACCCAGGGAGGAGAAAGTAGTCATGGGAAGCTTTAAAAGGAAAAGATGATGAAAAGAAGCCAGCCCAAGAGGAAAGGGTATCAAAGAGGTGATTTGGAGGAGGGGGAGATCAATAGGGACAAGGGGGATGATCATCTCTTTCAAGATAAGATGGATGAAATTTTGATTGGAGAGAATGAAGAGGAATATGTGAGAGACTTATGAGGAGAGATAAAAGATTGGAGGGTGGCATGTAGGAAAGGAACAAGGGAGTGTGGAAAATAAACAAACAAAGTTTTGATCCTTGACAGTTGAGATGAGGATAGGAAGTCCAAGAGTTTGGAAGACTAAGCCAAGCAAGGTGAAAGAGGTGGCTATGAAGTATATGAAGAAAGAAACTGTCTTTGATTACTAAGTTTTGCAAGAATGGAGATGCACATCTCTTGCCACCTAGGGAGTTACGAAAGTTGTAAGTTGGAATATTCTAGAGAAGTTTTGTATGACAAAATGATTGTTTGAGGAGATAAACTTTGATATGCTGTTGTTAGAAAAGACCAAGGTAAAAGAGAATGAAACAAAAGCTTTTTTGAAGAATATTTGGTTCAAGTGAAAGTGAGATTGGATACAAAAGGAATTGCTAGGGTTGGCCTTGATTTGAGATAACAAACCATTCTCGAGCTCATGGTTTCTTGTGTCCAATAATGCTTTACATGTGCAATGGTCAAGTATACAAAGATGGATTAGGTTTATTTGCTCCAACATGTATTGCTCAAATATAGACATGAAGAGGAATCTCGTGGGAACAATAGAGAGATGAAAGATTTGATATGCTGTTGTTAGAAAAGACCAAGGTAAAAGAGAATGAAACAAAAGCTTTTTTGAAGAATATTTGGCTCAAGTGAAAGTGAGATTGGATACAAAAGGAATTGCTAGGGTTGGCCCTGATTTGAGATAACAAACCATTCTCGAGCTCATGGTTTCTTGTGTCCAATAATGCTTTACATGTGCAATGGTCAAGTATACAAAGATGGATTAGGTTTATTTTCTCCAACATAGATGGCTCAAATATAGACATGAAGAGGAATCTCTTGGGAAGAATAGAGAGATGAAAGATATGAAACGTAAAGAATTGTCATTTGATAATATGATTGTGAGGAGATAAAACTGGATATGTGTTGTTACAAGAGACCATGGTAAAAGGGGATGAGATAAAAGATTTTTTGAAGAATATTTGGTGTGGTGGATGCCATAGAAATTGTTGGGTCTGACCCTAATTTGGAATAATAGACAATTCTTGGGCTCATTGCTTACTGTGTCCAATAATGCTTTACAATTGTTACGTAAACAAAATAGGATTCAGTTTATGTTCTTCAACATATATGGCTCAAACATAGAGATAGAGAGATGAATCTTGTGGAAAGGATTGAGAGATTTAAGAGCCTACTTTGGTGAAACAAAATGGCTTTTGGAGGCTGTTTCAATGCTACTTTGAGTTTGAAGGAGAAAAAGGTACATACGAATGTTTGTAATAGCTTTTTATTCTGATCGAGCACAGTGCCATATTAAACTAAGGGAAGGATACATGTAATAAGAGTAGTGTGGGTATTGACAATGGTAGATGTAGATTGGATGACTTTGTGATGAATTACAAATGGGCTTTGGAAGCAATTGACTCTTGCTCCAAAGTGATTCCTTTTGGGGGATTTGACCAATAGCCTATTTCCCTTAGCCTTGATAGGGGAAATAGGCATGAGTGGGAATAGTTGGAATTTATGTGGTTTGAATACCTTGACTTTGAGAACTCACTGAAGAGTTGGTGGAAGCAAGAGGTCAAAAGGTGCAAGAGGTTTATTCTTTAAAAGAAGTTGGGGTTAGTCAAGGAGTATGTGAGGGTTAGGAACAAGAGGGATGTAGGTGATTTATTGTAAAGGAAAAAAGAAGTGGAGAAGGCTTCAGGTAGAATTGAAGGGAAGATATAAGTAATGGCCTTTTGAAGGTTTGAGAAAGGAGAATGAAGCCCTGAATGATTCAAATTCTATTGGGGCACGTAGCGGGGAAGAAGGTTTTGAAAGTACCGAAGGAGTGTAGTGAAAGGCATGTGATGTTGAGAGATTCAAACTCAACATTCTTGCCATCCTTCCCCTAAGTGTAAAACTAAAAGTATCAGTGATTTTAGACCAATTCATGTAACACAATTTATAAGATTGTCACAAAGATGATTGCTTTGAGATTCAAGAAAGTACTAACATGTATTATTTTTGAAGAGGAGAGGATTTCTTGAAGGAAACTAAATTTTGGATGGAATAGTTATAGAGCACAAACCTACTAATTTGATCAAATAGAGAAAATAGAATGGGATGCTATTAAAAATAGATACCAATAAGGTGTACGAGAGGACATTGTGGATCTTTCTTCTCAAATCTTGAGAAAGTTTGACTTTAGTGCAGGATGGTGTGGATGGATCCATAGTTGATTCACAATTGCCTGTTTTTCGTTTTGATAAATGGCAAATCAATTGGTATTTTTGGGGCAAAAAGGGGATTGTGTTAGGGAGGTCTCTTACCCCCTTCCTTTTCCTTATTGTAGAGAAGGTACTAGGATGATCTGTAAACATGGAATGCAAAGCAAGAATCTAGTAGGGCGGCAAATTTCACCAAGGGTAGCTACTGTGATGCAATTACAGTTTGTGGATGACAAATTGAATACTTTTTTATTGAAGTGTCATGGTGAGTAGTTGTTAAATTTAGAATATTTTGGGCTTTGATATTGATTTTGGCCTCATGCTTAGGTCTGATTTTAATGATAAGAAAGCCTTGAGCGAGGAGTGGAAGGAGGTGGTTGCTATGATACATAATAAATTATCCTCATTGAAGAGAAGTGGCTCTGGCTCATAGGCATGATCACATTTATGAAGACTACATTTCAATGTACAATATGTTTGTTTTCCACATTACAAGCAAAGTTGCCAAGGCAATCTTGGATCTGCAAAGGGCCTTCTTTCAAAGCAAAGACATAATTTTGTTTGCTGTAGTAAAAAAGAGGGTGGATTGGGTTTTTTGGATGTTAAATTGATAAATTGAGGTTTGGGAATGAAATTATTGTAGAGGATGTTTAAGGGTGAGGGGTAGGCCATGAAGTAGGGTTTGCAAATACATCATGGAGGGATTTGTGGAAGGCTTATTCGTATCCAGTTGTTCTCTGGAGGACTTAGGAGACAAAATTCTTTTTTGAATTTATAGGGAGCAGATGATAAATGGGATTAGATGGAATGAAGATTGGGATGGTAAGAAGGTTAGCTTTTGGAGATTAGCTTGGGCAAAAAAGAATACACTTAAGATTATTGAGGCTTTTAGGTTGTTGGTTTCCCATTTTGAGGAAGTGGGTTACTCTAACTCCAGCTTGGAATTGAGTGGTGCTTGCAAGCAAGTAGAAAAAATAATCAGGGACTGACCATTTCCATCTTGCTCTTAGGAAATTAGTCTTATGAAAAACGATAGAAGTCACATATAAAGAGGCTTATGAGGTTAGTTTCCCATAAGGTGACATAGAAAGCCAAATTTCTAGCTTCTAGAATTTGGATGGACAAGGGGATTCTAAAGGCTTTCTGTGGATAATAGTGAGATAAAGAGCTGTAACTTGGGAGATTGAGGAAGATGGGGAAGCTAAACCATCCAAATGTTGTCTACATAATGTGGAAGAGAATCTAATGAACGTAACATATTTTTATTCAATGTCCCTTTGCCAGAAATATTTCAGTTAAGTTCTTGTAGAGGGTGAAGTTTCTGCTACTTTTCAGTACATTTAAGTAGTTACTTGGCATTTTTGTGTCAAATCCATGGGCTTGAAGATGATTTAGAACCTTTTTTTTAGTTCTAGCCATTTTTAATTTGTGGTTAGAGAGGAAGTGAAGAATAAGAAAGGGAGTTCAGAGAAGTAAATTTGAGATGGATTGAAACAACAATTAATGAAATGGGGAAAAACAAGGTAGAAGAGGATTAGTTTGTCAAAAACAAGGATATATCTCTATTCAAAGCCTAGCCAAGTGTTGGTTGGTTGTACAAGTTTGATTATTTAAAAACTGTTGTATATTAAAGTTCGCATAGGTTGTCAAATCTAAATGCTTTTAGCACGGCTTTTTGGGTATGGGCGAGCATGGTAGCCAAGCCATATCATTTCCATTCCCTTATTGAATCCTAGGGGAAGGGGGTGGTGTATTCAGTTGGTTAATATATATGTTTTACCATTTTTTTGAATATAATAAATTAAGTTTGCAAATGTACAGGTCCCAAAAAATTGCAGTTTTTGTACTCGATACCATATTTGCATTAGATATTATGTCTATAACAATGCTATTGGCAGTTGAACGATATTAGTCATTTCGTCTCTATTAACCTCCCACCAATAATGCATCTTATGTTCTTCACATCGATATCCAAACATTACATAGGCACCTTTAAAAAAGCAGCTTCTTTCTCTCTCAGACTGACAAATTGCAATTTGTATGGACCATGACACCTTACTTATCATTTAGGCAACTAGCCTATTATTATTCATGAAGTAATTATAAATTATAATTTGTTCTTCAATTCCTCTCTTAGGTGGGCATGTTGGAAACCTAGGTACTAGGATAATAGATTAGATGAATAGTTAAAGGCTAATTGTCTAGTGCTTGATTATTTTCACCACTCAATTGTATTTGTTTCATGTTTGTAGATGAAGGGGCCTAGGAAATTGTATTCGATTGCTAACCTGAAATAGCACATGCATTTTCACTTATTCCAGAGGGTGTAGGCACCTCTGTCCACAATATTCTTGAACCAGTGATTTTATACAGGCAGCATCAATTCAGAAAACCATTAATTTTCTGGGATCAAACAGATGTATAGCATTACCCAGAACACGACATTTACCTAACCATGCAGCTGGTATCTAAAACCTTAGGTGGACAAAAAAATTGCAGGTGAATTAAAAATTGATAATAATAAATCAAAAGTTGTGACTGCACACAATTATGATAATTTTATTGTGTGACTATATCACAATTATGCAGGAAAAAAATAGTACAAACATTTTGACGGATTTGTTTTAAAAGCTGCAAGTTTTTTGGGGAGAGAAAAATCATAAAAGCTGTAGTCCCACGTACCACCAAGCAGTTCTCCGTAGTCTTTTTGAAAACAGGCCTGCACTAGTTGGATCTTTAGAAGAAATGCCCCTGGAGGGCTATTTTAGCCTTTTCTGTTTATGTAAATGACGGGTGGACTGTAGGTTGCAAAACATGCTATGATGTCTGGGCTTAGGTGAGTCTGTTTCAGCAATTGACACTGGAATTTTTGGAGTTTCTTGAAAATTTCAGGAGCGTTTGTATTATCTCTGTGGATATTGGTTATTAATTGGCTGGCCCACATGCACTATACTTTCAGATTCTATTGCTTGAATATTCAATGTATTATAGCTTTTATGTGGTGTCTACCATACTTTTATAAATTCTATTAATGTCTGAGTTGGCAATTCCACCACAGGCCTAACCCAGACACTTAGGGATTGGCACTTTTGTCTTGTTGATCCCATGCTAAGATAGGGCTGTGCCAGTATAAATATAATAGTGAACTTGCATTATCATTATTTTTTGTTTTGTAGGAATTTGCGTTATTATTTCATGCATTCTTAAGCTTACAATTCTTTTCATTGTTATCTGTTACCGTTTTTAACTTTTTTGAAAGACCGAAAGACAATATATTAACAGAGTTTTTTAATGTTTTATTACATTGTATAATATTCATTAATCATAGTATACAATATTTTGGTGAGGCTCTTTTTACACCTGACATCAACTTGGATTGTCAGTTTGTTGGTGGGGATGCATGGGTAACATTGGCGGCTGACATTTTTATGATATGCAACTAATAATAACTTAGTACGTTCAAGTTTCAACATGGATTTGATGTCTATGATATAGTTTTGGTCATTTGTTCATTATCTGAGCTGAACAGAACTTTTGGTCATTTGTTCATTATCTGAGCTGAACAGAACTTTAAAACAAATCCCAACATCTTGGCTTTTATTTCCCTCTTCTTGACACCAATGTTTTTGATCATGGTAACTATGATTCTGATACATAATACATGTATTATAATTGCAGTTCTCTCACCGCAATAACTTTATAAGTTCTATTTTACAATACCAATTTGTGTTAAATGTGGGCATCTTGGGTTGCCTCTCGATGTCCATATGTACATACAACATTTAGGTATACATTATCACGTGCTTTCTCAAGGCTTATACAATACTGTTAAAATAGCCAGTTACAAACTATTTTTTGCAGGATTGTATTCATTCAAACAAAATCTTGCAAGGACCTGAATTCTGTAGGTTGGAATATTCCACGGAGAAGACAACTGATCCTGTCAAAAGTAGCAGCGACATAGGCCAGAGTACTCCAAGTAAAGCTACAGATGTGCCTAATATTCAACGGAAAGAAGGTTCCCTTAAAATTAGGCTAAAAATAAGAGGCCCTTCTCTTCCTGTTGGGACTACCACATGACATGATCAAACAGATAACAAAACATTTGTATCATATCAGGAATTTTTTCAAATCGTGTAAAAGTGGCGAAGACACGAGATGTTCAAACTTCAGAGGAATCAAATTTCACACTGAAGGCTCCGGTACCTGATATGGGATCTGACTAACCATAGCCCCCTTATTCTAAACACAATTTTTTTCCAACATTGGATTAGCAGCATGTTACCCTAATGTTCCGTGTACAGAATTGAATTGATTCCTGACTGCTGCTAAGAATTACTGGAGGCGTCACTCTTCTATGGAGATGCCTTCGCAAGGGTTAACATTTTTCTTATTCCAGGCCTAAGTGGGATCGCCTGCCAGATGGACAACTTAGAATAGAAAGAGGTCAACAATTCCATCTTCTCATTTGAAAAAATCCTTATTATTTGGGTAGAATGTAACAGCTAATATAGCAGGCCAAACTGTAAAATAATGCTCATTTTACTCTCATTTTTTTCATGGAGCCTAAGAGGGGACATTCCCCTATTCTATTTTTTGTGATTTTCAATTTGAAATGTTATTCTTAGGCTCTATGAATTCTTTATTCTTATGGTGCAAGAGCACTTGAATGTGAATAAAATTCAGATTTGATGTAAACCGATGGCTTACTTTGCCAGTTGTCATTTATTTCAGCCGTGAAAAGGAATGAAAATGAAGTGACCTTTCACTGCGAATTTGCATTTCTTGTAACTTTAAATTCTGAAATAAAGCTTCTTATGTAAACAGGTAAATATCTCACATTTTTGGACCGCAGATGCAAATTTTATGCATTACAGCCTGACCCAACTTGTTATATTGTTATATTGTGTTATTAATAACTGGATTTCAGATCTCAACGCAGTTTACTTACATTGATGAAGACATTTTTCTTTACATAGACAGACAAATATCTCACATTGTGGGCCTCTGAACATGCTAAGTTTTATGGTGTAATTGGGTTTAGATTCTTAGTAGAAAGGTTATTGTTGACTCAAATATTGTGATCTTTTGGTCAGTTGTAAGGTTGCTGATTTATTTATAAATTATAATTGGATATATCTCAATACTCTTATTTGTTGACACGCTTTGATAAAATTATTGTTATTGATTCAAAATTGGTAAGTTATGATGGTATTTGTTGGTACTCCTCCCAAATTTTGTATTTTGTGCTTGAAAGTTTTGTTCTGGGACTTTGTTTATGGCCATCATATATTTGTTTGCTGATAACTCATAAATGGGGCATGTTGGTTAAGTCATGTTCAAAGATGTGGTTTACACCCATCTAAATCTGTCATATGATTATTTGTTGGAAATTTCAATTTTGAGGGGTGTTGTTTCCATGATAGCGAAGCTTTAGAGTCTATATACATTTGCAATTTAAACAAACTTGTTTTTAGCTCCAGTTCGCATCTCTGCGACCCTTGCTATGTGTGGGCTTTTAGAGTCTGAATCCATGTATGCGACTTTTGTGAGTTGCACTCCACCTTGCTTCCCACTTCTCTTGCTGGTGGACATTTGGGGGCTGTCTACATATTTGCAATTACTGCAAGTTGCACTCTCAATCTTTTTTCTTCACTTCTTTTCTTGCAGGTCTTTTGACCTCACTTGCATTTGTACAACTTTTTTAAATTGCACTCTGACTGGTGCTCTCTGCTTTCCTGCTTCCTTTCTTACTCCCAGAACTTTGGAGTCTCTAAGCAGCTTTGCAATTCATGCAAATTGCAGCCTAATTTCTGCTTCCATGTAATCCATCCTTTCAGACTTTTCACTCCTTATTGCCACTTGCACCTTTGCCCTTGTATTCAAATGAAGGGCCTTGTGCTGTTGCCAAAATGGGTATCTTGATTGCATGCAAATTGGTACCTGGGGGATAGTTTGAATGTGGGAAGAATGATTCACTTACCTTGTACACATTAATAGATCCAAAGGAGATTTGAGTTGCAATTGGTTGTGTTGGTGATTGACATGGGTCAATTTGCAAATGACTTTTAGCCTCTCGTGCACAATTTGCAAACCCTGCAGTTTTGCGTTAGAGTTACACAATTTGACATGCCATTAAGGCCTTAAATGAATGTGATATGCCATTAACAACCTTTAGTGTCTGCATGATTTGATATGTCATTAAGGCCTTAAATGAATGTAATGGAAACTTGTCAACTTCCAAATCAATCCAAGATGTTGAAATCCTCTAGGGTGTGAATTCAGGCAGCGGCTATACAGCCACGAAAATCACTAACCATATCAAGGGGAAACATTTTTTTTCTCAAAAGTTTGCAACAAGTTATATAAAGAAAATGATTTTCGTGGCTGGATAGCCACTACTAGCGTGCTGTTGATGAAATCTCCTCTAGGGTGTGAATACAAATGAAGGACCATTTTTGGTTGACAAAATGGGTATCAGTTATTGCACACAAATTGGTACTTCGTGGTTAGTTTGAGTGTGGAAAGAATGTTTCATCTACCTTGGTACGCATTAGTAGATCCAAAGGAGATTTGATTTGCAATTGGTTATGTTGGTGATTGACATAGGTTGCTTGTAAATGACTTTTGCAATTGAGTCTAGATAATTGACTGGGATGCATTTTAAATGACATATGCACAATGATGTCACACGAAACAAGAGTTTGGTCATTTTGTTGCTTGTTTTGCAAGTGTCAAATTATTTGAGGGCATCAACTCATGCAAGTCCAATTTGTAAGAGACAAAAGTACGTTTTGTAAATCATATGAAGGGTGATTATCGCAGCTTTGCCTATAATTGAATGTTGGGACTGACATAATTTAACGGGATTTTTGAATCTAGTGATTTTCTTTTGTCACGTTTGTTGATGTGAATGTAACGAGCTCTAGAGATTTGTGATAGCATTCTAATGCTTTACAATTTTTTGCAATGGTCTTCTCTTGTTTCATGTAATTTATAGTAGCTTTGGGATGGATTAATAAGAATGCTTAGTTGGTAAACCCAAAATCTCAAGGACCAAGGATGTTGTGATTGAGAAATGTTTGGTATTTCATCTCTTAAGATAAGATCGATGCATATGACAAAAGTACATTTTGTATATCATAGGAAGGGTGATCAATCGTAGCTTCGCCTATAATTGAATGTCGTTGTGATTGATATATAATTCAACGATATTTTTGAATCTATTGATTTTCTTTTATCATGGCTGTTGATGTAAATGTAACATGAGCTATAAGGATTTGTGATAGCATTCTAATGCTTCGCAATTTTTTGCAATGGTCTTATCTTGTTTCATATAGTTTATAGTAAATAGCTTTGGGATGGATTAATAAGAATGCTTAATTGGTAAACCCAAAAAGTCAAGGACCAAAGATGATGTTATTGAGAAATGTTTGGTATTTCATCTCTTAAGATAAATGCATATATCAATGCACAATAGAATCACAACCTATGAGAAAGGAGAGAGAACACCTACAAATCATACATTAAACAACATTTGGAATTTTGTTTGCATAGACCAATGCACAATAGAATCGCAACATATGAGAAAGGAGAGAGAACGCCTACAAATCGTACATAAAACTTCAAATGTTGTTAATGTATGATTTGTAGGTGCTCTCTCTCCTTTCTCATAGGTTGCGATTCTATTGTGCTTTGGTGTATGTACTAATCTAAGAGATGAAATACCAAGCATTAGAGAAAACTACAAATGTTGTTTAATGTATGATTTGCAGGCGTTATCTCTCCTTTCTCATAGGTTGTGATTCTATTGTGCATTGGTGTATGCACTGATCTAAGAAATGAAATACCAAACATTACACAAAAATGCAAATGTTGTTTTTTTATGATTTGTAGGTGCTCTCACTCCTTTTCTCATAGGTTTGATTCTATTGTGCATTGGTGTATGCATTGATCTAGGAGATAAAATTCTAAATATTTCTCAATAACATCTTTTAGTCCCTGGCAGTTTGGGAACTAATGAGGGGTGTTACCAGGGATTAAGAGCCTCAAAATTTAATTGTAGATAATACGATTCAAGTTCTCTTAAGTTAAAATTTGCAACTATCTTTTGCTTTGTATAGTTGGTAGCTTGTCAACTTGCACCAATAAGTAGTGTTTGTTTTGGGGAGATCATTGCCAACGTTTTAAGCTTTTTTGATATTTTAAGCACTAGGCAGACAAGTTTTGTAGAAATACCCTTTGTGTTTAGTGTTGGCCTCATCATGACATTCGAGAGATCCTCAAGATTAAGAAGAAACATTTGTGTAAGCAAGAAGGCAACAAGCAATATGTAGATCAAAAGACACGGGTAAAACTTGCTCAATCCTATTTCAAATTGCAAGTGACTAGTACTTTTGGTAGGGAAAGAGATTTTATGGACTAAATAAACTAATATTTATGTACCTTTAACAATTTCTCTAATAATGATGTAAGAACTACCAAAATACTCAGAAAACTTAGTTATGATGTTGGTAGGCTTAACCAATGCTCTCTAAGCAGTGATCGCTTAGGTGTCTCACGTGGGTCCAACTGTAACCCATCACTCTTCCATTTGTCGTTTATAAAATATGTTGGTGGATACTAGTAAATTTAAACTTTTAACCCACTAAATATATTGTGCTGCGAAGGTTAGATACTACAACATAAGAAGACATGGGTATTGTCTCGAGGTGGTCGCACAACAAACATAGCTCCAACCAATGTTTTCCCAAACCGTTCCAAAATGGGGTCTTTAGTACAAAGTAAATGTAAAAGAACCAATGATATATGAATTCCGTTCGACTTGATTATGGGAAATTCTTTGATTGACATGTATACAAAATGTAGAAGCAGAGATAAGGCATGTGAACTATGTTGATGAGGGCTTTGTACTCCACTAACATACAATAAAATATACTGGGTATATCCTATTCTCTTGAAAAAGTAAATACTAGACTATAGTGGATGTGATCAATTGAGATAATTGCAAGGTTCTGGTAGTCAGGTCTTGACTTATACTTGATTTCAAAATGAAGTGTAATTTGTTCTTGTAACTATAACTCTTTTAATGCGTATGCTATCTTTGTAAGCTTTTAAATGATAAGACTTAGATTCTCTAGATGTCAAAGCGTCTTCAAATTATGCAAAGATTTTACAACACTTTAACAAAGCTTTTACAATACTTCAAAAATAAATTAAAAAATATAAGGTTGAAACAGTTAAGTAGGATAGTAACTCTAATTTAATGAATGACTATTATAAATGACTGATGGAGACCATAAACCAAACTTTTCTTCGACGGGTTAATGTGACCCAAACAAAGTTGATGCAATCTTTTCTGGTGTAACAAATGATTTTTAAATCATTAAGCATCCATCAGACCCATAAGATGTTACAAGTCGCGCACCAAAAGATCGACTTGTCAATGCTCGATACAACCACTAGACTTATAAAAGACACAGGAGGCGGTTAAGCCATGTCATGAATCCCGAGGGGAGCGCTGACTATTTTGCCAACAATCTCCCCCTCAGCGTTACCCGAGGGGATTCGAACCTGTGACCAAGCTCTGATACCACTTGTTACAAGTAGCAGTTTCCGTTGCACCAAAAGATCGACCTATCAATGTCCGATACAACCACTAGACTTATAAAAGACACAGGAGCCGGTTAAGCCATGCCACGAATCCCGAGGGGAGCACTGACCATTTTGCCAACATAAGATAATGCAATGTGATAGAAAACTCAATAATTAAACTAGCTCTTATAAATTTTTGAAGACTAACTGTGTATTGCAACTTACATTAGTAAGCTACAAATGGTGAAGCATATGGAGATTTTTTTTCCTTAAATAAGCAAAAAGTTTTTGATTAATTTCTATTATTGGATTAGTATGTTGAAAGATGCATAATAATGGGTTACATAATTTGAACTATAGTAGCAACTTATGGGTACACCTAAATTAAGGACAATGATAATTTATGAACCATTTAAATAATAAGGACTCAGTTTCATCAAAATGATGAATCTGCAATTTAGCATGGGTGTAATCACACATTGACTATGACTAAATACTTCACTAAATGGATTGAGTTTCATCAAAATGACTAATCTGCAATTTAGCATGGGTGTAATCACACATTGATATGACTAAATACTTCACTAAATGAGTTGAAGTGATCCTAGTCAAGGAAACCACTTTAGAGGTGATTTAAAAATTAATAAGAGAGAAAAACCCTAGTTATATTTGGCATTCCTCACAAGTTTTTTAGTAATATATCCAAATCTTCTTCATCATGTAGATCATAATATTCTACTACAAGCATGAGATTACTTTATTTCACTCATTTAACTATTATCCAAGAGGTACTGACTATATTAAATTGAGTGAAAATATTATTACCTCTATTATTCATAAGTTTGTTGAAGATTGAAATAAAATATCCCTGTCTCATGATGGGCCAATAAGATTACACAAAAAAAGAAAATTAGTTTTCCTTTTATAGTTAAAAGGTGTAAGCACTTAAAATAACATATACTGAAATATATAAAAAAAATTATACAATAAAAACCAAGACAGGCCAAGGAAATTACCATCTCCATAATAGAAAGCCATAAAATTATAGAGCCAAAATAAAGCTCGTTTAACAACCATAAAACATATACAACCATTAATAGACAGAGTGTTGTAGTTTCTAACTTGAAGAAATGAAAATGAAGATAATTTTCTACTAAAATATTACAATTATTTATAAAACTATGTTTTATGGCATTAAATACACAATTAATAGTAATTATTTTCCACATCTAAAAACAAGAACAACTTCTCGTAGCTTAGATAAATGAAAACGAAGATAATTTTCAATGAAAATATTATAATTATTCTTAAGACCATATTTTATGACATTAACTATATATTTAATATTTGATTATTACATCTAGAAGAGAGAACAAGCTCCATTAAACATGTGACTCAAATACAAATCATAGTTTCGCAAGGAATAATTCAACATATCCTCTAAAATGAGGACGTTTGAATATATTTGTAAGCTAGACTTCTTAAAACCAACTTTAAAGAAGGTTCATACACTTAAAAAAAAAAGGAAAACAATTTAAAAAAATAGATAAATTATAAAAAAATCAATAAAATTTCTCTACCACAAACCTTTAATATGAACTCCTCAGCTTGTTCACACTCTATCTTAAATACATTTACTGACAAGTCTAAATCAAAATCACCATATATTAAGAATTCTCATTTCAATGCTAGCCAACCAAAAAAAAACCAACAAAACACACTTGATTGGTGATGCTCTATTATGTTTATATAAACAAAACAAATGTAAAAGCTCCATGCATGATAATCAATCTTGGCTATTAAGTTTATAATTAATGAGTCCTATTGGATATAAAACTACCCCAAATATAATACAATTGAAAGAAAATTTTTAACATCTTAACGTTGTATTGTAAAATGAGATAAGAATAGATTAGATATAAAATGAGAAGTATATAGAATTTTCTCCTATTAAGAGGGAATAACCTGAAAAGTATAACTTGGGGCACTCTCAAGCTCGTATAGTTTAGTTTTACCAATGCATTAGCTTGGGAACTTGCAAATCTTTACAGAAAATATCATCCTATGCCTAATCTTATTAAATTAATCTATAGGGAACTTAAAAAGGTAATTTATCACATATGTTTTATCTTTTAAGTATTCTACAAGACAATTGTGTGAAAAGTATTGAATGGAAACAGGTTACAATTTATAATATAAACAAAATAAGCATGAAGCAAGAATGTATAATCATACATTCTTTGTTTATGATTGCATATATATGAATATACATGTGTATCACTTACAATCGATCCATAAAAGAATTTTTTTATTTTACCTAACAATATAATCTGTTATATGTGTGGTAAACCTACTCAACAAGACATATTGATTTGTCATCTTTATTTGGTAGAGTAGAGAGTGTCGTTGAAGGCATACACTATATTTGCTTACCTACTTCTCTAGGTATTTGAAGGCATAACATAATACTTGATGAACCCTAGTTGAAATGGTTTGAGATTTATTTTTCACCTCTGCCACCTTACTTCAAGTGATGAAATATATGTAAATATTCTATACATATTCTACTATATTTATATGAAAAAATATAATATATAATTTTACATGTACTGATATATAATAAGTGTCATGTAGTGACAATTTTTTTATAAGTTTGAAATAAAAATAGTTGTAGTGGCTAGTACTTGACTTTATAGTGAAAGTTATACAAATGCATTGAATTTTATTAAAATATAGAAAATATTTATGATTAAATTATAACAATTTAAATATAATTTATTTAAATAAAAAATAATAATAGTTGATAAATGAATCATGTCAAACATTTAAAGATAAGTTAGACTAGATAATAGTTGAATTGTAGTTTTTAGAGTTGTTGAAGTTGAGGTTGATTATCAAAATAAATATTTGTTAAATATTAATAAACATTTTTTTGGTAAATTATTATTGTAGTTTGTTTGGTTGAATGCGTGTGTGTACAAGTGGGAAAAAGTGCTCATCTTTGGAGAACGACCTATGTGAGCACGAGGTGTAAGCGACACCACTCCAACTCAAGTTAAACAAATTGCTTCTTTGAGGCCAAAGCCTCAGAAATCAGATTTCATTTGAGCTTATACATGGCTCTCGTCTGACCACATAATAGGGCCTTAGGATCTAAATCACATTTATGTGACTATTGGTGCAAAGGTGCTTTATGGGGCTATATGCCTAAATTGCATTTGTGCAGACACAGAGAGTGAGTTCGAACGGAGACCCTTACTAAAATCCATAGAGTAGCAGCCACCTGGTTCACCCCTGAAAGTGGGATAATCCAAGTGCAAGGGAGATAGTAACTCCCCCAAGATAATCATCATATCATTCCCTCATTCGTGTTTGGAGTCAGATAATACATAATCATTATACCCATTGTGTGGTTGGTGGTGGTGGTATTCTGATTAGCTATTAGGTGTGTACCTAATTTTACGAGCACGAATTTTCTCACTTAGCCAAATTGGCTATAGGGATTAAGAATTGCTACTTTTGCACAAGTACTTGGTGTTTGTGTGCCTCAAAAAAATTGACATAAAAAACCTTTGAAACAAATTAACAACAGAATTACCAAAATAAGAGAACAATCCCATCAAATAGTTGACAAAACAATATGAAATCTTGTCAATTTTCCTTTAGATACCCCATCAAACTTTGTTCCGCATATATATCTTTGAAGTTGCGAGCCTGTCGTAATCAATCCTAATCTTTGGTCATCCATATTTCCACTTTTGTGAGTTCTATCTTGTTGATTCAGTCCTTTGATTGATCCCATCATTATCAATCTCTCTTATCGGTTGTCCTTTGAGTTGTGAGTGCATTCATCATCTAGATTCCTTAAAATTGACTCAGATTTGAGTCATTTGCATCTCCTTCTCGGGAGGAAATTATCTTGTTCACACCACCATCTACCTTGGACTTGTTCAACACGATTGTTCTTACCTCAACAACTATTTGACAACCAGTTGAGTTATGCCTATATAGACCAGAAGCTCTTTTAGATGATATCTAGAAGACGAAGAGAGACCCTTTTCATTTGAAGAAATCCCTCTTTTTACGAACAACCAAAAACTTATGGAAAATTAACCCATCATCAAGACAAATCCTTTGACCCAAACATGTTTGGAAGAGGAAAAGGACACGGAGACTTTAGACACAAATCATAGTGGTGGTGCTCATGACACAGATAATGATGGTTCCTCAAGTGAATCCGAGCCTGATGAGGCTAGCATTTCTAGGTGTAAGGCTGACAAAGAATTTCTCAAAATGATGAAAACTATCATGGCTCGAGAAAAAGAGAAATACTTTCTTGAGTTAGCAAAACAAGGAGCACAACTTCCTCCCCAATACAAAGTCAAGGACGTCATTTCCAAAGAGGAAGAAACTCCTTTAACACTTATAACCAAGCAATTGCAAGCCTTTCAAACAGAATTGCAAGAGATGAAGAAGAGTCAAGAGAAGCCAACCATGAAGTATTCTATAGAATCCATATTCCCATTCCCTTTTGATAAGAACTTGTATTTACCTCCATTCCTGCATGGAGTTGAGATCCCAAAATTTGACAAGTACCTTGGGAATTCTGACCCACAAAATAACGTTCGGGAATTCTATTCCCAGTGTATGGAATTTATGCATGACAAGACATATCTTATGTGTCTCTTCTCTTGAAGTCTAGGTTGTCAGGCTTGATGAAGTTGATGAAAAACAACCCACAACTCCCAAGAACACCTGCACACAAACACCTGTCATAGAAAGAGAGAGAAGCAAACAACTATGGTGACCTGAATGCATTGAACCATGAGAGAGGAGAAATCCTTGATGTGCAAAAACAAAAGTTGCAATCGATAATGAAAAGTCAGAAAAAGGTTACAAAGTGTTATGAGATCAATCCTTATAAAAGGAGATCAGAAAACCTAAAAAGGTAAAACCCTAGGTTGCATAATAATAATTAATAAAGATAATTAATTATTATATGCCTAAAGTTTAGTTTAAGTAGAAAGAGGTAATAAGTGACTGAATAATTAAATCAATATGATTCAATTAATCAGTAAACACTTTATTACTCTAACACCCCCCCTTAAGATAAACTTTGGGAGAAGCTAAAAACCTAGAAAGAACAACTGAAAGCAAATGGGTCCCGACAACAAAGGCCTGATCAGGTACCCAAGTACAAAAGAGAGTCTCTACAAAGTGGAGAAATAGAGAAAACCACATGGGAAAAACTCTACTCCAAAAAGAGACAAAGACTAGTCTGAAGGACTGAAGAAGCCTCCAAAACTAGGAATGTTCCAAAAAATAGGAACAAAGATGAACATGTACAACCTCACTGAAGCAAGAAACTGCAAACTCTGTCAAGAAGAAACTGATGATCTGAAGATCCTCCAATGAAATATGACTAGGTAAAGAAGACTGTAATCTGCATGAGTGCCCTCAAATAACACTACTCAAATCAAGAGGCAAACAAAGTCAAACACCTGAACTCAAAGATATAGACGGTATAAACACCAAAAGCCTGAAGAGCTGATCAATCAAAGCTGGAAGAGTGCATCCAAAAAATAGGAAAGAAAAGAGTGTCCATATGGTAAATGATCCATCTCACCGGAATGCATAGGTACCTAGCCACTGCAACTGCCTAGTACATAGGATCAAATACTAAATACATGGCTCACACAATCGAACCAAGGAAGTAGTAGAACCAATAGTAGAAACCCCCCATACTACTGACAAGGGAGTAATGACAGGTACACTGAAAAGATCGTCTAATATGAACTGCATGATGAAGATGAATCTAGAACATCAAATGTGCAGAGAGTACAAACACAAATAAAGATACCCGAGGCTAATTTCATTGGAGGAACTCTCACATGACAAAAGAAGATGGAAAACAAAGGCAAACATCAAACCCCCCAAGCACTTTATAATGGAGTGCGAGTACAAAGAGCACCAACATGTGCAAGATCCCATAAAAGCAATAGAATGGCACTTTATCTCAGTGTGTGTGCATAAAAGAATGCGACAAAAGTGAAGTATACACTTCTCAAAGAAGATCACAGGCTATTGAAACAAAAGAACAACCTAAGACGAGCCATCCCTCAAAGGGAAGAGATCCCAGGACTGCAAAAAAGAAAGAATTTGAATAAAATAAACTTGGAGAAGAATCTAGAAAAATGACTCACAACATTGAAAAGCTCTCTGAACAAGCTTTCCAATGATATATTATTTTCCGAAAACGGAGTCCAGATGTGCAAGATAGAGCTCCCGGAGTGCAGAACTGAAGATCTGGATTTGACAGAGAAAAACACCATCAGAAAAATAAAACTAGAAAAAATAACCTCCAGATCTAGAAAGATCTTGGAATCAACTTTTCGATGATATCTCGCTTGCCAAATTTTGACACTGTATGCTCAAGATATGAGCAAAAAACCCAACAGCTGCGCTGGAGGGCCCAAAGAAGGTGTCTGCAAGGATCTGAGGATGGGTGATGTCAGAAAAAGGACAAAAAACCACATGAAACCATCAGATCTAATAAAATCTTAGAAATAGCTTTCTGGCAATATATTGTTTTTCGAAAACGGAGCCCGAAAGATAGGAGATCTGAAACGCCACGATCGCAGAGAACATTTGACTTTGACAGCAAAAAAGAGCATCAAAATGGCAAAATCACAAAACCATACCAACAAATTCGGATTGGGCTTGGAACCAACTTTCCAATGATATATCGCACACCCAATTACGATCCCATATGCCTGAGATATTCGAAAAAAAGCCCAGGTACCTTTAAAAAAACTCAAAAAAGGGGGCAAAGCTTTGTTGACATCAGCAAACACGAGCCTAAATTTGATGTCAAAATGGCCGTCACGACTCAATTCCCCCAGGGGCTGAAAAAAAGGCCCTAGTCACGTGGGTGACCAGGGGGCTATAGAAAAGTCACAGGGGCTAGGGGGCTGGTCCCCCATACGACCAGGGGCTGGGTGGAGCGGCGTTGAGTGCGGCAGCGGCAGCGCGCGGACTGCGGAGTGGACGGTGGCGGTGGAGCTGAGGCTGCTAATTGCGTGGAGCTGAGGCCGTTGGGCGGTGCGGGGGTGGCCGCTGGGTGGTGCCCCTTAAAATATAATTTTTAAATTTTTTTTGAAAAAAATCGTATCCTCTGCCTCGATGTGCGTGCTAGGGCCGTACGACCCTGGTACATATTTTTTTTTTGCATTAGAGGCCAACTTGTCAAAAATGGATAAGTTTTATATGAATTTTGACTATCTCAAGCCTTCCAGACGCAACCATGAGGTCCGTTTGGGCCAGAAATGCTCCAAAAAATACTGATCACCTCAAGATCCGTGCTGGGGCAGATTGCAAATTTTTTTCTCACAGATTCCAACTTTGTCCAAATTGGACAAATTTTATATGGATCTTGGGGTTCTTGGATGCTCTGAATGAAATCATGAGGTCTGTTTGAAGCCAAGATTACTAGAAAAATAGGTTCCCCCAGATCTGACAGGAAACCCTCTCTGAAAATACAGATCTGACAAACACGACCAAATTTCTCAGAAGGAGGACATGGGCAAGAAGATTTGAAGCTCTGATACCATGATGAAGTTGATGAAAAACAACCCACAGCTCCCAAGAACACCTGCACGTAAACACCTGTCACAGAAAGAGAGAGAAGCAAACAACTATGGAGACCTGAACGCATTGATCCACGAGAGAGGAGAAATCCTTGATGTGCAAAAACAAAAGTTGCAATCAATAATGAAAAGTTAGAAAAAGGTTACAAAGTGTTATGAGATGAATCCTTATAAAAGGAGATCAGAAAACCTAAAAAGGTAAAACCCTAGGTTGCATAATAATAATTAATAAAGATAATTAATTATTATATGCCTAAAGTTTAGCTTAAGTAGAAAGAGGTAATAAGTGACTGAATAATTAAATCAATATGATTCAATTAATCAGTAAACACTTTATTACTCTAACAAGGCCATCAAGTGGTTTTCAAATTTACCCACTGGAATCAAAACCTTTGATGAACTCGTCAAGTGATTTTTGCAACACTTTTCCTATAACATCCAATATCTCATCACAATGATTGATTTGTGCAATACCAAGAAACAAATGGGAGAGCCTTTTTTGACATTTCTCATGCAATGGAGGAAAGTCTTTTCTCAATATCTATGTCTCATACCCGAGTCCGAGAAGATGGATATATTCACTAGTGTGTTGATTCATAAATTGAGTTTCCCTATTCAATTACAAGACCTAGATACCTTCGATAGGTTGGTGAAGAATGTGTTGAAAATAAAAGATGTGCTTGTTAGAAAGGGTGAAATCACTCTTTACAAAGAAAACAAATATAAGTCCAGTTCCAAAGATAAGAAAAAATGCTAGAACAAGAATAAGAATGTGGTAAATGATGGGGTAGTTGACCAGGTTACTCCCCAACCAAAACCAGTATTCTTCAATCTGACAAGTGGCACCAAGGTCCCGAAAGGTATTGAGACTAACACTAAAGTTCCTTCAAAAGGAACAAGAAATCTTTTGAAAGAGAAACTCTAGTCTAAGCCTAAACATAACTAGGTGAGTCATACGAATCAACACTCAAGACTCTCCTGACAAATAAACTGGTCACATTGCCAGATAATTCCAGGCCATATGAGTCAGAAGTGAAACCAAAATGGTGGAACAATAATGACTACTGTGACTTTCATAGAAATAAGGGACATAAGACTGAGAAATGCATGAGATGTAATATCTCATTGATAACGAAGTGATCATGGTTGACTCCTTAGCTAATCACACCACAAACACTGATCACCAATCATTTAAGGATCCCTTACCTAAGTATGAAAAAGGGGAAAATTCCAAACCCAAGGAAGATGCTTGAATTAATCACACATATGGAATTGGTGATAAAAAATGTCATCAATATGCTTGAGCTGGTCCCTTCTGAACATTGCAATGTCATTATCATCAAGAAAGAAGAGAGAGAGAGTCTAGAGCTGCTAACACTGTGACCCAAGCACAAGAAAAGGTCACCCTAGGAGGAGAAAGACCTTTCACCTTTGGAAATCAATCAGGACCATTCAAACCTTCCACATCAAAAAAAAACCAACCATTTCTAAGTCATCAATTTTTAAACAATTGGGTTCATCACATAATATTGACTACAACATCGTCGAGCACTTAAAAAATATGTCTGCTCAAATATCGATCTTTGAGTTGCTCCAAATCTCTCTAGTTCACAAATAGATCCTAGACAAATACTTGTCAGCTAGTAGTGTTCCTAAGGACTTGGATTTAGATCGGTTACAATTCATGGTAGGTCATTTTACCTCACCGCTTTACCTGTCATTTTCAAAAGAAGATGATAATTCCTCGAGTCACCTGCATAATCAACCCTTGCACATTAAAGTCATGATCCACATGTATTGGGTCAAATGAGTGTTGATAGATTGAGGCACATGGTTGAATATCTTTACCTATAAGTTGATTTAACAATTGGGCTTCTCAGAATCTTATATTGATCCGAAAAAGATCACCATAAAAGCCTATGATGAACAAGAGAGATCTTCCAAAGGTCTTGTATGCTTACCTATCAGAGTGGGACATGTTGAATGAGAGGTCATATGCCAAGTACTATATCTCCAACTTTCATAAAATTTTTTGTTGGGATGACCATGGATCCATGATATGCAAGCGGTTCCATCCAAGTATCACCAGTGCATCAAATTCCAATTCAATGATGTTGAAGTCACTCTTCCTGCATACACCACTTATGTTTTCAATGCACTCAAATGATTAGTTGATACCCTTATACCACACAACAAGGAAGCTTCTACCTCTGAATCTAGGAGAAATATGATGAAAGAGATGGACAAGAACCTAAAAATCATAGATACAAGGATGGTTGGGTACATGATTGAACATGTCCTATCATTGAAATCATTTCCCACATCCCCTAGATCTTATGGAAAACCTTCAAAATCAATGAAACTCTCAAGTACAATAGCTTAGGTCATCTATAATGGTAGCTTTGTCCAAGAAAATGTACCTCTGGAGGATGGAAATGAAGAGAAAGCTATTCTGGCATGGCTCTACAAAGAACCTAAGGATAATGAGGTGAAAATTGTGAAATATCCCTTGAGAAATACAGTAAAGGGTATGACATGGTAAAGAAAATGGGTTATAAAGGGAAGGGTCATTTAGGCTCGAAGGAGACATGACTTGTTGAACTACTTCTTGCAGAATTTAGGAGTCCAAGAGATAAAACTAGTGTTGGTTTTAAAGAAGCTAAGTTTCATCTTGTCTCTGATCAAGGAGGAACAGTATTTGATTTAGAAAGTGAGGAAGAAGTAGAAACTAAAAATCTACCTTTTGAGAGGCTACTACACATCGAAATAGAAGATCTTGATTACCATGAATCACCATGTCTTCCATAATGGCATAGAACTCTCCTTGAGCCATGTCCACCAAGTCCACTAGCAGAAGAACCATTGATATCTCACCATGAGAAAGATTAAGTGTCTAACACATAAGACAATGAGCTAAACCAAGAATCACATGATAGACACCCTAATTGGGGGCAGTTGGAAACTACAACACACGTGTTGGATTTTCCCTAATTTATTGATCCTAATGAGTTACCTACATCCACACAAGATAATAAAAGGGTGAGGCCCATGCGAGAGGATACACAAAAAGAAAATAACATAAATAGTGAGGATGAAGAACCTCCAATGACCCTTGCACGATACCTAGGAAGGTCTGCCAACATCCAAACTAATTCACACGAGTATGAATGGGACATACTCTCAGATGCTACAATAGATATAGAAGTGGATGTGATACAAAAATATGCCACTTAGTTTGAACAAGGGGAAATATCAAATGCAAGAACTACAGAAGATTGGAACCACCGGGAGGATGATGCATCTCCTAATATCCTACCCCAAACAACTCATAGGTTCTCTACCCTAACAACTCAAGGAACAAATGAGTAAGAGGTAGACACCCAGGAGAATGAAGCAGAACCTGAAAGAGTGTCCACCGATAGAAACTTAGAGCAGATAAACAATCACATCAACAAATTCCTCTCAAGGTCCAAAATTGAATTAGTCCCCATCAGTACATGGCTTTGGAAAGTAAATTAAAGTGATGCTAGAACAACATGAGAAAGGAGTTGACATCCTAGGGTTGGACCAAATGAGTTAGGTACGCATGTAGCCAACATGAATTTTGATAAAAACAATGCAATTACTTTTGGTCTAAGTACTCTATTCCAAAGTGACGTCTTAGATCTTGACTTTTCAGTTGTGAGTTATGATGACAATACTGTGAATTCCTTGGAACCAGCCAGTGACCTACCCCTCATGCATCTCGAGCTTATCATCTGGACACAAAAAAATGAGCCACTTGGTATCCCCACCTTTCCCAATGACTATTCCTTGGATTGTTACCTAAACGATGTTGAACCTTTGACCTCTTCCACTAGTGAACCTAGTGTGAATATAACTGAAGCAAGTATCAAGTACCTCAGTCATAAATTAAAAATGAAAAGAAATAAATGTTCTAAAGGTGAAAAACACATTGTGGTAGTTTCAGAAGAGAAAATAGTAAAAAGAAAAGATGCATCCGATGGTGAACACCTCCTTGAGGTGTCAAAGGATGGGGTACTTGAAATATTTCCTAGTCACTTCCAGAAATGACCTTCAGTTTTGATAGAACCAATGCAGTCATTAAACATTGGGACTGATGAAAATCCATAGGTAATTCATTTGGCATAATCATTATTGACAGAAGAGTTGACACAATTCACCCAATTTTTCCAAGAAAAGAAAACCAAATTTGCATGGACCTACTCCGACATACCAAGATTAGACCTAGATCTCATAATGCACCATCTATCAATCGCACCTAGAGTCAAACCTGTTAAACAGAAGCTCTGCAAGATTCATCCTCAAATGGATCTCCTAGTAACATATGAATTTGAAAAATTTCTCAAGGATGGATTCATAAGAGAAATTGTAATTGCATATGCAGATTGGATTTCCAATATTGTGCCTGTAAAAAAACTAGATAAGTCTATCAGAGTGTGCATGGACTTCCGAGATCTCAACAGGACATGTCCTAAGGATGAATTTACTCTACTCAACATTGATATGATTATGGATAGGATAACTAGATATGATATGTACTCATTAATGGATGGATTTTCTAGATATAATCAAATCAAAATTCCCCTGGATGATCAAGACAAAACTACATTCACCTGTGCCAGGGTAACCTTCTGTTGGAACATCATGCCATTTGGTTTGAAGAATGCAGGTGCAACTTACAAATGAGCTGTTACAAACCATCTTCCATGATATGATCCACAAGCACATGGAAGAATATGTAGATGACACAGTTGTTAAATCAAGAATATGATCTACACATCTACACGATCTAGGCTAGATCCTAGACATAATGGAGCAGTTCAAGTTAAGGTTAAATCCCAAGAAATGTGCATTTGGAGTAACTTCTGTAAAGTTTTTGGGATATATTGTCTCATAAAAAGGGATTGAAGTGAATCTTATGAAAGTACAAGCCATTACTGAGATTCCACCATCGAAGAACATTAGCCAATGAGAAACCTTCAAGGGAGAATCCAGTCAATCAGGAGATTCATCTCTCAACTGTTGAAAAAAGCACAACCATTTAAAAATCCTCTATATATAGGAGTAGCGTACCAATGGGATGAAGCATGTGCCCAACATTTCAATCAAATCAAAGAATATCTGGAAAAACCACCAGTCTTGATGTTTCCTATCTATGGTAAGCCACTCATTCTATATATCTTAGCCACTAATACATCATTGGGGGCACTCCTTGCACAACAAGATGAGAATAAGAAGTAATGGACCATTTACTACATCAATAGGACTCTGGTCTCTTATGAAATGAGTTACTCAATGATTGAGAAATCTTGTCTGGCAGTGGTATTTGCATCCTAGAAACTGATACATTACATGCTGTACATCCTATGCAATTGGTCGCTAAAATAGACCCCCTTAAGTATCTCTTAAGGAAAGCCGTCTTGACTAGAAGGTTGGCTAAGAGGGTTATGATTCTCAATGAGTTCGACATTGAATATATTGAATAAAATGCTATCATAGGCTAGGTGATTGTTGATCAATTGGTTGAAGCTCCACTAGAAGAGGATCAACCTATAAACGTGGAGTTCCCAGATAGATCTATCATGCACATTAAATGAGTTCGACATTGAATATATTGAATAAAAGGCTATCAAAGGCCAGGTGATTTCTGATCAGTTGGTTGAATCTCCACTAGAAGAGGATCAACCTATAAATGTGGAGTTCCCAAATGGATCTATTATGCACATTACTCACAGCTCTTGGAAGATGTTCTTCAATGGTTCATTCACTCAACATGGTTCATGAGTAGGTGTGTTTTTTATTATTCCCCAAAGTTACTCTATCCCTAAGGTGTACAAGATCTATTTCCTTGTACAAACAATATTTTTGAATATTAATCCTTAGCCAATGCGATGTAGTTGGCTCTAGAATGGAACATCTCTGAGTTACATAGCCATGGTGACTCTCAGTTAGTGATCAACTAAATTAATGATGTGTACCAAACAAGGGATGATAAAATCATACCTTACAAATGAATGGTTGATGATTTTAAGAAATAATTAACTTTCATCACATTTCAGTAGGTCCCAACCTGACAAAGAATAGAGTCACTGATGCAATTTCCACTCTGGCTTCTTTACCTCAGAAAGGTGAAGATATACGAGGTCTTGGTGGAAGAATTCCATTACCTGACCTATGATTCACCTGATTCCAAAATAATTTGTAACCATCATAGGGAAAGATTCCTCACAATATAGCCATGTCTACTCTTACCCCTGAGACCGAGTTATCCCTAATAAATTAACCAAAAATGAAATAAGACATCTTATCTGCAACTCCTCACGATATGTCATCATCACTAATGCCCTGTATAGGATAGGTTTAGATGGAACTTTCCTTAGGTGTTTAGAAAAAGAAGAGTCTAAACATGTCTTAGCTAAAGTTCATGCTGGCATATGTGGATCTCATTTTAATAGTTTGACCTTATCTTGCAAACTACTGATAGATGGCTACTATTGGCTAGAAATGGAAAAAGAGGCAACAAGGTACTCAAGAGATTGCAAGAAATGTCAGTGGCATGGAAATATCATACACAGTCTAGCCAGGGAGCTTATTCCTTTTATAACACATTGGCCCTTCCAACAATGGGCATTTGATCTCATTGAGCAGATATATCCATCCTCCTCAAATGGACACAATTTCATTATAAAAGCCACATAATACTTCACCAAGTGGGTTGAAGCAATCCCACTCACTACTACAATAGGAAAATAGGTGGCTCTTTTTATTTTAATTTACATTATCTGTCGATATGCTATCCCGTCCTCCATCATAACTGACAATGGAGGCCAATTTAAGAATAGTGATATATCTGAGCTCCCTACCAAATTCAAAATTAAACAACATTGTTCTTCAATAGACTACCCACAAGGAAACGACCAAGATGAAGCCTCCAATAAAAATATTCTCAAAATCTTGCATCATATTGTTAGTAAGTCAGGCAAGGATTAGCACCTGTAGCTCAATCTTACATTATGGGCTTACCGCACCAGCATCAGAACACCTACTGGAGCAACACCTTTTGCTCTAGTGTATGGTACAAAAGTATTTTTACCCATTGAAGTAGAACTCCCATCTTTGAGAGTTTCTTTACACCAACTGATACCTGATGAGGATTATAAAATATCTAGATTGCAAGAGTTAGAATTGCTGGATGAATGTCAGCAAGTGGTGTTTGACCACCTATGAGCATATCAAAAGAGAATGTAAAGAGGGTAGAATAAAAAGGTCAGACTATGAGACCTTTAGGTGGGTGACCTGGTGTTGAAAGAAAATCCTCGTAACCAGTCACACTGAGAATAAAAGGTTGAGCCTAACTAGTTGGGTCCATACATTATCACTACAACATTTGGCTTTGGCACCTATTGACTCTATACACCTAACGAAGAAAAGATATGGGATCCCATCAACACGCTCCATCTGTAAAAGCTCTACACTTGAGCATTCTCTATATCCAGTAACATGTACATATCTAAAAGTCCTAAAAAAATCATAAAAAATGGAAAAAGTCCTTAAAAAATGATCATCTTAATGAAAACCTAGCAAATAGGAGCTTTGATGCATCAACCCAAACAAAAAAAAAAAAAAGTGCCTCGGTGAAAACTTGATAAACAGGAACCTTGGTATAAAAAATAGAATATCTTCCAAGTAGGTGAAAACTTGGTAAAAAAACACTTGTTGTACTCAAGTACTCCATCTATCAATGCAAGTCTTGGCATCCTTCATGCTTTCCTGTCATTTTCATCAGTTTGTACAAATCTCCCAATCACTTTCGTGACAAATCAATTGTTTCACACAACACTTCCATGGATTGTAATCGGTCTTTATCTTCATCCTAGGACATTCAAGCCTTTCTAGGAGGCATTTTCCTATCATGACTACCAGCTAGATCATCATCCAAAGCCAATCAGATTTATTTTTTTAAAAACCACTGAAAGGTTAATCACTGACACACACTGGTGTTTCTCAACACCCCACAATGTGAAGACATGAATAAAGATTGTTTCTTAACACTTTATCAGATATGCTTAAATCACAATCCAAATAAATGAAAGAATTAAATAATTAAATAGTGTTTCTTAACACTACACACTTGCACAAGCTAGAATGCAAAAACAAAAACACTACCCAAAAACTTGTTGAATTGATGTTGATCACATCTCTATTGCAACTTGATGATGTCTAAACAACTAGAGAAGCAATAAAGGTTGTGAATTTTCTTGGTATGCTATTTGTTATCATTTTATTTCTTAATTATCCCTTTCTATGAAACTCAACGATGTCTAAAATGACTAGAGGAATATGGACTAGGGATATAATCATGTTTCTTTGTCTTCTGCTTGTTAGTGTGGTTTCAATGATCCTAAACTGTCCAATAAATTGGGTGTCTATGGCAAGAGCCTCTATCTTGATTGGAATGCTACACATACCTCAACTCTTTTTATATGGATATCAAGGTGAGATTAGAATTATCTCCTTGTATATTATTCTATTTGTTTACATAAGAACCATTCATGTCATCCTGACCTCTTATGCCTTGATGGTTATGGTTATTTTCCATATCAACTGGAAATGATGCTCAAGCCATCTTGGATTTTATGCCTCGGTGCTTGCATTAGTTTCCCATATTTCTCAAATATGGGCCATATTCATATTCTCATGGTCATAGTGGCACCAATGAGAATTATATCAGCTAAGATGTCTGACTAATCTCAATGATGAAAATTTTCAAAAAAAAATCCAGTGACTAAGTCCTAGGATGCATTCATGTTTGCTTTTCATTTTGCATTTGGACAACATTATTACTTTGCCACATTAGTTTTTACATGGAATGTGAGGCCTGAAATTGATCTCATCATCATCTTCTCTCATCAAGATGTTAATTGTGTCATTAGAGATATGATCAAGTACTTGTGTATCAACAAGAAGATTTCCTGCAAAGAGATGTTATAAATCATAGCATATATAAGCATATCTCATAAACCTATTTGCATATCAATCTATAAGAATAAATCCACTACATATCCATTTAGAAACCATTGCATAAATAACCATAATTACATCCATTGCATAATATATTTGAATCCACTACACAATCATTGCATTTTCATTTACATATCCATGGCATAAAAATCACATAAATATTTGCATCCACACATTTACATAAACATCATAAAAACATCAATAGAAAGTGCATCCATAAATCATCATAAGGAAATAAGTACATCTCATAATGAAGAATGATACATAAGTAAAATGAGATCAAATCAAATATCTCTATATATCATCAAACGCCAATTTTGCTACATCAAAATATCCAAATGTCGCCGGAGCAAGTCACCACATATATATGTGAAAAATGGGGTACAAAATGGAGTATCAAGATAATCACTCATGGAGGATAAATCTCTACCATATCCTCAACATCATCAGGAGCTCATGGAGGTGGTGGTGGAGGAGGAATAACCTCATCTTCCTAGGGGATCTGTGTACCCTTTGATCTAGCTACATATAGTGACAAAGGTATAACTTGCTAAACTACTGGTACAACTGTGCTATAAGCCACCACATAATATGTCACTCAACTAATTTGATACATGGATATACATTGATGGTTATCCCTTTATATTTTTAGCTCATCAACCCTCTGATCCCACTTAGCTATGAGCTTAGATATCCTTCAATTGTGATCTGACAGCCTCACCTATGCAAAAATGATATAAATCTATAAATCTCATACTCGATCATGCAGGGATTAGATAACATCTTATGGGGTCCTCTATCATAGAGCCTCCTCCTCCTCGCCTATCACTACATATCCTACCACCACATCCTCCTCGGACCTCTGTCTCACTTGTTGGGCTACCCCTCCAGGTTGATCTCTCTATCATGTCCTTGTATGTATCTCTATCATACCACTGGGGTCCACATTTGCTGATCCCATCATCCCTAGATTGTCTCTCCTCCTTTGTAGTGGTACTACCCTGCTCGAATTGGCCCCTTCATCTCCTCCCAATGGCCTCATCCCTATATCTCTCCTATCCTATATGGTGGTGGAGGTGGGGGAGTTACGTCACCCTCATCATCAATTTGTGGAATAGGAGTTGCTGGATCAGTGAATCAAGAAAAAGTGTGACGAGTGAAATGCTCCCTATACTCTGGTGTCATCCCAACATCTTCCATGACCTATAAGTAGTCCCACTAATCTCTCCTCACAACAGTCAAGTCTTGTAGTGTATTGGTTGCTACCAACCTAACTCCCCATCATTATCTAATCTCATCAGCATACCTGGCATATGTTGTAAACTCCTAGGAGATGACCTATGGATGTCCATATTGTCATAGTACTTGAGATAGCACAAGTCACTCCAAAATAGTAGAAGTATGACCAATCAATGTTCGAGTCACAAACATATCCCTCTACTGAGACCTCCAGTCTCCCCACTCCTCTATACCAAAAAATGACTTCCATGTGACCACTATCATATCATCAAGCTGGCATCTCAAATAGGCAGTCTTCCCCAAGTGGGGCTGCAAAACATAACTAGTATATCTCTATATATAGGACTAGCCCAAAGTCCTAGTATTAGCACACACATGCCAATAGATAGGGAGATGCTCGTAAGCCCAGATCTGTAATATCATTACTCCTATAGCTAAGGTCCTCATCCCTCGATAGACTATCTCATGATACATATGAGCTAACAAGAAAGATCCCCACCCTAACTTTACTGGATTAGCCAGTAAGCTCTCTAGTACCACCCCCACCCACATTGAAATCCTTTCTTCCCACTATCAAGAATAACAAAAAACCTTATGTATCCTTCCATGACACATGCTAAGGTAAAATCTCACCCATATCTAGACACCATGGTATCCCAACCTATCCACCTCTCTAGGATGTCATCATCGTGAAATAATCACTGGACGAAAAGCATACTAGGATGTTTTGAAGATGCATACTCTACTAAAGGACCACAAAGGGAATACAAAGGATAGATATATGTCCTTTGAGGTGACTATCATCTCTTATGTGTGCAAATGGAAAGTGTTGTGCTCACTATGGAATCTCTCCACAAGAGGAGTTAACAATCTGTGGTTCACAGAGATATCAAGAATGTGCCCCAACCACCCAAAACCACTCTCCTAGTATTGTTAGCTCATCCTCAGGAAAGTGTGGAAGAAGTCTCATTGTTGGTGGGTACGCGATATGAAACTAAACATTTGGGAGAACCTCCTATAAGAAATAAACAAGTGATCATTAGTACCAAGTCAAAGCATTATATCCAATAGATGAAGAAAATGTCAATGAACTATAATCAACAAAAAAAATAATTAAATTTGGATGTTTTGAGCCTTCAAAATGCCCATTGTTTTCAGTACGAGTAACCCTAGTTCACCAATTACTCATATGAGCATTCTCACCGAGTGGTACAAGCAAACTATCCTATATGAGAAAAATCACAAAGTAGTATGAGAATTCTCAACGAATGGTACGAGAAAACTATCCTATACAAGAAAAATCACAAATTTTGCATCATATTTTTAGTAAGTTGGGCAAGGATTGGCACCTACAACTCAATCTTGCATTATGGGCTTACCGCACCAGCATCAGAACACCTACTGGAGCAACACCTTTCGCTCTAGTGTATGATACAAAAGCAATTTTACCCATTGAAGTAGAACTATCCACATGACATTTCATCTCTTTCCACTTGTCCTATTTCATTATACTTGTCATCTCATATCCGTCCATTTTGGACAAATGGTGCATTTTCATTAGCCTCCACCTTGCCACCATTTCTATTTAATCCCTCTATTTTCCTTCATTATTCATTCATCAAACATTTATTTAACCTCATAATGTCATTTTACTTCTAGAAATTACATCCATCTTAGCATCCATTTTAGCTTAAATCTTTCATTTCATAATCAACCATCTTGCATTTCCATTATCAAATCCACTTTTGCATCATTTTCATCACTCATTTTGCATCCATTTTGATCGTACCATTTGCACAATCATGGAGTACATTTGAGCATCCTTGGAAACCAAGTGATCATACATCAAATCAAATCAAATAAAAGGACAATTATCATCAAACGAGGCTTAGATCTTGCATTTAATTTACTTATATTTTGTTTATTTGACTTCTTTTTAATGTCCTTATCTTGAATGTTTTCTTGATTTGTGTTTTTCTTAGGTTGCTAATATTGTATTTCAATCTATTTTTACTACACAATTTCTTGTATTCATTTTTTGCACACTCAATGGGACTCACTTCATTGGTCAAGTATAACATTTTCTGGTTGTTTTAATTTTTTTATTGCAGATTTTGAGTTCTTGAAAGCAAAAATGTGAAGCCATAGGTTGGATTCTATTTTGACAAAACCTATTTTAGCTCTAGGTCAAATTTCAAGAACCAAGAGAATATGAATATGGCCCATATCAGAGAAATGTGGGAAACTAATGCAAGCAATGAGGCATAAAAGCCAAGATGACTTGAGCATTGTTTCCAGTTGATATGGAAAGTAACCATAAGCATCAAGGCATAAGAGGCCAAGATGATCTGAATGGTTCTTACGTAAACAAAAAAAATGATAGACAAGGAGATAATTCCAACCTCACCTTGATATCCATATAAAAAGAGTCGAGGTATGTGCAACGTTCCAATCAAGACAAAGGCTCTTACCATAGAAAGCCAATTTATTGGATAGTTTAGGATCATCAAAACCACAACGACAAGTAAAAGACAAAGAAAAGTGATTATGCTCTTAGTCCATGTTCCTCTAGTCATTTTAGACATCGTCGAGTTACATAGAAAGGGATAATCAGGAAATAAAATGATAACAAATTGCATACCAAGAAAATTCACAACCTTTATTGATTCTCTAGTTGTTTAGATATCATCAAGTTGCAATAGATATGTGATCACCATCAATTCAACAAGTTTTTGGGTAGTGTTTCTATTTTTTCATTCTAGCTTGTGGAAGTGTGTAGTGTTAAGAAACACTATTTGATCGTTCAAGTTTGTCATTTGTTTGGATTATGATTTATGCATATCTAATAAGTGTTAAGAAACACTCTTTATTGATGTCTTCACGTTGTGGGGTGTTGAGAAACATCGGTGTGTGTTAGTGATTAACCTTTCAGTGGTTTTTGAAAAAATGACTTTGATTGGCTTTGGATGATGATCTAGCTAATGGCCATGATAGGAAAATGCCCCTAGAAAGGCTTGAATGTCCTAGGACGAAGATAAAGACCGATTCCAATCCATGGAAGTGTTGCGTGAAACAACTAATTTGTCATGAAAGTGACTGAGAGCTTTGTACAAACTGAAGCAAATGACAGGAAAGCATAAAGGATGCCAATACTTGCATTGATAGATGAAGCACTTGAGTACAAGAGGTGGATGTTTACTATGTTTTCACCTACTTGGAAGATATTCTATTTTTTATACCAAGATTCCTATTTACTAGGTTTTCACCAAGGCACTTTTCTTTTTATTTTTCAATTTTTTTGCTTTTTTCATTTTTTTTGATTTTTTTTGGTTGATGCATCAAAGCATTTGTTTACTAGGTTTTCACAAAGATCATTTTTTCAAGAAATTTTCCAGTTTTTATGATTTTTTCAAGACCTATTCCAATTTTTATGATTTTTTCAGGACTTTTAGATACATACATGTTGTTGGATATAGAGAATCCTCAGGCGTAGAACTTCTTTAGATGGAGTATGTTGATGGGATCCTAGAGATTTTCTCCCTTAGATGTAGAGAGCTGATAGACACTAGAGCCAAATGTTGTAGTGATAATGTATGGACCCAACCAGTTAGGCTCAACCTTCTATTCCTAGTGTGACTGGTTATGAGGATTTTATCTCAACACAAGGTCACCCACCTGAAGGTCTCATGGTTTGGCCTTTTTATTGTACCCTCTTGAAATTATCTTTTAATATGCTCGTAGGTGGTCAAGCGCCACTTATTGACATTCGTCCAACAATTCTAACTCTTGCAATCTAGATATTTTATAATCCTCATCAAGTATGAGTCGGTGTAAAGAAACTCTCAGAGATGAGAGTTTTATTTCAATGGGTAAAACTACTTCTGTACAGTACACTAGAGCGAAAGGTGTTTCTCCAGTAGGTGTTCTGATGCTAGTGTGGAAATCCCATAATGTGAGATTGAGTTGCAGGTGCCAATCCTTGCAAGACTTACTAACAATATGATGCAAGATTTTGAGAATATTTTTATTGGAGGCTTTGGCTTGGTCATTTCCTTGTGGGTAGTGTATTGAAGAACAACATTGTTTGATTTTGAATTTGGTAGAGAGCTCATATATATCACTATTCTTAAATTGGCCTCCATTGTCAGTTATGATGGAGGGGATACAATATCGACAGATAATGTAATTCAAAACAAATAGACCCACCTATTTTCCTATTGTATTAGTGAGTAGGATTGCTTCAACCCACTTGGTGAAGTATTATGTGGATTTTATAATGAAGTTGTGTCCATTTGAGGAGGATGGATATATCTGCTCGATGAGATCAAATGCCCATTTTTGGAAGGGCCAGTGTGTTATAAAAGGAATAAGCTCCCTGGCTGGAGCGTGTATGAGATTTCCGTGTAGTTGGCATTTCTTGCAATCTCTTGAGTACCTTATTGCCTCTTTTTCTATTTTTGGCCAATAGTAGCCAGATCTTAGTAGTTTGCGAGATAAGGTCAGACTATTAGAATGATATCCACATATGCCAACATGAACTTCAAATAACACACATTTAGACTCTTCTTTTTCTAAACAACTAATAAAATTTCCATCTAAACCTCTCCTATACAGGTTGCTAGTGATGATGAGATACCTTGAGGAGTTGTAGATAAGCTGTCTTCTTTCATTTTTGGTTAAGTTATCAGGGATAACTTAGTCTCAGGGGTAAGAGTAGACATGACTATATCATGAGAAATCTTTCCCTATGATGGTTACAAATTATTTGGGAATCAGATGAATCGTAGGTCGGGTAATGGAGTTCTTCCTCCAAGACCTCATATATCTTCACCTTATTGAGGTAAGGAAGCTAGAGTGGAAATTGCATCAACAACTCTTTTCTCTATCCTCGGGACCTATTGAAATGTGATGAAAGTGAATTTTTTCTTGAAATCATCAACCATTCATTTGTAAGGTATGAGTTTATCATCCCTTGTTTGGTACACATCATTAATTTGGTTGATCACTAACCGAGAGTCACCATGGATATGTAAGTCAGAGATGTTCCATTCTAGAGCCAACTGCATTGCATTGACTAAGGATTCATATTCAACAATGTTATTTGTACAAGGAAAATAGATCTTGTACACCTTAGGGATAGAGTAACTTTGGGGAATAATAAACAACACACCTACTCCTGAACCCTGTTGAGTGAACAAACCATCAAAGAACATCTTCCAGGACCTATGAGTAATGTGCATGATAGATCCATCTAGGAACTCCATGTTGATAGGTTAATCCTCTTGTAGTGGAGGTTCAACCAATTGATTGACAATCACCTGGCCTTTAATAGCCTTTCGTTCAACATATTCAATGTCAAACTTGTTGAGAATCATAACCCTCTTAGCCAACTTTCCAGTCAAGGTGGATTTACTTAGGAGATACTTGAGTGGGTCTATTTTAGCAACCTATTGCACATGATGTTCCAACATGTAATGTCTCAGTTTCTAGGATGCAAAGACCACTGCCAGACAAACTTCCTCAATCATTGGGTAATTCATTTCATAAGAGACTAGATTCCTACTGATGTAGTAAATGGCTCATTACTTCTTTTTCTCATCTTGCTATGAAAGGAGTGCCCCTAGTGATGTATCAGTGGTAGAGATATATAGAAAGAGTGGCTTATCCTAGATATGAGACATCAAGACTGATGGGTTTTCTAGATATTTGTTGATTTGATTAAAATGTTGGGCACATGCTTCATCCAATTGGTAAGCTACTCCTTTATGTAGAGGCTTTGTAAATAGTTGTGCTTTGTTTGCCAGTTGAGAGATGAATCTCTTGATTGACTAAATTCTCCCTTGAAGGGTTCTCATTTGGCTAATGTTCTTCGGTAGTGGCATCTCAATAATGGCTTTTACTTTCATAGAATTCACTTCAATTCCTTTTTTTGAGATAATGTATCCCAAAAAATTTCCATAAGTTACTCCAAATGCACATTTCTTGGAATTTAACCTTAACTGTAACTGCTCCATTCTGTCTAGGATCTGGCCTAGATTATGTAGATCCGTAGATAATTTTCTTGTTTTAACAATTGTGTCATCTACATAGTCTTCCATGTTCTTGTGGATCATATCATGGAAGATGGTTTGTAACAACTCGTTGGTAAGTTTCACCCGCATTCTTCAAACCAAATGACATGACACTCCAACAGAAGGTTATCCAAGCAAAGGTGAATACAATTTTATCTTGATCCTTTGGGGAAATTTTGATTTGATTATATCTATAAAATCCATCCATTAATGAGTACATCTTGTATCCGACTGTCATGTCCACAATCATATCAATGTTGGGTAGAGGAAATTCATCCTTAAGACATGCGTTGTTGAGATCTCAGAAGTCTGTGTACACTCCGATGGACTTATTTGGTTTTGTTATAGGTACAATATTAGAAATCCAATCTGCATATGAAATTTCTCTGATGAATCCGTCCTTGAGAAATTTTTCCAATTAATATTTTACTAGGACAACCATTTGAGGATGAATCTTGCAGAGCTTTTGTTTAACAAGTTTGATTCTAGGTGCAATTGATAGATGGTGCATTATGAGATCCAAGTCCAATGCTGGTATGTCAGAGTAGGTCCATGCAAAGTTTATTTTCTTTTCTTAAAAGAACTGGGTGAAATTTCTTAGCTCTTCTATAGATAATGATGGTGCTAAATGAATTACACATGGATGTTCATTAGTCCCAATGTTTATTGACTACATTAGTTCTATCAGAACTGAAGGTTATTTCTAGAAGTGACTAGGCAAGATTTCAAGTACCCCATCCTTCAACACCTCAAGGAGGTTTTCACCATTGGATGCATCTTTTATTTTTATTGTTATCTATTCTGAAACTTCCACAATGTGCTTTTCACCTTTAGAACATTTATTTCTTTTCATTTTTAATTTATGACTGAGGTACTTGATATTTTCTTCACTCATATTAACACTAGGCTCACTGGTGGAAGAGGTCAAAGGTTCAACATCTTTTAGGTAACAATCCTAGGAATAGTCATTAGGAATGGTGGGGATACCAAGTGGCTCATTTTGTTGTGTCCAGTCGATAAGCTCAAGATGCATGAGGGGTAGGTCATTGGCTGGTTCTAGGGAATTCATAATATTGTCATCATAACTTGCAATCAGAAAGTCAAAATCTAAGACGTCACTTTGGAATAGAGTGCTTAGACTAAAAGGAATCCCATCATTGTTATCCAAATTCATGTTGGATACATGCATACCTAACTCATTTGGTCTAACCATAGGATGTGAATTCCTTTGTTGTGTTGTTCTAGAATCAATTTTATTTACTTTCCAAAGCCACGTACATATGGATACTAATTTAATTGTGGACCTTGAGGGTAATCTGTTGATGTCATTATTTATTCATTCTGAGTTTCTGTTAGTGGACACTCTTTTAGGTTCTGCATGAATTGCCTAGGTGTCTACCTCTACCTCATTTGTATCTTGAGTTGCTAGGGTAGAGAACCTATGAGTTGTTAGGGGTAGGATTTTAGGAGATGCATCATCCTCCTAGAGGTTCCAATCTTTTGTAGTTCTTGCGTTTGAGATTTCCCCTTGTTCAAACTGAGTGGCATTTTTTTGTATCACATCCACTTCTATATCTATTGTATAATTTGAGAGTACGTTCCATTCATACTCATGGGAATTAGTATGGATGTCGGAAGACGTTCCTTGGTATCATGCAAGGGTCATAGGAGGTTCTTCATCTTCACCTTGTATGTTATTTTCTTGTTGTGTATCCTCTTACATAGGGCTCACCCTTTCATTATCTTGTGTGGATGTAGGTAACTCATTAGGATCAATAAAATGGGGTAGATCCAACATGTGTGTTGTAGTTACCAATTGCCCCTAGTTAGGTTGTCTATCATGCGATTCTTGGTTTATCTCATTGTCATCTATGTTAGACTCTTGATGTTTCTCATGGTGAGCTATCAATAGTTCTTCTTCCGGTGGACTTGGCTCAAGGATAGTTCTATACCATTGTAGAAGATATGGTGATTCATGGTAATCAGGATCTTTTGTTCTAATGTGTAGTAGTGTCTCGAAAGGTATATTTTTATTTTCTACTTCTTCCTCACTTTCTAAATCAAATACAGGTCCTCCCAGATCAAAGACAAGATGAAACTTAGCTTCTTTAAAACCAACACCGGTTTTATCTCTTGATTCCTAAATTCAACATTAAGTGGTTCAATGAGTCCTATCTTATTCGAGCCTAAATGAACCTTCCCTTTATAACCCATTTTATTTACTATGTCATACCTTTTACTGTATTTCTCAGGGGATATTTCACAATGTTTGACCTCATTATCCTTAGGTTATTTGTAGAGCCATGGAAAAATAGGTTTCTCTTCATTTTCATCTTCCAGAGGTACATTTTCTTGGTCAAATCTACCATCATAGATGATCTGAGCTATTGGACTTGACGGTTTCATTGCTTCTGAAAGTTTTCCATAAGATCTAGAGGATATGGGAAATGATGTCAATGATAGGACATGTTTGATCATGTACCCACCCATCCCTGTATCTCTGATTTTTAGCTTCTTCTCTGATGCAAGAGCATCTCGGGTCCTTGGAAATTCTATGTCACCAAAAACATGTTTGTGTTTTACTATGTTTCTCGGTTCTTGCTTTGATTGAGTTGGATCGGTAGTTGCTCGGTTTCCTTTGTTAACTGGGGTTGGTCGGTTATATGTCTGGCACTTGGTGATGCTTGTCTGGTGCTCAGTTATTCTTGCTTACTGAGGTGTTTGATTTAGTTTTCTATTGAGGCCGATTTGTGCAATTAATTATGGTCATGGATTTAATATTGGTATCTATCATTAGGAAGCGTATGGACCTAGATTTGGTCGTTACTTCCATTGATGGTGGATCTGAAGGTTGACTTGTTTGGTAGCCTCTTGTATATATTATAATCTTTGGTTGTAGTTTAGGAGGAAGTTTTTGGATAGAAGATAGAAGTTAGAAGATTGAAGATAGTTTAAGATCCTCACATGTTGGAGGAGTTATGTACTTGAATTGTACTATCTGGCCTAAACCAAGAAGGCCTTATAGCCTAACATGTACGAATAAATTTGAATGAATAATAAGAAGATATCTACATTCTTCTTCTCACTTGTGTGTTTTTTTTTTTTGCCTGTGATCTCTCCAAGGTGGACCTAGATAGGGTGTGCCTTTGGCCCCTCTTCCCATCTCCCTTTTCATTAGGTGGCATCAGAGTTGAGGTTAGATCTGGATCTAGGTTTCAAAATATAGGTTTGAGGGTTCCTTCTTGTCAAACCCTACTTGATTTGTTGTGGGGTAACAGATTGTGATCTGACCTACAATTTCTACAATTGCAGAGGGTTCCAAGATGGTTTGTGGGAGGTGAGATGCGGATCCAGGATTGCGAGACATGTTGAGACAACTTGCTGCTAGATTAGAAGCTGCTGAAATAGCCCAGAGAAGAGGAAGAAATATTGAAGATGTTAGTGATGATGAAATTGAGAAAGAACAAGTTGATGTAGAACCTGCATCGGTGATGGATCATAGTGAGGAAAGATTGTTAAAGGATTTGACAAATTTGAAATCTACACCACACTTCAATCCTCCTGAGTATAGTGGTGAATAGGCATAAAATGGCATCACACCTATTCAAATGCTGTATGTTTATGTAAATGTATGGGGGAAGTATGAGATCCACTCCTAAATCCAAATTCCTAAAGGAGAGATCCAATTTGATCAACCAAGAGATTAATGCATAATCAAATCAATTTATGGAGAATATGAAAGAGAGAAAAACCCTATATTTCCCTAGGGTAGAATTGAAGTGTTTAGAATTTGAAATGATTGAAATGAAAGTACTAACCTCAAATAAGGGTAGATCTAGAAAATGCCAATTTCTAATGTCTGTGTGTACTTTCAGGCAATTCTACAACCTATTTTGGACTGGAAATGCCAAGATGGAGCAAACCCAAAAATCTTTTTCCAAGATGAGATTAGGTCGACTTTGATCCTCATAAAAGGTCAAAGGCTAGATTCTTTATTTGAAGGTCGATTCTGACTTTGTTTGCAGATCTTAGAAGTTCACCAAAAAGGGTATCCAAATCTGCTCTTAGATCTAAAATCTCACACCTGTACCTACAAGAAAATGGGGATTTTGTTTGTATGGGGGGTTTGCCTTGGTCAAACGTCAATTTATGAATTAACCTTGAAATTGAATTGAAATGTAGTGTGCATAAACAAAGTAATTGAAACAAATCACCTTGCTTATGTTGAAGTCCTTGTAGAGGATTCGAATCCTCAAATCCACAAGTAGGAATACTTCAATGGATGTAGGATGTATCAAATCAATGGCATTTGATCTTCAACACCAATCTTGAATTGATCTTTGCATATGAGGAGGCTTGGATGAATGTGGAAGGATGGATCTTCAAGGGGGCTCCAAAGAGATTGAATCCTTTAATGGCTAACAATGGATCTCCTTGATAGATGAATGCTTGAACACTTGAATGCTTGAAGGCTTGAATGCTTGAAGGCTTGAATTTTTTCTTGCACTTGAGAGGTTGAGAGATTGCAATTGCTTGAAAACTTGATTGACAAAACTTGATGGAGAAAATGAGAGAGGAAGGCCTCCTTTTATAGTGAACTAGGGCACAATCCTCTAGAGGGGCCACCTTGGAGAATAAAATCCAAATTAGGTCCTAAACTTTAGAAAATATACCTAGATTAAATGCAATTAGAGGATTTACCATTTTGAAACCCGAAATAGCCAACCCGGAGGCGGGAAAACAAATATCCCTGAAACCTGACACCCGAAAATCAAGGAATTTGGAATTTGAAAGAGGGGGGAAAATCAAGGTTAGGACTAACCTAGTCAGGTTCAAGCTCGATCCTAACCTAGTTAGGATCAACCTTGAATTTGACCCTGGGCCCAGATCTAGTCAGAATCAGGACAGGAGGTCTTGGGGATGCCCAGAGACCTAGAAATGATACCAAAATGGGATAGAATGCTAGGGATAGGCATAAAATCCTATAATGACTGTGATGAAGGCTAGGAGGACCTATTTCCAAGTCCTACCTAGAAAATAGATCCATGGAAGAGGGAAATTAAGGAGAATCCTTGAGATCCTAACCCTAATTTCACCTATAACGAAGCAGGAAAGAAGTGGAAAGTGGAGAGAAAGCCAAATACATGCAAATACCTAATCAAGGTGCTTAAATGGCCCTAGACCACTTACTCAGAGGGATAAACACTCTTATCATAGAAGTGCTTCCATTTTAAGATGATACATTAAGCCCCCACTTTAGCAAGAGTATGGACTCGATGCAAACTCTTGGTAAAGGAGATCAGAATGAAAAGATAATCTTATCGTGATCCAAGGGACAAAGGGAAACCTTAAGCCCCCAATGAATCAAGTCTTCATCAACTCCTAGATCACAATAAGAGAGACATCTCTAGAGAAAGAAAGAAGGTGTGATTACCTCTCCCAATGAGAACTTATGTCCTATTGTGAACCACACAAGAAAATGATGCAACTGGAAAGATGTAATTGAACCGCCTAGTGACCGTGGCTACTCACTAGTCAACCCATCAAGGATTCATCCTTAGGAATATTCTATTCCATAAGAATAAAACAAAAAATAAATAAAAAGAGATCTAGTCTTAAGGACACCTCCAACCTTAAGGGATGAAAATATATGTATATTTGAAACTGGAGGGATCAATAGATCCTAAAATATAAATCCCTACTTTAAGGATTAGTTACTAATCCAAAAAGGGAGAAAAGGTATCTTGAAAAATATGTGTGTATTGAAAAGTGTGTGTGTGCAATAGGTGTGAAAAGTGTATGCCCCCACGTTAAAGTCATTGCTGACACTTTAACAAGAGCAATGGCTTTAATGGAAACATAAACAATTCCACTAATTACGTTTCCATGTTGAGATGCCCCCAAATGAAGAAAAATCAAAGGAAATATCACAGAAATATAAAGAGAACACATAAGGGATCTACCTACCATGGGGTCAGTATGATCATAAGCTAATATATATATGATATTATTGCAAATGAATTGACACCATTCCCCAAAGAAAGTAGAACTATGATCACAAAGGAGGAAAGATCACATAAGATATATGAAGGATAATCTTTTCAGACCATGACATGGAGACCAAAAAGAATTAATTCTACCATATGTCAAATCCAAGTAGATGAAACAAGGAAACATTTATGAACAATAGCACAATTACAACATAACATTGAACAATGCATAGAAGAATAGAAATACATATAGAAGAATTTGAACAACAGTTTCAATTCCTTCATCACCTTGCACCAACTGAGTAACAAGGATCATATAAAAGAATCTAACAACATTTAGCAAACACATTATGGGAGAAGCACAATATAGCAGGAAAACAAACAACAAAGCTACCACGAAGGACAAGCCGATCAAGCATGCCACCTACTCTCCCCATCTCATTGTATATCATTTAGGGAAGGTGGGTAACTCACAATAGGGACTCTATCCAACATAGTAGGAATAATAGCTAGTTCCAAACAAGGATCCTCTTGAGAATCACAATGTTTGACACTAGGTGTAAGAGTTAGTTGTGATGAAAGCATATTGGGTAAATCAATGTCAATGTCAATAGTCTCATATTCATCATTAACATCATCAGTATCATCAAGAGTATCTTCTTCATCCAAATTAATCAAAATAGGATCTAAGATACAAATAGAATCATCATAATCATGCATGTGAACATCATTATTAGTAACAACCTCTTCTAACACATCATGCATAGGTTTATCTGAGGAATGTAGAGATCCTTGAAGAATAGAATTACGAGCTCTAGCATGAGCATGACACTTGTTACGACGTTCATTAGCAGATCAATTACATTTTGATTTATTTGAAATTGGTTAAGAACTAGGAGGAAAAATCACATGATCCTTCACAAGTTCTTTATGAAGGTCAATAGGATCATTAACAATAGGAGAAATAATCACAGGATCTTTGATAGGTTCGATAGAAGGAACTTGATTAAAAGAACTAGAAGTCATAGTTAAAGGAGGTATAGAAGGTGTAGGCAAAATACCACGATTAAGATCCATAGGAGGTTTGATTAATTAAGGAATCTTATGATGTTGATAGGCTTGATATGATCAAAAAAGATTATCAGGTCGAGGAGGACATGAATTAGGTAATGAAGGCCAAAAGAAATCAAGAGCAACACAATCTCTAGGCCTAGAAGGTTGATATAAACTATGATTAATCATCTTTATTTCATCCTCATGAATGAACTTAAGACACTTATGGATAGGTGAAGCAACAACATGGATGATAGTCAACCAAGGCAAAGCTAGCTTAACTTGAAATTGATCAGAAGTAGGAACCACAACAAAGGTAGTGTTCACAATTTTTCCACAAAGTTCAACTGGTAAAGTAATAGAACCAAATGATGGATAAAGAAAACTATTAAAAGTTTGAATCCACACATCTAATGTATCCTAAGAATCATGTTGTAAGATTTTCATAAAAATATTTTCTTTAGTAATAACATTAACTAAGAATGTAGGATCAACAAGACAACCACAAGTAGGTATTTGGGAAATCGTAGCAACAATGTAAAGGGGACCAATAGGAGCCTTAATAGTCTCAGAGTCATCAAAGGTAATCAAAAGTTCCTGAGGTATTTTATTCTTAGATTGTTGTCGAGGTTTAGGTTGAGTTTTCAGTTTAGGTTTAGGTTGAGTTTTCAGCTTAGGTTTAGGTTTTGGTCGAGGTTGAGATTGAACTTGAGGTTGAACCTAAGGTTGAGGTTGAGGTTGAGGTTGAGGTGGAGATACAAATTGAACAACATGCTCCACTTGATTGACTACATGATTGAGATCATCCATCCTTGAATCATAGATAATTTCCATAGCATATGGCTGAGCAATTGCATTTGTATCATGTGTAGGTAAAGGGTTCGTATAGATTTGAGGGTTTTGATTAGGAGGAGAGATAGATTTGTTCCCACTACCATCAAGATTATCAATAGATAAAGCCTTAGAATCAATTAAGTCTTGAACCTTATGTTTTAGAGAATAACATTTCTCAATATCATGACCATTCTGATGATGATATTAACAAAAAGCATTTTGATAAAAAGATTTAGATGTAATCGTAACAGGTAAAAGAGGATGAATAGTAGGTAAAGTAATCATATTAGCAGCTAACAACCTATTCATAATAGCATGCAAATATTTAGAAAGAGGAGTAAATGTATGATTTAATCAAAAATTAGTGGATGCAAAAGTGGCATTGTGAGATGAAACAACAACTTGATCAGCAACTGCATTCTCTTGTTTGTTTATCTTGACATAGTTGTTGAATTTTTGAAATTTGTTTGGATTAGGAGCAACATCACTCTTATCAACTGGAAGAGGAGCCATTGGATTTGTGCTCTCAAATTGACTCACTTGTAATTGATAATGATGAATCACTGCACAAAGTTGTTGAAAAGAGGTAAATTCAGTAAGCAGAATTTTATCTTTAATATCCTTTCGCAAATTTGAAATAAACATACGTTGAATATCCATATCAGGAACATGATAGGAAAACTGAGCATACAAATGCTTAAATCTACCAATAAATTGAGTTAATTTTTCTTTAGCACTTTGTTTACAATGCATCAAGTCAGTTAAAGACACTTGTGGGCCAATGTTGTTTTGAAATTGTTTAATAAAGGCATTATCAATTTCTAGAAAGCAATCAATAGAAGAAGGAGGCAAGGAACAATACCATTGTAAGGCCTTGTCACGGAAGGTTCTAGCAAAAAGTTTGGCTAAAATCCTATGGTCATGAGCATAATCACTACAAAGGCTTTAGAATGTTTTAACATGATGAGCATGATCTCCTTTTCCATTATAATTCTCAAGATGAGGCATCTCACCTCGATGAGGAACTTGAGTACGAATAATGTCTCAGGACAAGGGACTTCCCATGTCACATGTAGGAATACTAAACTTATTTTGAGTTAAGGAAGGAAGTTGTTGTTGTAGGGATGATACAGTTTAAGCCAAACTGATGATTTTTTAATCATTAGAGGAAATAGCAGGAGTAGCAACATTAGACACACTAGGTAAATTATAAGAAGCTATAGGAATAGAAGACATAATTGGAGGAACACTAGGAACTACAATTGGAAGCAGATTGGAATAAGTAAAAGGAACATTATGATATGAATGTTGTGATGTAGGAAGGGACACAGGAGGAACACTCATAGGAATAGAGGGAATCGTTACAATCACCAAAGAAGGAGTATAGGTAGGAATACTAGGTAAAGGATTAGAAGGAGGTTCAACACTAGTGATAGGAGGAATCAACTCTAAATCTTGAGCTTCTTGAACTAAAGGTTTAACATTTGAATGCACAAGGTGAGTAATACCACCTAAGAGGTTAACACCTTGATCACTATCACAAAGAACTTTCTTAAGAGCTGCTATAGCTTGAATGAAATCTTGATTATGGTTTTCTTGAATGAGCCAATTACCCATCTTATCAAGTTCAGTGGAAAGTTTTTTGATTTGTTTAGGAGGAACTCTTAAAGTGTCATCCTCATCATGAGATGAGTGAGAAGATTTTTTCTCCATAGTAGGATTGGAATCATGAAGAATCAAGTTATCATTCGGGATCCTAAGGAAAGGAGAGGAAGATTCAAGATCAAAGGCATCCATGAGTCTACGACTTCTTCTAACCAGACTAATATAAGTAGGACTAGTTGTAGTAAAGCTCATAAAAAAATCTAATGCAAATGAACTAAAATAAGAACACATAAAGCATGAATATTTTTGTATTTTTGTAATCTAGTTAGCATGCAAGATCTAACACAAAGGAGAAATCTTATACTAACAAGATAAAGGAAATCTAACACCAAAAAGAAAGAGAGTAAGCTAGTCGGGTTCACCAAAATGAATAGCAGTAAATGGCATCACACCTATTGAAATTTTGTATGTGTATGTAAATGTATGGGGGAAGTATGAGATCCACTCCTAAATCCAAATTCCCAAAGGAGAGATCCAATTTGATCAACCAAGAGATTAATGCACAATCAAATCAATTTATGGAGAATATGAAAGAGAGAGAAAAACCCTATATTTCCCTAGGGTAGAATTGAAGTGTTTAGAATTTGAAATGATTGAAATGCAAATACTAACCTCAAATTAGGGAAGATCTAGAAAATGCCAATTTTTGATGTTTGTGTGTACTTTCGAGCAATTCTGCAACCTGTTTCGGATTGGAAATGCCGAGACAGAGAAAACCCAAAAATCTTTTTCCACAATGAGCTCAGGTCGACTTTGAACCTCATAAAAGGTTAAAGGATAGATTCTTTATCTAAAGGTCAATTCTAAATTTCTTTGCAAATCTCGAAAGTTCATCGAAAAGGGTATCCAAATCTGCTCTCAGATCTGAAATCCCGCACCTATACCTGCAAGAAAATGGGGCTTTTGTTTGTATGGGGGGTTTGGCTTGGTCAAACCTCAATTTAGGAATTAACCTTGAAATTGAATTGAAATGTAGTGTGCATAAACAAAGTAATTGAATCAAATCACCTCGTTTATGTTGAAGTCCTATTAGAGGATTCAAATCCTCAAATCCACAAGTAAGAATGCTTCAATGGATGTAGGATGTCTCAAATCAATCACATTTGATCTTCAACACCAATCTTGAATTGATCTTTGCATATGAGGAGGCTTGGATGAATGTGGAAGGATGGATCTTCAAGGGGGCTCCAAAGAGATTGAATCCTTCAATGGCTAACAATGGATCTCCTTGATAGATGATTGCTTGAACACTTGAATGCTTGAAGGCTTGAATGCTTGGAGGCTTGAATTCTTGCTTGCACTTGAGAGGTTTAGAGATTGCAATTTCTTGAGATGAGATTGCTTGGAAACTTGATTGACAAAACTTGATGGAGAAAATGAGAGAGGAAGACCTCCTTTTATAGTGAACTAGGGCACAATCCTCTAGAGGGGCTACCTTGGAGAATTAAATCCCAATTAAGTCCTAACCTTTAAAAAATATACCTAGATTAAATGCAATTAGAGGATTTACCATTTCAAAACTCGAAATAGCCAACCCAAAGGTGGGAAAACAAATATCCCCAAAACCTGACACCTGAAAATCAAGGAATTTAGAATTTGAAAGAGGGGGGGAAAAATTGATGTTGGGACTAACCTAGTTAGGTTCAAGCTTGATCTTGACCTAGTCAGGATCAACCTCAAATTTGACCCTGGACCCAGATCTAGTCAGAATCAGGACAGGAGGTCCCGGGGTTGCTCGGAGACCTATAAATGATACCAGAATGGGAGAAAATGCTAGTGATAGACATAAAATCCTATAATTACTATGATGAAGGCTAGGAGGACCTATTTCTAAGTCATACCTAGAAAATAGAGCCATGGAAGATTGAAATTAAGGAGAATCCTTGAGATCCTAACCCTAATTTCACCTATAATGAAGTAGGAAAGAAGTGGAAAGCGGGGAGAAAGCCAAATACATGCAAAGACCTGATCAAGGTGCTTAACATGACCCCAGACCACTTACTCGAAGGGATAAATGCCCTTATCATGGAACTGCTTCCATTTTAAGATGATACATTAAGCCCCCACTTTAGCAAGAGTATGGACTCGATGCAAACTATTGGTAAAGGAGATAAAAATGAAAAGATAATCTTATCATAATCCAAGGGACAAAAGGAAACCTTAAGTCCCTAGGGACTCAAGTCTTCATCGACTCCTAGATCACAATTAGAGAGACATCTCTAGAGAGAGAAAGAAGGTGTGATTCCCTTGCCCAATGAGAACTTATGTCCCATTGTGAACCACACAAGAAAATGACACAACTAGAAAGATGGAATTGAACCGCGTAGTGAGTGTGGCTACTCACTAGTCAACCCATCAAGGATTCATCCTTAGGAATATTCTATTCCATAAGAATAAAACAACAAAAAAACAAAAAGAGATCTAGTCTTAAGGACACCTCCGACCTTAAGGGATCAAAATATATGTATATTTGAAACTGGAGGGATCAAGAGATCCTAAAATATAAATCCTTGCTTTAAGGATTAGTTAATCATCCAAAAATGGAGAAAAGGTATCTTGAAAAATATGTGCGTATCAAAAAGTGCATGTGTCCAATAGGTGAAAAGATTGTATGCCCCCACATTAAATTCATTGCTGACACTTTAACAGGAGCAATGGCTTTAACAGAAACATAAAAAACTCCACTAATTACGTTTCCATGTCGAGATGTCCCCAGATGAAGACAAATCAAGGGAAATATCACAGAAACATATAGAGAACATAGAAGGGATCTACCTACCATAGGGTTAGTATGATCATAAGATAATATATATATGATATTATTGCAAATGAATTGACATCATTCCCCAAAGAAAGTAGAACTACGATCACAAAGGAGGAAAGATCACATAAGATATACGAAGGAGAATATTTTCAGACCATGACATGGAGACCAAAAATAATTAGTGCTACCATATCTCAAATCCAAGAAAATGACACAAGGAAACATTTACGAACAATAGCACAATTACAACATAACATTGAACAACGCATAGAAGAATAGAGATACATATAGAAGAATTTGAACAACAATTTCGATTCCTTCATCACCTTGCACCAACTAAGTAACAAGGATCGTATAAAGGAATCTATCAAAATTTATCAAACACATTATGGGAGAAGCATAGTACAATAAGCAAACACACAACAATGCTACCAAAAAGGACAAGCCGATCAAGCGTGCCACCTACTCTCCCCATCTCATTGTATATCATTTAGGGAAGGTGGGTAACTCACAAGAGGGACTATATCCAACACAATAGGAATAATAGCCAGTTCTAAACAAGGATCCTCTTGAGAATCACAATGTTTGACACTAGGTGTAAGAGTTAATTGTGATGAAAGCATATTGGATAAATCAATGTCAATGTCAATAGTCTCATATTCATCATTAACATCATCAGTATCATCAAGAGTATATTCTTCATCCAAATTAATCAAAATAGGATCTAAGATACGAATAAAATCATCATAATCATGCATGTAAACATCATTATTAGTAAGAACCTCTTCTAACACATCATGCTTAGGTTTATCTGAGGAAGGTAGAGATCCTTGAAGAATAGAATTCCGAGCTCTAGCATGAGCACAACACTTTTTATGACATTCATTAGCAGATCGATTAAATTTTGATTTATTTGAAATAGGTTGATAAGTAGGAGGAAAAATCATAGGATCCTTCATAGATTCTTTAGGAAGATCAATAGGATCATTAACAATAGGAGAAACAATCACAGGAACTTTGATAGGTTCCATAGAAGGAGCTTGATTAACAGAACTAAAAGTCATAGTTAAAGGAGGTATAGAAGGTGTAGGCAAAAGACCATGATTAAGATCCATAGGAGGTATGCTTAATTCAAGAATCTTACAATGTTTATAGGCTTGATATGATCAAAATAGATTATCAGGTTGACGAGGACATGAATTAGGTAATGAAGGCCAAAAGAAATCAAGAGCAGCACAATCTCTAGGCCTAGAAGGTTGATATAAACTATGATTAATCATCTTTATTTCATCATCATGAATGAAATTAAGATACTTATGGATAGGTGAAGCAACAAAAATCATGACAGTCAACCAAGGCAAAGCTAGCTTAACTTGAAATTGAATAGAAGTAGGAACCACAACAAAGGTAGTTTTCACAATTTTTCCACAAAGTTCAACTGGTAAAGTAATAGAACCAAATGATGGATAAAGAAAACTATTACAAGTTTGAATCCACACATCCGATGTATCATAAGAATCATGTTGTAAGATTTTCATAATTTTTTTTTCTTTAGTAATAACATTAACTAAGGATGTAGGATCAACAAGACAACCACGAGTAGGTATTTGAGAAATCCTAGCAGCAATGTAAAGGGGACCATCAGGAGCCTTAATAGTCTCAGAGTCATCAAAGGTAATCAAAAGTTCCTGAGGTCTTTTATTCTTAGATTTTTGTTGAGGTTGAGGTTGAGTTTTTAGTTTAGGTTTAGGTTGAGTTTTCAGCTTAGGTTTAGGTTTTGGTGGAGGTTGAGATTGAACTTGAGGTTGAGGTTGAGGTTGAGGTTGAGGTTGAGGTTGAGGTGGAGATAGAAATTGAACAACATGCTCCACTTGATTAACAACATGATTGAGATCATCCATCTTTGAATCATACACAATTTCCATAGCAGATGGCTGAGCAATTGTATTAGTATCATGCGTAGGTAAAGGGTTCATATAGATTTGAAGGTTTTGATTAGGAGGAGAGATAGATTTGTTCCCACTACCATCAAGATTATCAATAGATAAAGCCTTAGAATCAATTAAGTCTTGAACCTTATGTTTTAGAGAATAACATTTCTTAGTATCATGACCATTCTGATGATGATATTGACAAAAACCATTTTGATCAAAAGATTTAGATGCAATTGTAATAGGTAAAAGAGGATGAATAGGAGGTAGAGTAATCATATTAGTAGCTAACAACCTATTCATAATAGCATGTAAAGATTCAGAAAGAGGAGTAAACGTACGATTTAATTGATGCAGGAGCATCCTGGGTGTAAGAGCAATCTTGCATCACCCAAAAATATTTCTATTTTTGTATTCAATAAGGGCTATTTTGTGCAGAGCTGCTATTTATGGAAAGTTACTATTTTTGGTAATTTTCGTATGTGCTCAGAATGATCTGATTTCTTTCTTGGAGGTTCATTTTGGTCATATAAGTCTGCCAGTAAAGTTTCATTGCCAGATCAAGTGTATATTGGAAGATATTGAAGATTTTCGGTATTGGCAACAGGGTACAGAAACTTTGAAATCAGTTTTGAAGGCTTTAGAGGCCCCGGATGAGGTCAAAAATTTGGGTGACAATCGCTTGTGCTAGTCAAGCCTGTAGAGCGCTTCGTGGCGTTTCCGAAATGGGGTTATAATAGCCGATCGGGTCAACTGGTGATGACTTATGGTCTTCAAAATTTGGGCCACCTGAAATGGCGAAAAATAATTTTCTTCAAAATTTCTGTTCGGGTTTCAAAGGTTATCTTGAGCCGACTATGATGTAATGAAATGTAAAATAAAATAATTCTAAGTTTGGTCGGCCTTATTGGCTAAAATTCTGGAACCTTCCCAGGCGGTGGAAAATTGCCTATATAAGGAAGGCTGTATTATTGTCTTAGGCAGTTCAGAATAATTCTGGGTAGTAGATCTGGGTATTGATTCGAGACTTTGTCCTACAGAATATTGTAAGGCAATGCCCATGTGGCTTTGCATATTGTAATTCTGAAAGTTTGTAATTCCACATTTGTGGAGATAATAAGAAGCCAATTTTCTGTTCTTGCATATTACTGTTGTTGTTTCTCTATTTCTGTTATGTGTTTGTGGTATTAAGGGGAGCACCCTTCATCAAGTGGTATCAGAGCAGGAGTTCTTGAGTGTGTAAATAGATCGCCGACTGTGAGGCAGTTTGCACCAGGACCGTGGCTAGGGTTTCAGCGCGCATCGCGAAAATGCCTCCACGAAGGGAACGTGGCGGAAGAGCTGGTGTTGTAACACCTGAGGTTAGAGAGCTGCAGAGACAAGTGCGAGCATTGCAAGAAGAGATTCGTAGAGGAATGAATCTTAATGTCAGAGATGAAAGCGAGGATGAAGTCAAAGAAGAATATCAAGAAGGAGAAGCTGAAATTGTGAACCAGGAGGAAGAAAGACTTTTTCGGGCGATTTCCAAGATTGGGAAAAGACCTAAGATTGAGGTTCCTACATTTTCTGGAAATCTTAACCCAGAGGAATTGATCGACTGGATCAATGAATGTGAGGAATATTTTGAGTATGAAGATGTTGAAGATCCTGATAGGGTCAAATTTGCGAAGGCCAGATTGAAAGGTCATGCGAAGATCTGGTGGCAAGAAATTCAATTGGAACGAAATAGAAGAGGGAAAGATAAAATCACAAGATGGGATCGGATGGTGGATAAATTGAAGCGACAGTTCATTCCTGTTGATTATGAGCTTGACCTACTGAAGAAAATGCAAAGTTTGAAGCAAGCAGGAAGATCTGTTCAGGAGTATACAGAGGAGTTCTATCGACTTCTCATTAGAACAAGCCATGCAGAAGCTGATAAAGAGAAAGTTGCCCGATACCTTAATGGGTTAAGGCCAAGCATTCAGGAGGAGCTGAATCTGGTTCGAATGAACAGTATTGAAGAGGCATACCAGTTTGCCCTAAAAGTAGAGGAAAAGCTGAACAAGAAGTTTGAGAGCAGACAAAATGGAAGAGGTCGCGGTGGACGATCTGGTGGACGGTCATATGGTGGCCGAAATGAAGATCTAAAAAAGAAGGATGAGGCCAGTAGCAGTCAGAATCAGCGTGGAAATAATTCCAATCACTTCCAGGATCAAAATAATAGAGATCAGAGAGGAAGAGGAAGAGGACAAGGATCTGGAAGAGGAGGCTTCCGTGGAACATGTTTTCACTGTGGAGAAGAAGGTCATAGGGCATTTGAATGTCCTCAGCGCCAAGGCAGAATAGACAGAAGAAATGAAGGCCAGGCCAGAGTTGCACATGTAGATGAAGATGCCAGATCATCAAATTCTGAAGATGCTGAAAGAGGAGAAACGTTGATTAACAGAAGAGTCCTGTTGAGTGGTGAGAATGAACCTGAGCAAAGGAGGAGCCTGTTTCGCACCAGGTGCAAGTGTGAAGGTAAATGTTGTGATGTGATTATTGATAGTGGAAGCACTGACAATTTGGTGTCAGAAGAGATGGTGACAAAGTTGAAGCTCAAGAGACAGAAAATCCCACATCCATATCGGATTGCCTAGGTACAGGATGACCACAAGGTCATGATCAATGAACAATGCCTGGTGAAGTTCAAGATTGGCGGATACCAAGATGAGGTATTGTGTGATATCATATCTATGGATGCATGTCATATGTTGTTGGGTAGACCATGGCAGTTTGACAGATGTGCTGTACATGATGGTCGTGCGAATACCTATTCCCTGACAAAGGATGGAGTGCGACATAAGCTAAAACCATTGAAGGAGACTGAAGAAAAGGTATGTGGTAATGCAAGGATAACTTTTGTTGATGGAAGAAATTTCCTAGATGGTATGAGGCATGAGCATGTATGTTTTTCTTTAATTCCAAAAGCTAGTAAAGAGGAAGTAGAAGATGTTTCTGTAGAAGTTGTAGATTTGTTGAATGAGTTTCAGGATATTGTATCCGATAACGTGCCTGATGGATTACCACCAGTCAGGAAGATCAGTCATCAGATGGACTTGATCCCAGGAGTGAGTTTGCCGAACAAGGCAGCACACAGAATGACACCTGCAGAAAGTGAGGAGTTGAACAGACAAGTACATGAACTGTTATAGAAAGGATTGATTCGAGAGAGTCTGAGTCCCTGTGCTGTACCAGCGGTATTAGCACCAAAGAAGAATGGAGAATGGAGGATGTGTACCGATTCTAGGGCAATAAACAAGATTACAATCAAGTACAGGTTTCCATTGCCACGAATGGATGATATTATGGACTGTTTGAGTGGAGCTGTGTATTTCTCCAAGATAGATCTGAAAAGTGGATATCATCAGATTCGGATCAGAGAAGGAGATGAATGGAAGACTGCCTTCAAGACAAAGGAAGGATTGTATGAGTGGTTAGTCATGCCTTTTGGGCTAACCAATGCACCGAGCACTTTCATGCGGCTCATGAACGAGGTTCTGAAAGAATTTCTGGGTAAGTTTGTCATTGTTTACCTAGATGATATTTTGATTTTTAGCAAGACATTGGAGGAACATATGATGCATATTCGTATGGTGTTTGAGAAGTTGAGAGATGAGAAATTGTTGATTAATTTGAAGAAGTGCAGTTTTGTGAAGAAAGAGTTAGTGTATTTGGGATTTGTAGTTTTAGCAGAAGGTCTAAAAATGGACCCAGAGAAGGTACAGGCTATCCTTGAATGGCCTACTCCAAGGAGTGCTACTGAGGTAAGATCTTTTCATGGTTTGGCTAGCTTTTACAGAAAGTTTATCAAAAATTTTAGCAGTATTTGTGGACCCTTGACTGAAACAATGAGAGGGGATAGAAAAGAGTTTAAGTGGACTAATGGGGCAGAAAAGAGTTTTCAATTGTTGAAACAAAAAGTTACAGAACAACCTGTTTTAGCACTTCCAGATTTCAATAAGGTGTTTCAAGTAGATTGTGATGCTAGTGGTACTGCAATAGGAGCTGTTATGAGCCAAGAAGGTAAACCTGTTGCTTATTTCAGTGAGAAGTTAAATGATGCCAAGAGGAAATATTCTGTTTATGATCAGGAATTTTATGCTATAGTTCAAGCATTGAAGAAGTGGAGACATTATCTGCTTCCTAAGGAGTTTGTTTTGTATACTGATCATCAAGCTTTGCAATATTTGAATAGTCAAGGAAAATTGAATCAAAGACATTTGAAATGGGTTGAGTTTTTGCAGAGTTATACATTTGTTTTGAAACACAGGAGTGGAAAGTCTAACAGGGTTGCAGATGCTCTTAGCAGAAGGCAACTATTGCTGACAGAGATGCAGATTGAGGTGGTTGGGTTCAAGGAACTCAAGAATTTATATCCAGAGGATCCTGATTTTGGTGAAGCTTGGAAAGCTTGTACAGAACCTGTTACTCTAGACAGGACGAAATGGCTGGATTTCATCATCCAGGATGATATGCTATTCAAAGGGAGTCAATTGTGCATTCCACGAAGTTCTATGAGGGAGAATCTCATCAAGGAGAAGCATAGTGGAGGATTGGCTGGACATTTTGGTCGTGACAAAACCCTTGGTTTGGTTAGTGAGAATTATTATTGGCCACAGTTGCAGCAAGATGTGCAGAAGTTTGTACAGAGTTGTAGAGTATGTCAGATGGCGAAAGGAGTGAAGCAGAATACAGGATTGTATCAGCCATTACCTGTACCAGAGAAGCCTTGGGAGGATATCAGCATGGACTTTGTTCTTGGTTTACCGAGGACTCAGCGGGGACATGATTCAATTTTTGTAGTGGTTGACAGATTTTCAAAGATGACACATTTCATTCCCTGCAAGAAGACTAATGATGCTGTTCATGTAGCAGAATTGTTTTTCAGAGAAGTGGTGAGACTACATGGTTTGCCAAAGACCATAGTTTCAGATCGGGACACTAAGTTTGTTGGATATTTCTAGCGTACGTTGTGGAAGAAGTTGAAGACAGATTTGAAGTTCAGTTCATCACATCATCCACAGACTGATGGACAGACAGAGGTGGTGAATAGGAGTTTGGGAAATTTGCTGAGATGTTTGGTTGGAGATAAGCCAACAGGATGGGATTTGATTTTACCACAGGCGGAATTTGCATACAATAATTCTGTCAACAGGAGCACTGGCAAATCACCATTCCAGATTGTATATGGAAGTAGTCCGAGAAATGCATCTGAATTGAGGAAGATAGATAAAGGAGAAATAAGTAGTGCTGAAGCTGAGGATTTTGCAGAACACTTGAAGAACATCCATGGGGAGGTGAGGAAGCATATTACCAAGATGAATGCACAGTATAAGGCTAAGGCAGATGAGAAAAGGAGGTATAAGGAATTTCAGGTTGATGATGAAGTCATGGTTCATTTGCGGAAGGAGCGGTTTCCAGTTGGTACATATAACAAGCTGAAAATGAAGAAGTTTGGACCATGTAGGATATTGAAGAAACATGATTCAGGAAACGCATATGAGGTAGAATTGCCTGCTGAGCTAAATATTTCACCAGTGTTTAACATTTCAGATCTAACAGAGTATCATGAAGGAGGTGTTGAAGATGAGATCACAGCAGCATAGTGGAGTATTCCAGCAACTAGTTCAGACACTAAGGAGATCGAAGATATACTGGACAGTCGTGTTGGCAGAAGCACAAGGAACAGGACATATGAAGAATACCTGGTCAAGTGGAAAGGATGACCTATTGAAGATTCATCATGGCTAACAAAGGAGGAGGTTAACCGTCTTGGTTTTCCTCTGCACACCTGAGTCGTGACAGGGTCACTTCTCAAATTACCCCAGGTGTCTGATGCAGGAGCATCCTGGGTGTAAGAGCAATCTTGCATCACCCAAAAATATTTCTATTTTTGTATTCAATAAGGGCTATTTTGTGTAGAGCTGCTATTTATGGAAAGTTACTATTTTTGGTAATTTTCGTATGTGCTCAGAATGATCTGATTTCTTTCTTGGAGGTTCATTTTGGTCATATAAGTCTGCCAGTAAAGTTTCATTGCCAGATCAAGTGTATATTGGAAGATATTGAAGATTTTCGGTATTGGCAGCAGGGTACAGAAACTTTGAACTCAATTTTGAAGGCTTTAGAGGCCCCGGATGAGGTTGAAAATTTGGGTGACGAGCACTTGCATTGGTCAAGCTTGTAGAGCGCTTCGTGGCATTTCCGAAATGGGGTTATAATAGCCGATCGGGTCAACTGGTGATGACTTATGGTCTTCGGAAGTTGGGCCACCTGAAATGGCGAAAAATAATTTTCTTCAAAATTTCTGTTTGGGTTTCAAAGGTTATCTTGAGCCGACTATGATGTAATGAAATGTAAAATAAAATAATTCTAAGTTTGGTCGGCCTTATTGGCTAAAATTCTGGAACCTTCCCAGGCGGTGGAAAATTGCCTATATAAGGAAGGCTGTATTATTGTCTTAGGCAGTTCGGAATAATTCTGGGTAGTAGATCTGGGTATTGATTCGAGGCTTTGTCCTACAGAATATTGTAAGGGAATGCCCATGTGGCTTTGCATATTGTAATTCTGAAAGTTTGTAATTCCACATTTGTGGAGATAATAAGAAGCCAATTTTTTGTTCTTGCATATTACTGTTGTTGTTTCTCTATTTCTGTTATGTGTTTGTGGTATTAAGGGGAGCACCCTTCATCATTAATCTAAAAGCAGTGGATGTAGAAGTGGCATTGTGAGATGCAACAACAACTTGATCAGCAACTTCATTCACTTGTTTGTTTATCTTGACATAGTTGTTGAATTTTTGAAATTTGATTGGATTAGGAGAAAAATCACTCTTATCAACTGGAATAGGAGCCATTGGAGTTGTGCTCTCAAATTGACTCACTTGTAATTGATAATGATGAAGCGCCACACAAAGTTGTTGAAAAGAGGTGTATCATCTTAAAATGGAAGAACTTCCATGTTAAGTGCATTTAGCCCTTCGAGTAGGTGGTTTGTGGGTCATGTTTGGCACCTTGATTGGGTCTTTGCATGTATTCAGCTTTCTCCCCACTTTCCACTTCTTTTCCACACTTGATTCCTTCATTCTATGTGAAATTAGGGTTAAGGTCCTGAGGAATTTTCTTGATTTTTCCTCTTCCATGACTCTATTTTCTAGGTAGGATTTAGAAATGAGACCTCCTAGTCCTTAATCACATAAAATGGAGGATTTTCTATCTATTCCAGACATCTGGTCCTATTCAGATATCAATTTCCAAGTTTCTCACATTTCTGGGACCTCTGCTGTAGAACCTGACAAAGTTAGGGTTTAAGGTCAAAGTCAACCTTGACCCTAACTAGGTCAGAGTTGACCTTAACCCTAACTAGGTCAGGGTCAACCTTGACCTTGACCTCTTCCCGCTAGGATCTCAAATTTTCATTTGTCGGCAGTTTGGCTTTCAGGAAAATTATTTCTCCTCCTCGAGGTTGGTTGTTTTAGGTTCCGAAATGGTAAATCCTTTAATTGTATTTAATTAAGGTATATTTTCTAAAGCTGAGGACCTAATTGGGATTTAATTCTCTAAGGTGGCCCATCTAGAGGTGTGTGCCCTAGATCACTATAAAAGGAGGCCTTCCTCTTTCATTTGATCCATCTTTCAATCAAATGTTTACACTCAAGCTCCCAAGGTGATCAAGCAAGTATTCTATTCAAGCATTCAAGTCTTCTTCTCCATCCAAGTTCTGCATTGAAGATCAAGGATTCAAACATTCAAGCTATTGAAGGGATTTGGCTCAAGCATTCAAGATCTATCATTCAAACCCTAGATCTAGCCACCATGGTGGTGTGATCTTCCTTCAAGATCCTTTGTTCATCTTCAAGATCCATATCATTGTTTCCTTAGGGTGGATTTCAAGCATACAATCATGGAGGTTTGATGACGTTATGTTCAAGCTTTCATATCAATATATTTGATTAAATTCCAATTACATTAGCATATCTATTAAATTGCATAGCTTCATTTCTACTATTTGCTAGCATTCTCCTATTTCAATTTCAATATTAAGATTGATTCAAAATCGGGGTTTGACCAAGGCAAACCCCCCCACCCCAAACAAACAAAACACCATTTTTCTTGTAGGTACAGGTGTGAAATATCAGATCTAAGAGCGAATTTGGATACCCTTTTCGGCAATCTTTCAGGATTTGTGAACAGAATCAGAATCAGACTTCAAATAAATAATGTGGTCTTTGACCTTTTAAAAGGTCAAAGTCGATCTATGTGAATTTGGAGAAAAGATTTCTGGGTTTTGTCCACCATGACATTTCTAGTCCAAAACAAGTGATAGAATCTTCAGAAAGTTCATACAGAAGCCAGAATTCAGCATTTTCTAGATCTGCCCTAATTCAAGATTAATATTTGTACTTTAATTATTTCAATACCAAACATAATACATTCTGCCTAGGGGAAACATTAGATTTGTTCTTTCTTCCATATTTTCCATCAAATTGATTTGATTCTACATTAGCCTTTTAGGTTGATCAAATTGGATCCCCTTGGTGGGAATTTGGGTTTTGAGAATAGATCCCTTTTTCCCCTTAACATTTTAAATAGGGTTGAATACATTTTAACACTATATAAGAGGTAAATTCAGTAAGGAAAATTAAATCTCTAATATCCTTTTGCAAATTTGAAATAAACATACGTTGAATATCCATATCAGGAACAAGATAGGAAATTTGAGCATAGAAATGCTTAAATGTACCAATAAATTCAGTTAATTTTTCTTTAGCACTTTGTTTACAATGCATCAAGTCAGTTAAAGACACTTGCGGGCCAAAGTTGTTTTGAAATTGTTGAATAAAGGCATTAGCAAGTTGGTGAAAGGAATCAATGGAATAAGGAGGCAAGGAACAATACCATTGTAAGGCCTTGTCATGGAAGGTTCTAGAAAATAGTTTGGCTAAAATCCTATGGTCATAAGCATAATCACTACAAAGGATTTGGAATGTTTTAACATGATGAACAAGATCTCCTTTTCCATTATAATTCTCAAGATGAGGCATCTCCACTTGCTGAGGAATAGGAGTACGAATAATGTCTTGGGACAAGGGACTTCCCATGTCACATGTAGGAATACTAAACTTATTTTGAGTTAAGGAAGAAAGTTGTTATAGGGATGATACATTTTGAGCCAAATTGATGATTGCTGAATCATTAGAGGAAATAGGAGGAGTAGAAACATTAGACACACTAGGTAAAGTGTAAGAAGCTGCAAGAATAGAAGACACAACTGGAGGAAGACTAGGAACTACATTTGGAAGTGGATTGGAATAAGTAAAAGGAACATTATGATATAAAGGTAGGAATACTAGGTAAAGGATTAGAAGGAGGTTCAACACTAGTGATAGGAGGAATCAACTCTAAATCTTGAGCTTCTTGAACTAAAGGTTTAACATTTGAATGCACAAGGTGAGTAATACCACGCAAGAGGTTAACACCTTGATCACTATCACATAGAACTTTCTTAAGAGCCTCTATAGCTTGAATGGAATCTTGATTATGGTTTTCTTGAATCAGCCAATTACCCATCTTATCAATTTTAGTGGAAAGTTTTTTGATTTGTTCAGGAGGAACTCTTAAAGCGTTATCCTCATCATGAGATGAGTGAGAAGATTTTTTCTCCACAGTAGGATTGGAATCATGAAGAATCAAGTTATCATCTAGGATCTTAAGGAAAGGAGAGGAAGATTCAAGATCAAAGGCACCCATGAGTCTATGAATTCTTCTAATCGGAATGTTATAAGTAGGAATAGTGGTAGTAAAGCTCATAAACCAATGTAATGCAAATGAACTAAACTAAGAACACATAAATCATGAATATTTTTGTATTTTTGAAATCTAGATGGCATGCAAGATCTAACACAAAGGAGAAATCTAATACTAACAAGATAAAGGAAATCTAACACCAAAAAGAAAGAGAGTAAGCTAGTCGGGTTCACCAAAATGAATAGCGGTAAAATGGCATCACACCTATTCAAATGTTGTATGTGTATGTAAATGTATGGGGGAAGTATGAGATCCACTCCTAAATCCAAATTCCCAAAGGAGAGATCCAATTTGACCAACCAAGAGATTAATGCACAATCGAATCAATTTATGGAGAATATGAAAGAGAGAAAAACCCTATATTTCCCTAGGGTAGAATTGAAGTGTTTAGAATTTGAAATGATTGAAATGCAAGTACTAACCTCAAATTAGGGAAGATCTAGAAAATGCCAATTTTTGATTTTTGTGTGTACTTTCAAGCAATTCTGCAACTTGTTTCAGACTGGAAATGCCGAGACGGAGAAAACCCATAAATCTTTTTCCAAGATGAGCTTAGGTCGACTTTGACCCTCATAAAATGTCAAAGGCTAGATTGTTTATTTGAAGTTCAATTCTGACTTTGTTCACAGATCTCAGAAGTTCACCAAAAAGGGTATCCAAATCCACTCTTAGATCCGAAATCCCACACTTGTACTTGCCAGAAAATGAGGGTTTTTTTTGTATGGGGGGTTTGCCTTGGTCAAACCCCAATTTAGGAATTAACCTTGAAATTGAATTGAAATGTAGTGTGCATAAACAAAGTAATTGAAACAAATCACCTCGCTTATGTTGAGTCCTTGTAGAGGATTTGAATCCTCAAATTCTTAAGTAGGAATGCTTCAATGGATGTAGGATGTCTCAAATCAATCACATTTGATCTTCAACACCAATCTTGAATTGATCTTTGCATATGAGGAGGCTTGGATGAATGTGGAAGGATGGATCTTCAAGGGGGCTCCAAAGAGTTTGAATCCTTCAATGGCTAACAATGGATCTCCTTGATAGATGATTGCTTGAACACTTGAATGCTTGTAGGCTTGAATGCTTGAAGGCTTGAATGCTTGAAGGCTTGAATTCTTTCTTGCACTTGAGAGGTTTAGAGATTGCAATTTCTTGAGATGAGATTGCTTGGAAACTTGATTGGCAAAACTTGATGGAGAAAATGAGAGAGGAAGGCCTCCTTTTATAGTGAACTAGGGCACAATCCTCTAGAGGGGCTACCTTGGAGAATTAAATCTGAATTAGGTCCTAACTTTTATAAAATATTCCTAGATTAAATGCAATTAGAGGATTTACCATTTTGAAACCCGAAATAGCCAACCCAGAGGCGGGAAAACAAATATCCCTGAAACCCGACACGCGAAAATCAAGGAATTTGGAATTTGAAAGAGGGGGGGAAAAATTGAGGTTGGGATTGACCTAGTCAGGATCAACCTCAAATTTGACCCTGGGCCTAGATCCAGTCAGAATCATGATAGGAAGTCCCAGGGATGCCCGTAGACCTAGAAGTGATAGCAGAATGGGACAGAATGCTAGGGATAGGCATAAAATTGTATAATGACTATGATTAAGGCTAGGAGGACCTATTTATAAGTCCTACCTAGAAAATAGAGCCATGGAAGAGGGAAATTAAGGAGAATCCTGAAGATCCTAACCCTAATTTCACCTATAACAAAGTAGGAAAGAAGTGGAAAGCGGGGAGAAAGCCAAATACATGCAAAGACCCGAACAAGGTGCTTAACATGACCCCAAACCACTTACTCAGAGTGCTAAATGATCTTATCATGGAAGTGCTTCCATTTTAAGATGATACAAGTGGAAAATTAGATTCTGATGAATTGGTGGACTGGATCACTGAGATGGAAAAGTAATTTGAGTATGAAAATGTCCCTAAAGAAAAGAAGGTGAAAATTGCAAGCATAATATTTAAAAGTCATGCATCCTTGTGGTGGGAACATATGTAGTTGGACAAAAAGAGGAAAGGAAAAGAAAAAATTAAGGTATGGAATAAAATGGTGAATAAATTGTAAGGAAAGTTCTTACCTTGTGATTACTAGATTAACCTAGTTAGGTGAATGCAAAGTTTGAGGTAGAAAGATAGCTTGGTAAAAGTGTATACTGAGGAATTCTATAGATTAGATATCAGATCTAGACATGATGAAGATGGAGTGGAAAGAATTGCTAGGTACCTGAATGAATTGAGATTTTCCATCCAACAAGAAATGAGTTTGGTTAAATTGGAGAATATTAAAGAAGCTTATCAATTTTCATTGAAAGCTGAGGATAAATTGAACAAAAGACATGAGAAAAGACAAAGAGGTAGATGCGATAGATTCCCTAGATGAAGAGGTAGATCTTATGGTGAAAATAGAAAATTTGTACCAGAAAAGACAAATCTAGATAAAGGCAAGATCGAGTGGAAAGGTGAAAGTTCATCTAGAGGAAGACACAATAATTATCGAGGTGGTTATAATAGAGGTTGTTTTTGAGGAACTTGTTACAATTGTGGAGAAGGACATAGATCATTTGAGTGTACACATGTAAGTAAGAAGGTAAGTAGTAGTAGAAATGCTTTGGTGCAAGAAGAGTCACCGAATGAACCTGAGAAGGAAAAGAACTTCATGGTAAGGAGAGAACTTTGGAGTGAAAGTAATAAGGAACATCCAGTAAGAAAAAGTTTGTTCAAAACTAGATGTAGAGTTTCTGATGAAGTATGCAAGGTAATCATTGATAGTGGAAGCTTAGAGAACTTGGCATCTGAGGAAATGGTTACAAAGTTGCAGTTGAAAAGGTTGGAATACCCAAAGCCCTATAAAATTTCATGGATCAAAGATGAACATACACTCTTGGTAAGTGAACAATGTTATGTGAATTTGAAAATTGGAAAGTATTATGATAAGGTTTTATGTGATATCATGCCTATGGATTGTTGTCATATTTTGTTGGGTAGACCTTGGCAATATGATAGACATGCTATATATGATGGGAGATTGTATAAATATACTATTTGGGCTGATGGGAGAAGAAAATATTGTTACCTTTGATTGAAGAACCTGTTAGTAATGTTTGTACATCTGTAAAAGTTTGTTTGATGGAAGGAAGAAAGTTTGTTAAGGATTTGAAGAAGAATGATGTATGTTTTTCTATGATTCCTAACAAACCGAGTAAGAAAATAGAGGATAGCATATCTGAAGAGATTGATAAGTTACTCATTGAGTACAAAGAGATCATTTATGATAATGTACTTGATGGTTTTCCATCAAAGAGAAGCATTGATCATTGCATGGATCTAATCCTTGGAGCTAGTTTACCGAATAAGGCACCACATCGATTGACACCTACCAAGAATCAAGAATTGAACCGACAGATTCAAGAATTGTTGTAGAAAGGTTTGATTTAAGAAAGTTTGAGTCCTTGTGTAGTACCTATTGTATTGACACCTAAGAAGAATGGAGAATGGAGAATGTGTACTAATTCCAAAGCAATCAACAAGATAACAATAAAATATAGGTTTCCTATACCGAGAATGGATGACATAATGGATAGTTTTACTGAAGAAAAGTATTTTACCAAAATTGATTTGAAAAGTGGGTATCATCAGATCAGAATCATAGAAGGTGATGAGTGGAAGACTTCTTTTAAGACAAAAGAAAGTTTTGATGAATGGTTGGTTATGCCTTTTGGTTTAACTAATGCACCAAGTACATTTATGAGGTTGATGAATGAAGTTTTCAAGAAATTCTTAGGTAAATTTGTGATTGTATACCTAGATGATATTCTGATATTTAGTAAGACTAGAGAAGAACATTTTTTGCATGTTAAACAAGTATTGCAGAGATTGAAAGAGAAAAGTTTTTGATAAATCTGAAAAAGTGTTCTTTCATGCAAGAGGAGATTGTGTATTTGGGATTTTTGATTTTAGCTAATGGTTTGAAGATAGATCCTAAAAAGGTTGAAGCTATTTTGAATTGGCCTACACCTAAGAATGCTAGTGAGGTAAGATCATTTCATGGTTTGGCAAGTTTTTACTAAAAGTTCGTTAGGAATTTTAGTTCAATTTGTAATGCTATGATTGAGACTATGAGAGGAGATAAAATATAATTCAAATAGACACATGGAGCTGATAAAAGTTTTGAGACTCTAAAGCAGAAGGTTGCTATTGCTTGTGTCAGTATTGCTTGATTTCAATAAGGTATTTCAAGTAGAATGTGATGCAAGTGGAAGTGAAATAGGAGCTGTCTTGAGTCAAGAAGGAAAAATTGTTACTTTCTTTAGTGAAAAGTTGAATGATGCAAAAAGGAAATATTATGTGTATGATCAAGAATTCTATGCTATTGTTCAAGCCCTGAAGAAATGGAGACATTATTTGATACCGAGTGAATTTTTTTTGTATACTGATCATAAAGCTTTACAGTATTTGGGCAGTCAGAATAAGTTGAATCAGAGACATATGAAATGGGTTGATTATTTACAAAGTTATACATTTGTGATAAAACATAATAGTGGAGTCACTAACCGAGTTGTTGATGCATTAAGTAGAAGAAGATCTTTGATGACCAAGAAGAAAATTGAAGTTATTGGTTTTGATGACATGAGAGATTAGTATGAATTTGATCTTGATTTTTTTGAGCCGTGGAGAAAGTGCAGAGCACCTATTCAAGATCAACTGAGTACTAAATGGGAAGAATATTTTATTCAAGGAGGTATGATTTTTAAAGGTATTCAGTTGTGTATATCGAGAGGATCAATGGGAACTAATTTGATAAAAGAGAAACATAGTAGGGGTCTGGCTGGACACTTTGGTGTTGATAAAACATTGAATTTTCTTAAGGAGAAATACTTTTGGCCAAAATTGTATAAAGAAGTTCAGAAATTTGTGAAAATTTATGGAATTTGTCAAGTTGCAAAAGGAGTAATTCAGAATACTAGATTGTATACACCGATTTCTATTCTTGAGAAACCTTGGATTGATATCAGTATGGATTTTGTTCTTGTCTTACCGAAGATAGTAAGAGATAATGATTCTATATTTGTTGTTGTGGATAGATTTTCTAAAATGACACATTTTATACCTTGTAGAAAGAAATTAGATGTAGTACATATATCATATCTTTTCTTTAAGGAAATTGTCAGATTACATGGATTACTGAGGAGTATCATCTCTGACCAAGACAGTAAATTTGTTGGATACTTTTGGAAGACCCTTTGGAGAAAATTTGGCATTGAGTTGAAATATAGTTCTACATTTTACCCAAAGACCGATGGATAGACAAAAGTTGTGAATAGAAGCTTGGGTAATATTTTGAGATTTTTAGTTGGAGACACACTGAGTAATTGGGATTCTATGTTGGCACAAGAAGAGTTTGCATACAATAATTTAGGGAATAGGAGTACTAGAAAAACACCTTTTGAGATTGTAAATGGTATACAACCGAGATGTATATCATATTTGAGGGATATTGCTGATGAAAGAAAGAGAAGTGCTAAAGGAGTAAAGTTTTCTAAGTACATGAAGACATTGCATGAAGATGTGAAACACGAGTTGGAGAAAAGTAATCAGAAATAAAAAGATAGCGCTGATAGATCTAGAAGATGTATGACTTTTGCCGTTGGTGATGAAGTGATGGTTCATTTGAAGAAAGGCAGATTTCCTGTTGGAACATATGGGAAGCTGAAAAATGAAGAAGTTTGGTCCTTGCAATATTTTGAGGAAATTTGACAGTGGAAATGCTTATGAGATTGAGTTACCTAATGGCATGGATATATCATCCATATTCAACATTGCTAATTTATATGAGTACCATGATTCGGATGAAGAAATGACAATACCGAATGATTATCCTAAGAAATAGATAGAAGAAGTTGAGAAGATTTTGGAACAAAGAAATGTCAGAAGTACAAGAGGAAAACAATATATGGAATATCTAATAAATTGGAAGAATAGACTGATTGAAGACAGTTCATGGATTTCACAATCTAAGTTGGATTCACCTCGGATCATACCTTCTTCATGATTTAGAGAATCATTTCAAATAACCTAAAATGTCTGATGCAGGAGCATCTCGAGTGCTTGGCAATCCCATGTCACCAAAAACATGTTTGTGTTTTCCTGTGTTTCTCAGTTCCTGCTTTGACTGAGTTGGCTTGGTAGTTTCTCAATTTCCTTTGTTAACCGGGGTTGGTCAGTTATCTCTCTACTGATCGGTTAATTCCCTAGCGCTGGGTGATGCTTGTTTGGCGCTTGGTTATCCTTTCTTATTGAGGTGTTTGTTTTAGTTTTCTATTGAGGCCAACTTGTGAAATTAATTATGGTCACAGATTTAATGCTGGTATCTATTATTGGGAAGCATGTGGACCTAGAACTAGTCATTTCTTATGTTGATGGTGGATCTAAAGGCCAAATTGTTTGGTAGCCTCTTGTATATATTGTAATATTTGGTTGTAGTTTAGGAGAAAGTTTTTGGATAGAAGATAGAAGTTAGAATATTGAGGATAGTTTTAGATCCTCACATGTTGGAGGACTTCTGTACTTGAATTGTAATATCTGGCCTAAACCAAGAAGGCCTTACATCCTGACATGTATGAATCAATTTAAATTAATAATAAGAAGATATATGCATTCTCTCTCTCACTTGTGTGTTTTTTTCTTTCACGTGTGATCTCTGCAAGGTGGACCTGGTTAGGGTGTGCCTCTAGCCCCTCTCCCATCTACCCTTGCATCATTCTCCATCTCTTTCATCATATTTCTCTTAGGTTTAGAGGTAGAAGCTTCTCTGCTATGTGGTATAAGGGTATCAACTAATTATTTGAGTGCATTGCAAACATAACTAGTGTCTGCCAGAACACTAACTTCAACACCATTGAAAGGGAATTTGATGCACTGGTGATACATGAATGGAACTGCTTGCATCTCATGGATCCATGGTCATCCCAAAAAACTATTGTATGAAAGTAGGAGATATAGTACTTGGCATATGATGTCTCTTTCAACAAGTCCCACTTTGATAGGTAAGCATACAAGACCTTTGGAAGATCTCTCTTGTTCATCATAGGATTTTATGGTGATCTTATTTTCTAGGTCAATATAAGATTCTGAGAAGCCCAATTGCTCAATCAACTTATAGGTACAAATATTCAACCTTGCACCTCCATCTATCAACTCTTATTTGACCCAATGCATGTTGATCATGACTTCAATGTGCAGGGGTGATTATGCAGGTGACTCAAGGAATTATCATCTTCTTTTGAAAATGACAGGTGATGTGGTGAGGTAAAATGACCTACCATGGATTGTACCCAATCTAAATCCAAGTCCTTAGGGACACTAGTAGCTATCAAGGCTTTGTCTAGGATCTCTCTATGAATTGGAGAGGTTTGGAGCACCTCGAAGATTGATATCTCAGAAGTCATCTTTTATAAGTGCTCGATGATGGTGTAGTCAGTAGCATGTGATGAAATAGGTTTAGAATTTGATGACTTAGAAATGGTTCTAGCTAGTTGTTTGGTTGATGTGGAAGGTTTGGATGGTCCTGATTGATTTCTAGAGGTGGAAGGTCCTGCTCCTCCCAGGGTGACCTTTGCTTGTGGTCAGGTCACAATGTTAGCAACTCTAGACTCTCTCTCTTCTTTCTTGATGATAATGACATTGCAATGTTTAGAAGGGACTGATTCAAGAATATTGATGACATTTTTATTCTCTGGTTCCATATGTGTGATTAATTTGGGCACCTTCCTTGGGTTTGTGGTGTGATTAGATAAGGACTCAACCATGATCACTTTGTTATCAATGAGATCTTAGATCTCATGCTCGAGTCTCATGCAGTTCTCAATCTTATGTCCCTTATTTCTATGAAAGTCACATTAGTCATTATTGTTTCACCATTTGGTTTCACTTCTAACTCATATGGCCTGGAATTGTCTGGCAATGTGACTAGTTTATTTTCTAGGAGAGTCTTGAGTGCTGATCTGTATGACTCACCTAATTACATTTAGGCTTAGACTAGGGTTTCTCTTTCAAAAGATTGCTTGTTCCTTTTGAAGGAGCCTTAGTTGTAGTCTCAATAGCTTTGAGGGCCTTGGTGCCACTTGTGAGAATGAAGAATATAGGTTTTGGTTGGGGATTAACTTGGTCAACTACCCCATAATTTACCACATTCTTATTCTTGTTCTAGTATTTGTTCATATATTTGGAACCAGAACTACATTTTTTTTCTTTGTAAAGGGTTATTTCACCCTTTATAACAAGTACATCTTCTATTTTCAGCACATTCTTCACCAACTTGTTGAAGGTATTTGGGTCTTGTAACTGAATAGGAAAACTTAATTTAGGGATAAACATACTAATGAATATATCCATCTTCTCAGACTCAGGTATGAGACATAGATATCAAGAAAATACTTTCCTCCATCACTAGAGAAATGTTTGAAAAAGATATCACATTTTTTTCTTTGTATTGCACAAATCAATCATTGTGATGAGATGTTGGATGTTATAGGAACTATGCTGCAAAAATCACTCGACGAGTTCATCAAAAGTTTTGATTCTAGTGGGTAAATTTGAAAAGCACTTGATGGCCTAACCACATAGACTTTAGGGGAAGAGACACATATGATATGTCTTTTCATGCATAAATTAAATACAGTGGGTATAGAATTTATGAACGTGATTTTGCAGGTCAGAATTCCCAAGGTACTTGTCAAATTTTGGGATCTCAACTCCATGCAAGAATGGAGGTAAATAAAAGTCCTTATTAAAAGGGAATGGACATATGGAGTCTATAGAATACTTCATGGTTGGCCTCTCTTGACTCTTCTTCATCTCTTGCAATTATTTTTGAAAGGATTGAAATTGCTTAGTTACAAGTGTTAAAGGAGTTTCTTTCTCTTTGGAAATGACATCCTTAACTTTGTATTGGGGAGGAAGTTGTGCTCCTCATTTTTCTAGCTCAAGAAAGTATTGCTCTTTTCCCCGAGCCATGATAGTTTTCATCATTTTGAGGAATTCTTTGTCAACCTTACACCTAGAAATGCTAGCTTCATTAGGCTCAGATTCTCTTGAGGAACCATCATTATCTGTTTCATGAGCACTAACACTATGATTTGTGTGTCTAAAGTCTTCGTGTCCTTTTCCTCTTCCAGACATGTTTGGGTCAAAGGATCTATCTTGATGATGGGTTAATTTTCTTGAAGTTTTTGGTTGTTCTTCATAAAGATGGATTTATTCAAATGAAAAGGGTCTCTCTTCATCTCCTAGATATCATCTTAAAGAGCTTCTAGTCTGTATAGGCATAAATCAACTGGTCATTATATAGTTGTTGATGTAAGAATAATTGTGTTGAATAAGTCCAAGGTAGATGGAGGTGTGAAAAAGATAATTTCCTCTTGAGGAGATGCAAATGACTCAAATTTGAGTCAAGGTTAAGGAACCTAGATGTTGAATGCACTCACAACTCAAAGGAGAATTGATAAGGGAGATTGATGATGATGGGATCGATAAAAGAATTGAATCAACAAGATAGAACTCACAAAAGTGGAAATAAGGATAATCAAAGATAGGGATTGATTATGACAAGCTCACAAATTCAAAGGTATATCTGTGGAATAACGTTTGATGGGGTATCTGAAGGAAAATTGACTAGATTTCATATTGTTTTGTCAAATGTTTGATGGGATCATTCTCTTATTTTGGTAATTCTATTGTCAAATTTGTTTCATAGGTTTTTGATATCAAATGTTTTGAGGTACACAAACACCACGTACAAGTGAAAAATCAGCAATTATTAAGCCCTATAGTCAATTTGGTTCAGTGAGAAAATCCTTTCTCATAAACTTAGGTACACGCCCAATAGCTAATCAGAATACAACCAACACCTACCACACAATGGGTATAATGATTTTGTATTATTTGACACCAAACACTAATGAAGGAACAATATGATGAGTATCCTAGGGAAGTTACTATCTCCCTTGTACTTGGATTATCCCACTTTTAGGGGTGAATCGGGTGGCTGCTACTCTATGGATTTTAGTAAGGGTCTCCGTTCAAACTCACTCTCTATGTCTGTGCAAGCACGATTTAGGCATATACTCCCACAAAGAACCTTTGCACCAATAGTCACATAAATGTGATTTAGATACTAAGGCCCTATTATGTGGTCAGATGAGAGACGTGTATAAGCCCAAATGAAATCTAATTTCTGAGGCTTTTGCCTCAAAGAAGTAATTTGTTTAACTTGAGTTAGAGTGGTGTGGCTTACACCTCGTGCTCTTGTGGGTCATTCTCTAAGGGTGAGTAGTTTTTACAACTTGGACAAGCCCATCTAAAGGAGTGCAAGAAAAGAAAAGGAAAAACTACAAGGGTCTGGATTTTTGATTTTCCCTCAAGGGAAAAGAGAATAATCTCCTATCCTTTTAACTATCCCAAAACATGCCAAACAAAGATTCTTTTTTAAAATATCTTGCATCTGAGGTTCCTAAGAAATATTAAATAAAATAGAATATCTATTTGTTCTCATCATAGGCAACCTGCACCAAATACATCATTAGTCTCTTTTTGCTCTTATTCTTTGACACACGTCCTGCAAGAGTCTAGATATAGCATAAAATTCTTCATAAAAAATGTTTTGCACAAACTTGTTAAGTTTCCTAGAAAAACCATAGAAATATAATAAAAAATTTGTCAGAATTAACAAAAAATCCAATTTCCTAAATCAGAAAATAGAGAGGAACTTTTCTGTGTTTAAAATAATCTGGCTAAGATTTTCATATGAGTATCTACAAGGCACAATACATGAATATACATCCCATACGAGTATCAATCCAGATTCATACTGTCCTACCATGATGTTTGTACAAGAAACAAGACCACAATATAGAGTACAAATAGAATATTAATAATTTGTCAGAATCAACAAAAACCCAATTACATGAATCTAAAAATCATAGAACAATCATGCTGTTTTCAATAAGAACTAAACCAGATTCTAGTATGAGAATATACATGAACTAATACAAGAATGCATTGGTTCCCATATGAGTTACAATCTTAACTCGTAATAGCCTATGAGAATGCTAGTATGAGCAAACAAGACCGAAGTACAAAGTATGAACAAAATATCAATTTTTTTCAAAAATATAATTTTGTGAAGACATAAATTAATTTTCTACCCCACGGTGTGCGCTAGAAATGTGAGGGTGAAAAATGAGATTACACTACACTTGTAATCACCCAAAAATGGTCTAGTAAATTGTGAGCCCCTTTCTAAACTTTAAAATTTAAATACTATACTAAATCTTGTGCTTAATCAATTTTGCATATTTATTTAATCTCTTTTTTCTTAATCAAATCACCATTTTAGTATTTATTTGTTTATACCTTAAAGTTTGACCACTTTATCCTAAGATTTATTTAATTAAGAGAGCATGCTCCTTTTTAATTCATTAAAAAACCTTTTAATTAAATAATAAAATCACTTTATCCTAAGCCACATTTAATTAAAAGAACATGCTCCCTTTTAATTGATTAAAAACCCCTTTTAATTAAATAATGAAAACCACTTTTTAAAAAATAATAAATAATAAAATAAAAATAAAAAGAAAAGTGCACTTTCCAATGAGATGGAATCTTTTGACTTTTGAAAAAGGATTTTGCCTCTTTATCTCAACCACTCATTATCTTGCCTCTTAATCATGTCCATTGATTTTGCCTCTTGAGAATCTTGAGCACATGGATCAACCAAGATTTAATCTCCACCCTTGCTCATTATTTTTGCCTCTTAATCTTGACCATCCGCTCATTTATAAATCCTTTAAAAGAAGATTCTCTCCTCACTTTTATATATCTCACCCTCATAGCATTCTTAGTTTCTTGAGTTATTTGAAATCTTATTGCAGGTTCTTGGAGTCTTGACATCTTAGCATCTTAGAATCTTGGAGTCTTGCAATCTTGGCATCTTGGAGCTATTGAATTCTTGCATCTTTTATATTGAAGCATTTCATCATTATTTAGTTTATATTTTTCATTTTCTTTCTTGCATCTAGCTTAATCCATCTAGTTTGGATATATTTTTCTTGCATTTCTTTCATATTATTTTAGCTTAGATCTTGAATCTCATCTTAGATTAATTTCATTTACATTATCATTTGAATCTTCCATTCTATAGTGCACATTTTAGGGATATTAATTATTGGGTTTGTTTGAGAGCCACCATCTTAATCTACATGATTCTTGCACACTATGGATAGGAAGCTTTAAGTCACTTCTTGAGATTTCTTTTTTCATGGATTCCCTCAAGTGTAAAGGTTTATAGAAGTGATCAAACTTTTTGGTACACATTTTTGGCACCCACCATGGGGAAAACCCATGAATTTTTGGATACTCACTTTTGTTTTTAAGGCTAACCCTTGTGTAGGTTAAGTTGAAGGCAAAAACCCTAGGTTTTTGAAAGATTTGATCATATCTAACACATGGCTTGGAGTTTTGATATGAAAATTGATCTATTTTGGTAAAATGGGTACCCAAGGCACAAATTAAGAGATATTTCTAAAATTCTTACATTTTTGGAAAGATCTCATATTTTTAATAGGGGTTTCTTCTTTGCATTTCTATTTCTGGGGTTGAAATTATAAAAAAAATCAGATCTTGTTGAGTCGGTCAAAAGCAAAAAAAAAGGTGATGAGCTTGCACTTTATTTGCACATAGTTCAATGCATGATTGTGATTTCTTGCAAGTCTTTGATATTTCCTATCTCCTAACAAGTGGTTTTACAGGGTTATTTGTTTCATTTGCATACTTTTTGCACCTTGACTTGTGGTTTTGTAGGATTCATTTGCCAAAGGAATTGCATTGCTAAAAATAATAACATTGTGGTTTTGGAGTTTGATTTGGAGGTATGTAACTAATCATGTGTGTCTTTGTTAGCATTGATCATTTTTCATAGGCACATAGATTAATTATTTGTCTTTTGGTAAATTAACATGTGATTGATGTGTTTGGGAGACACTATGGTGTAGGAGAGTATGCTCTTTTCCTCACAAAAAATCAAAAATCTAGACCTTCATTAGTTATCCATTTACTTTCTTGCATTTACCTTTAGAGGGCCTACTAAGAGAGAAATATTTTGGGAATGACCCAAGTGGGGAACAAGCAAACCTGAATAGTCCCTTCCACTATAATGAAAATCTTCCTTCAATCCAAAGAGAGGGAAGACTTGGCTATTTAATACTTCCAATGCTTCTTCATGTGTAGGGCCTAGTTGCCTCAATCTTGCTAAGTAAGACTACACTTGATTGGGCACTTGCAGGGCCATCTTGGTCTTAATATTGTTTACAAGACTACAAGGGGAGTACATTCAACTAGTATAGGTCTAAGAGGTCTCAATCTTACTTACGATACTATACTTTTTGGGTTCTTGTAGGGCTATAGGCCTTAATTTCACTTACAAAACTATAGGGGATAGTCATGAACAAAGTCTTATTAAATACCTTAAGTTAGAGGCTACCCTATTGTTTGAAAGTATCATAATCTTTGTGCAAGGATTGATCCAAGTGGTTTCCTGGATCACCTCAAGATTACTCACCATATGTATTCCTTTGGAATATCAAGTTGTGGGAGACAGTTTTGATACTAGCCTTTCCTTAGGTAGTTCTTTCTTGATGTGTTTTTTATTTGTGCTAGACCCAAGGAAATATTTGTGAACATACACTCGACACTATTGGAATGTTGCAACAAACTTTAGAACTCAAAATTGCTTGTATCATGCAAGGTTTATATGTCCCTTGTTTGATTGTTTGAAGACTACTCTATGCATCACATTTGCTTCAAAAAATTGATCTTGAAATTCAAACTTTCTATCAAAATTTGAAATCGTTGTCTTAATATCACCTACAGTAGTGAGAAATATCGTATGACATTCCAGAATATCATCTGTCCTTAGGAGGAATATTGTTTGTTAGTATTGGGGTCTATCATCTGACCTGTCAATTGAAAATCGTATCATCCTGAAGTATTATTTACTTTACTGTGAAAGTTCATACAATTTATTATCCCTATCTAACTATCATTTGACTTACTGAGGTTTTTTGGCCAGTCACTGATCCAAGTTGGTCTTCTCTAAATTCTCTCTTAGCTATCTTAGGAAGCTTATACTTGACTACTTCTGGTATCTTGGTCTGAATCTAGCACATTAGGAATTTCCTTTAGCTAATGAATATCACTTGTATCTCTTGACTACACTCTTGATTAGTGAATGGTTCACTTTTCCACTCTTTTTGTATCTTTTCTTTTGGGTGCTTGCATCTTATCTTTGCTTATTCACAATTTTTGTACATACAAAAATCTACCCATGGCTTGGGAATCTTGTGGTTTTCTATGATTTTTCACTTTGGACAAGTGGACACTTTTGTTACCTAGCTTTAAAATCAAGTCATCCTAAGTAATCGTTATTAGTTCCTGAAAATCTTCTTTCATGCCGGTTACAACTAGATATCATACCCGCTGAGGAAAGCAACCCGAGGTAAACTTTGATCAATCATGTATAGGAGAACCTAAAGCTTGGGGTTTTTCTTCCCTTTATTATAACTCCTAGTAACTCTATACTATCCCCTCCTAAGTTAGAAGACAATGCTTCTTACACTCTAACCATGGAAGAGAGAAATCAAAGGATTGATGAATTTTTGAAACAATTGGGAGACAAACACTTTGGACAAGGAAATCAAGAACATTTGAACCAAAAATTTGATCATCATGGCTCTACACATAACTCATGACATGCTTCTAGACATAGCTCACGACATGGCTTTGAACATACTAGATGTGGTTCACATAGTTCAGAGAGTGATGATTCACAAGCTAAGATAATTGAGGAAGAGATCCTACAATTTCAACAAGACAAACACTTACAAAGACTCATGAAGATGAACTTCAATCAAGATAAAGATAGATACTTCATGCACTTAGCCTCACAAGGAGTTAAGTTACCACACAACTTCAATGTTGACAACTTGATAAAAGAGATGAGCCATCTGAAATGGAAGTTGTGAAGAAGAAAGTGGAAGAAATGATGAAACAAATGCTACACTTGAAGGAGGATAAAGAACAACCAAAGTAATCCTTTTCACTTGAAACTATATGTTCATTTCCCTTCGACAAGTATTTATACATGCCTCCTTTTCCTCAAAAGGTTGAGTTTCCAAAATATGGCAATTATAATGGTGATGGAGATCCTCATGACCATGTTAGAGAGTTTTTTGTAGTACGTATGGAATTCTTGCATGAAATCACTTATCTTATGAGACTCTTTCCTAGGAGTCTTAGTGGGAAAGCTATGGAGTGGTTCACTAAACTATCTCCTCCACTTAAGTCATTTGACTAGCTAGTGAAAAGATTCATTCAACATTACTCTTACAAAATTCAACATGTTGTTACCTTGCTAGATCTAAGCAATATCAAAAAACACCAAGGGGAATCCTTTGTGGCTTTCCTTCAGAGATGGAGAAAGATTTATTCATGTTACCCTAAACAAATTCTTGAAACAAAGAAGATTGATATATTTGTCAACAACCTTGTTCCTGAATTGAAGTATGTGCTTAGAATGCAACTCTTTGCCATATTTGACATGATGATAGAAATTTACCTACTAATTGAGGATGTTCTAATCAAGAAAGGTGAACTTAATTTGAACAAAGATAAATCAAACAATAACTAAAACAAGGGAAAATACAAGGGTAAATCATGATCATGGAACAAAAAAAAGCATGTGGTGAATGATGGTATAGTTGACACATCTACCAACAAGCCCAAGGAACCTATCTTCAATTTCACTAGTGGCATTCAAGCTACCAAACAATGAGAGGATTCTAAATCTTATGATTCAAACAAGCCCAATGATTCTAGTAAGGGCAAGCCATCATGGATGTCCACACCTAAGTGTACTTTTACACCCTTAGGAGACTCATTTGATGTGGTGTTTAAAACTTTGGTTGACAACAAGATAATCACATTACTTGACAATTCAAAATCCTATGAACCTGAAGTGAAGCCTAAATGGTGGATTGATGAGCACTATTGAAACTATCATAAGAACAAAGGGCATAAAGCTGACAACTGCATGAGGCTTAAACACATCATTCAAGATCTTATTGATGATAAGAAAGTTGGTGTGGCTGGACACATGACTAATTCTGATCATAAGGTTTATACTAAACCCCTACCCAAGTACGAACAAGGAGATGGATCTAAAATGAAGAATGAAGGTGATAAGATCAACTACACTTACACAAATAATGACAATGTTATAAACATTCTTGAGCCATCTTATGAAAGTGTAAACATGATTAAGGATAAAATGAAATGCTATGACTCAAATGTTGATGAATCACCTTAGATTATTCTTAGGGGTGTTGGTTCTTCTTCCACATGATCATGATCCTTTGAATTTGAACCTAAGAAGAAAAAAATGTAATAACCTATGATTATCCTCAAAGGAGTCAAACCCCCAACATCTACACATATTGAGAACTTGAATGTTGTGACTTGAAGTCAATAAAAAATCATGCTTAATGGGCCTTGTTCTTCCAAGAAATCAACACCTAGATAGTCATAAATCTCATCTTCTAAGCACACACGCACACACATAAACCAAGTAAAACTATAGTCTAGTGGACCAATTTCAATGTACTCCTTCTCAGATATCTATACTTGAGTTATTACAATTCTCTCCCGTTCATAAGGAGATCCTACAAAAAACTTTACTCATGAAGAATGTTCCTAGGGACATTGACGCTGATCAATTCTTGACCATGATTAACCATTTTGCTGAAACTCATTAACTCTCCTTTTATGAGGAGGATGAAAATTCACTTAACCATCCACACAATATTTCCTTACACATTGAGATCAAAATCCATAAAACCCATGTCAAGCGTGTGTTGATAGATGGAGGCATAGGATTGAACATTTGTACATATAAGTTTTTGCAATAGTTGGGTTTCTTTGAACTTACCATCGATCCTAGGAGGAAGACCACAATTAAATCTTATGATGAAGAAGAAATATCTTCTAAGGGTCTTATTTTTCTTCCTATTTGAGTAGGTCTAGTTGAGAGAGATATTGTCTTCCAAGTTTTAGATCTACCTCTTGAATACAACATTTTTCTAGGAATACCTTATATACATGACATGCAATTAGGGCCATCTACGTATCACCAATATATCAAATTTACTTATAATGACACTCAAGTTTCTATTCCAGGGGATAATACTATGTCATCCAACACTCTTACTATTGAAACTTTTGTACCACATAATAGAGCAACTGAAGAAACTAAAAGTACACTAGCTGAATGTGAAAAGAAAAAGAAAATTCTAAATACTTGGGATGAGGAAATATTAGTTGGACTCTATTACATCAATTCCTATTTCTCCTCAGTCTTATGGTAAACCTTATGAGGATATGAGACCATCTTCCTTTGCTATGACTATCTATGGAACTTTTATTCAATCCTCAGTTCCTATGGAAGATGAAAATAAAGAAAAAACTATTAGGGATTGGATATACCGTGGAGAAAACACTAATATTTCTAAATCTACTATTGAAATTACCCTAGAAAAGTATGGAAAAGGATATGTGTTTCTAGCTAAAATGGGATATTTAGGTCATGGTCCTTTGAGTGATTAGAAACATGCTTTTGTTGAACCACTAAGTCATACTAAGGGATGTAAGTCTAAAGACAAAACCGGTGTGGGATTTTCTACTGTTAATAATAAACCTTCTCTTGATGAATAATCAAAAGACACAAAAGAGTTTGAAAAGGAAACTGAACCCCTTAACACTATCTCTCAAGAGGAAGAAGATTTTTTCCCCTCCACTTCTCTTCTTTAGGGAGAAGTTGAACAACATACTGATCACACCTATGAATCTTCCACTTCTCATTAGAACTGTGCTCCCAATATTGAAGATTCCAAGAAAGAACACATTGCTAGAATGGTATATGGAACTGAAAGAAGTGACTCTAGGGACTATGAGTGGGATTCCCTCTAAGATGCATCTATGGAGATAGGAGTTGATTTCATTCAATGATATTCTAATAAACCTATGGTTGGAGATGAGTCACCCATAGGGTTCAATGAGTTACATTCACATATCTCTCTTGTAGACCAAGTTGAAAATGCTAGGAGTCTTATCAATTTAGATATCTTTGAAGGGAACCTTATAGATTTTGAATTACTGGTTACTAGAAATTATTCCTATCACATTAATACTTTGGAACCTTACACTTCTCTCCTTCTCATGTACCCCAACCTTATTGATTGATTGTGACAAAACCAATAGCCCGAGCTCTTAACCTTTCTAAAATGACTATGAAATTGCATGCTACTTAAATGCTCTTGAGCCTGTGGTCTCTTCCACCAGTGAACCAAAAAAAATTATGATTGAGTCAGACATCAAGTATCTTAGTAAAAAAATAAAAATAATAAGCATTCCAATGGTGAAAACCACTTTGTGGTGGTGTCACAACCAAAAATATTAAAAAGAAAAGACATGTCCAAGGGTGAAAACTTCTCTAAGGTGCATACAGATGAGATACTTGGTGGTCTACCCAATGAATTTCAAGAAAGATCATTATTTTTGATAGAACCTACTTAGCGAATCAACATCAAGACAAATGAAGTACCTCACTTTTTACACTTAGCTCACTCTTTGTCAGAAGATGAAAAGAAGCACTTCATAGATTTCTTCCTAGAAAGGAAAATTTTTACTTGGAATTATTCAGATATGTTAGGGCTTGACACTAATGTTATCATGCATCACTTATCTATAGCTCCTGGTTTTAAACCTATGAAAAAAAAAGCTACAAAAAATGCATCCACATGTAGCTCTCCTTGTCAAAGCTGAACTAGAAAAGCTCCTTCAAGATGGATTCATAAGGGCTATTGATTATGTGATATCCAACATTGTACCTATGACTAAATAAGATAAGTCCATACGAGTATGCACTAATTTTAGGGATCTAAACAAAGCATGCCCTAAGGATAATTTTCCACTCCCTAATGTTGACATGATAGTGGATATGATAGCGAGCTATGAGATGTATTATTTAATGGATGGATTTTTAGGATATAATCAGATCAAAATTTCTCCTGAAGATCAAGAGAAAATAGCTTTCACTTGTGCATGGGGAACTTTTTGTTGGAATGTTATGCCATTTGGGCTTAAAAATGCTAGAGCTACATATCAACGAGCTATGAAAATAATATTTCATTAAATGATGCATAAAAATATGGAAGATTATATGGATGAAAGCCTACCTAAGTCTCATAAGAGAAACACACATCTTGGAGATTGGGGGTTAATACTAGATTGCATGGAACAATTTAAGCTAAGACTAAATCCTAAAAAGTGTGCATTTGGGGTTACCTCTAGAAAACTACTTGGTTATATCATATCAACTAAAGTAATTAAGATGGACCCTAAAAAATTTCAAGCTATCATGGATATGCCACCACTGAGAAAAATTAGTCAAATGAGAATTCTACAAAGATGTCTACAATCTATTAGGAGATCCATCTCTCAACTTGATGGTAGAGCACAACCATTTAACAAAAACTTGCATAACGGAGTTAAGTTTGTATGGAATGAAGAATGTGAGAAAATATTGAATCAAATTAAGGAATACTTGGCTAATCTTCCTATCTTGATGCATCCTATTCCTTGAAAGCCTCTTATTCTATATATTTTAGCTACAACTACATCTTTAGGAGCATTATTGGCACAAGAAGATGAGATAGGAAAGGAAATAGCTATCTACTACATTAGTAGAACATTAGTATCTTATGAGATCAATTACAAAAAAATTGAAAAATCTTGCCTTGTAGTGTTGTTTGCATCCCCAAAACTTAGACATTATATGCTAGCACATACTACACAACTTGTAGCTAAGATTGATCCATTGAAATATCTACTAAGGAAAGCTACCCTTACTGGTCAACTAGCTAAATAGATGATGATTCTTTCTAAATTTGACATTGAGTATGTTTATTTTTAGGCTATAAAAGGACAATAAATTACAGATCATTTGGCTAATTTCCCTCTACAAGATAATGCACCTATCTAGATCGATTTTCAAGATTCATCTACCATGTACATGACTAAGCACACCTGGATGATGTTCTTTGATGGATCCTACACACAAAATGGTTTAGGTGTTGGATTTCTCTTTGTCACACATCAATGATGCACCATACCTAAAGCGTACAAGTTTTTGTTCCCTTGCACAAATAATATTGCTGAATATGAGGCTTTAATGAATGAGATCAAATTGGCTATTGAGTGGAGAATTACTGAATTTTACATATCTTTGGAGATTCTTAGCTCGTCATCAATCAAACAGATAATTAATATCAAACCAAGGATGAAAAATTGATGCCCTATAAGAAAATGGTTGATGATCTTAAGAAATGCTTTGTCTTTGCGACCTTCCAATAGATTCATAGAGTTGAGAACAAAGATACTAATGCTATGGCTACACTTGCTTCTATTCTACAATTGCAAGAACATGAATCTTGATATGAATTCTAGGTAGAAGAGCTATGATTCCCCACATATGACTCTCCTGATAACCATGTCATTTGTACTATTGTTGGTCAAGACTCCTCCTACTATGCGAAAATCTATTCTTTCCTACATGATCAAATCATACCTGATAACCTAACTTGTAATGAAAAATGCCAACTTATTCGTAATGCCTCTTGCTATACCATTATTTTTGGTGATTTGTTTAGGAGGGGTCTAGATGAAATGCTTCTTAGATGTCTAGAGAGATGAATCCAAATGTCCATCAACTGAAGTCCATGAGGGTGTATGTGGGTCTCACTCTAATGGCCTTGCATTAACTCATAAACTACTTAGGGCTAGTTATTACTGGCCTACTATGAAAAATGATGCTATCAAATATGCTAAATGTTGTAAGAAATTCCAAATGCATGGCCATCTGATACATGCTCTAGGTAGGGAGATTATTTCCCCCATAACACATTGGCCTTTTCAGTAGTGGGCCTTTGAATTAGAAGGTCAGATATATCCGAAATCATTAGGAGGGCACAAATTCATCATCATTGCTATTGAGTATTTCACTAAGTGGGTTGAGCCTATACCACTTTCTATTGCTATAGGAAAAAAAGTGTCCATTTTTATCCTAAACTACATAATTTGTCATTATGGTGTGCCATCCTCTAGAATTATTGATAATGGAGGGTAATTCAAGAAAAAAGACTTGAAATAATTGTGTAAGAGATTTAAGATTAAAAAACATTGGTCATCCATCTATTACCCTCAAGTAAATGGACAAGATGAAGTTTCAAATAAGAATATCCTAAAAATCTTGCATAGAACTGTTAGTAAGTCTAGAAGGGATTGACATCTTCAAATCAATCCTACTTTATGGGCTTATAGAACAAGCAAACGTACACCAATGTGAACTACACCTTTTTCCCTCATTTATGGGGCTGAATTTTTCTTACCTATAGAGGTAGAAATACCTTCACTTAGAGTCTCCCTAAGAGGGCTTGTAACAAATGAAGACTATCACATATCACACATCCAAGAACTAGAACTACTGGATGAACATAGACAAGTCACATTTAATCACATGAGAGTGCATCAAAAAAGAATATAAAAAAGATACAACAAGAAAGTACACAACAAGTATTTTGAGGTTGGTTATTTGGTTTGGAGAGAGAATCCTAAGAATCAGGAGAATAGAGCACATAAAGGGAAGTTTGAAGCTGGGTTCCTACATAGTTAATGCTTCTTTCGGGTCCGGTGCTTATCAAATTTCTACACTAGAGGGAGAATAGATCCTTAATCCTATTAACACCTCCATCTAAATAATTTATATGCATGATTTTCCAAGATCTTTGTAAATATCTAAATATCTTGAAAAAAATTAAAAATCATAAAATGTTCTTGAAAATAATTCTAAAAATTGATATGTGATCCTGAAAAAATCCTAAAAAGCATAAAAAAGTCTTGAAAAAATGATCATCTTAGTGAAAACTTGGCAAACAAGTGCTTTTATGTATAAAAATAAAAATAAAAAAATCAAATATATCAAAAAATACATAAAAAATAAAAAACAAAACAAAAAAAGTGCCTTGGTGAAAACCTAGAAACAAGCATCATGGTAGCTGAAATAGTCCTTCCAAGTGGTGAAAACCTAGAGACAGGCACTACTTGTACCTTTGTGCTCCATCTATCAGCTTGTGTCTTTGGCCATGAACCAATTATCTTTCACAACACTTTTCTCTATGGTCCAGAATTGGTCTTCGTCTAAGTCTCACTAGGGGGAAATTCCATGTCATTACTATCTCTAGGACACACCAATGTTTCTCAACACTACCCCAAACAATGTTTCTCAACACTTCCTTTGACATCCAATGTTTCTCATTACTTATCATATATGCTACCTTGAGTCGATGCTTTGTTTTCAATCTAGGACTGTGCGATATTTCTCATCTACAGGAATGATTCCTAGTGAGTCAGTGATTATCTTTATCTTTTTATACTACGCTTAAATTAAAATGATTGAGCTATGCTTAATGATATTTTCTTGGTATCCTGTATGTTATTGAGGATTTTCATTGATGTTCCCTCAATTTCTCCATGATGTTATGACTAGAGGACTAGGGGCATGGGGCATGTTTTCTTTGATTTCTTCCCATGGTGTGATTTCGATGATCTTAAGATATCTAATAAACTAGGTGTCTTTGGTAAGAGCCTCCATCATGATTGGAACACCACACATACCTAAGAATTCTTAATTTGTACACTTAGGCAAGGTTAGAATTTGTGGATGTTGCTGATGCACTTAATATGTCTAATCACTACACAACATCATTATCTTGTTGAGTATTGGTTACTGATGTTGTTGTCATTCATGTTTTGTCACTGATGTCAACATATGTTTTTATGAAGAGAAAAAACTAGTTATTAGTGTACAGATACTGTACATATAATTCAAAATGAGTGAACATAGGCTTATGTACATGGAAGTGTTGTGATCTTATATATAAGATCACATGCCATAATATTTCATATTGGTTGAGTTACATAAGATTTGGTGAAGACTAGTTCCTGGACTATGACAGTGGAAGATGACAATGTAAGTCTCTATGATTTGAGTGTATCTTACAAGAGCTGTGGATTCAGTGTATGTGAGCTTAATGGATGACATATAACATATTGAGGAAAGCTCTTTGAACTTATAAAGTCATGGGAAGTGTGATGGCGTCAGATGTGGTGTGTGTTTTGGAGGAGACCTATTTGGGGATGACTTCAGAGTTGTAACATGTATTATGGAGAGAGAGCATGGATTATAGATGTTGGACCTTAATTGTTGAATTGTAATTGTTGTATACTTGTTTTAGATACTGTGTGTATCTTAGCAAGGGGTTATGTAATTATTTGTACATTAGGAAAGCCTAATTGGCCGACCTGATCATTTATTGTAATAGGGTATATATGTAAGATATTTTATTTTGAAAAGGTATGTAGTATGGATGGAATGTAAAAGAGGATTGTGGAAGCTATGATTTTGTATTTGTTAGATGTAGAGCAGAGGATAACTTACACTTCATTGGAATTGATCAAGAAAAGACAATTTCTATCAGACAGTTCACAAGGATTGTGTATTTCCTTCATATACACTTGTGTTGCGAACAATGAGTTCTGGAGGTGGGCATAACCTTCTTTGGGAAGTGAGCCTAGGCATTGAGCCTTCATTTCTTTGACTCCTAATAATGTATGTCCTTTAACTATGTACTATAATGTTTTAATAAGATCCTAATAAGGCTAGATCATTTAAAATAGATACTATACTCTCAATATATCATTTGTGGGTGCTAATTCCCACTGGGGTTTTTACTTTTAACTGGGTTTCATCGACAAAAAATATTGTGTTATTGTGTTGGAATTTACCGTGTTATCATTTGATTTATGTAGCTACTATTTAAAGTTTAATAATCTATCTCACAACTGATTCACCCCCTCTCTCAGTTGTGTTGGTGGATTATTATTCCTAACAATTGGTATCAGAGCTACTAGTCCTTAGAGATAAATATTAACAGATTGAAGTGATCTTGGAGATGGAATTCTATAGGAAGGATAGTCCAAAATTTGATCTTGAAAACTTTGATAGTTGGAAGAACAAGATGCGAACACATTTTCTATGTTTGGGTATCGACTACTTGATGATCATGAAGAGTGAGGTGACAATGAAGGCTGATGATGAATTAGATAAATCTACTGATGAAGAAAAGAAAACATTTTCATATAACATGGTCGCAAGGGAAGCATTGATCAAGGCACTCTCTAAAGGAGAATTTACTAAGGTGAAAGATCTGGATTCAACACACAAAATTTGGGGAAGATTAGAAGCATTATATGAAGCAGACAAGTTTACTAAGCAAGAAAATTTATAGAATTGGAAAACAAGGATGGAGAAGTTGAAAATGAAAGATGATGAAAATATTAGGGCTTATGTACAGAGAGTTACTAAGGTTGTGATTGGAATCAGAAATTCTAAAGGTACTTATGAAGAAGTCATTGCAAAGATTCTTAGATCATTGACACATGTTTACAAGACCAAAGTTGAGGCTATAGAGGAGATTATACCTTTGAAAACAAACTTTAGCAGAGAGATGTTGATTGCAAAGCTAATGTAATGCCCAAAATACATAGACAAAACACAACAATAATTTTTTTTTAATGGACACTAAATGACAACTATGGTTGCTCCTAACTCACTTGAAGCGATACTCGAGACGTAATGACTAGGCACCCAATGTCTCATAAGGGATAACATGGCATGGATTGGCATGCCAATGTCTCTTAATTGACTGATGATGTTAAGTGACAGAAAAACCCTAACTAGGTATGTCATAAACTAGCCTATTGTTTTATCTTGACTCATCCTAACAAATTGTCTCCAAGATTCTGGAAAACACTAAAATATTCTTGAAAGGGATAAATGCATGATTACAATAATTTCTTATTAACACTAGTAAAGTAATTAACTATGGCAAACAATAGTAACAACTAAGGATCCCTTAGGTTTAAAGTTGAAAGGAATAATCTCTAAAGTTTGTTTAATAATAGCATTTCCAAGATATTTTCCTAAGGCCATTGCAAACAATACCCCATTTGACATTAAGGACCTTTCAAAAAGGAATGAATAAAACTAAGTGATCAAAAGGTGTAGAATAAAGTTTTCCTATAAGCAGATAAATATTTTCCCTAAGAAATTTTAAAGAATGGACTACTTTTCTTTTAAAAAAAAAAACTAGGTACTAGAGGGGAAAAATTAAGGACTGAAATTAATTAACAATTTTAACAGAATATTCGATAATACAAATTAAATCAAATTGTGTGTGTCCATTCCTAAACCTCAATTCTCAATAAATTTATAATTTAATAAAAGATTATCTCAACAATAATTAATCAACAAGAACTATAATTTACATAATTATTTAGTAATGGCTCTTCACATTATTAATTATTCATGAAATTTAATTTACATATTAATTTAATAAAAGATTAACTCAATATAAATTAACCATCATAAATCTTTAATTCACATATTAATGTTCTATAAGACTAATTTAATATAATGTATTTAATACCAACTTCAAATACCATTTCTAATTTAAAGTCCTCATAAAAACAAATCCATCTAAAAGGACGTAACATTGCATATTTAAATTACAAAATTTACAGAATAATAAAAGAACTTAACAAAATAATGGTTAAATAATCAGGAATGTAATTTGAATGTTCACACAAAAATACAAGTTATAGAAAATAATAAATTAATTTTCAGTATAAGAAATCCCAAGTGGAAGACCCTAACGCTAATTTGAAATTAGGGTTAGGTCACTTTTTAAGTGTGGGAAAAAGTCCCAAAACACTCCATTTTGTTTATGCATGTTTCTCTTTATTTTTTGGTAGATGGAGGAGCTAGGAAAATGTCAGCTTGTATACACATGTATAAATCAAAGGATGGATGAGGGTCATAGAGCTGAACCTTCAGCCCAGATACCTGTATTGCCACATTTTCTTTGTTATTTTCTTTCAAAGTTGTAATACAATGCATATGAATATATTTTTACTCTTAACTGATTAACAGTGATTATTTTACGCAAATTTAGATCTACCCATTTGAAATGGGCATGAAAATGAGCTAGGGTTTAATTTAAAAAAAAATAAAATTAAACAAATCTTTTGTTTAATGTTATTTTTTTGGTTTAATGCTTTAAAAAAAAATAATGTTTCATATAGTTTTTGTAGAACAAAAAAAATACAGTCGCCGACCGCATTGCAGATCGGCTCCCGGGACTGGGCCTTCGCAGGGTGGAGGCAGTGCCTCCGCTTCCCTGCTGCGTGCGGGTGCATTGTAGCCACTGCCTCCCCAAGGGGAGAATGGTGGACTGCAGTGCCAACACGCCACAATAGTGGCATGGGGTGGCACTACGCCACCGAGGCCGTGGCCCTTCTACGCTCGCGCGTGCGTGGGCGGCCAGAGAGGGCTCCACCCTAAATTTTTTTAGTTTATAATTTTTTAATAATTTTTTTAATTTAGATAGTTTAATTTAAAATAAACAAAACACTTTTTAATATGTAACATGTAATATATATAAATATATATTAATATATTAATATGTATAAATATATATTAATATGTATAAATATATATTAATATGTATAAATATATATTAATATATATATATTATATTTAACATATACTATATTATATTCTATCAGTATTTTATTTCTATTTTCTTTTAAAAAAAATAAAAAATAAACTTGTAATATATATAATGTTGATACTTTAAAAAGAATTTATTAATGTATATCTCGAATATATATATATATATATATATATATATATATATATATATATAGACACACACACACACAAAAGGTTTGGTATATATATATATATACACACACACACACACACACACACCAAACCTTTAGTGTGTGTGTGTGTCTATATATATATATATATATATATATATATATATATATATTCTTTTTCTTTAAAAATAAAATAGACCTAATGATATTGAAAATGAAATACTATGCATTTATATAAAATCTATGTACTTAGCAGAGTCTGAGAGTCTTAGTAAAGTGGGTTTAATCTAAATATTAAGACAGATGTGAATGAGTTAATTTACTGACTAATTTAGGCTGAATAAAATCCACATAACATGTATTTCTATTTATTAAAACAACTAAGAACATTATGAACTAGGTACCTAATATACAATAGGAAATTAATAGTAGGTAAATGAATTCAAATATGTGCTTAAATCCTACAGGGAAATTTATTTCATTAAATAGTTTTTTTTTGTGTTCTATTTTCCAAACATAAATCAGGACTGTATTGTCAAATTTGAATAAACTCTCATAACTCATAATTTATCATGAAGCTACTAAATTTCCAAAAATTAACTTATATATTGAAATATACATATATCCAAGAAACAGTGAAAATTAATCCTTAGAAATAATACTAATAATGAAATCCTCTTTTAATGATGCCTAAGCTAAAAATTTATGATACAATAATTATTCTCCTTGCTCTTCCAAGAGATTAATACACATAGAGATTTGGGTATTAACCTTTAAGCTTTACAATCATATTACAATAAAAAACACTCCATCTAGATATACATATAAATTGGACTCTCAATACAAATCTTCCTCCATGAACACATCCAACTTCAAACTTGACAATATCTTTAATTCTCCCTTGAATTCAACCTGCAACAAAACATGTTTTCCATGACCATGGAGGCTCACCTCCCAGCCAAGGTGATTACATGGCCACCCTCGAGCTAGGGGAAACAAGGAAGGATGGGATACAAACATTCAACACACACAATCAACAACAAGAAATATAGACATCACATTTTTACTCCCAATCCCAAGCTTGCACATAGGATCATAATTGATCAAAAAATAGGTGAAGGTGGAAACATCACATATGGAGATACCATACTCAAAACAAAACAAGTTTTTACAAATCAAATTTGACATGCCTCCACAAGGCCCATTCCCAACATTCTAGCTCATCACATGGAGCTTCAATCACATCCCTTATGGCCCCCAAAATTACAACTCAAGTAGGCTTCAAGGATGCCCATACATCCAAGCTCTACACATATGGACTTTCCAACTATGCCCTTCACCCCAAGACACTCTCAAATCCTCCCAAGAATAAGAATTGTCTTGCACACCCACATCAAACAAGGAAGTAACAAGAGTAAAAGAAGGAAAATTTATGAAACATAATGAGAACATAACACTTAAAAATCTCATAATAAATTAACCAGACATTACATTTACATAGAAAACAATTTTCATGTAGAAGAACCTACCTCTTCTCCAAGCTATGGAAATGGTGAAATTATTGAAGAGCTTCTCTTCCCTTTCCTAGCTTTCCTCCCCTTCTCAAACCTCTAGATTCTCTCAAGTCCCTTCCTCTCAAATCCAAGCTTGCATAGTGTAGAAGTGTCTCTCTCTCCTAGTCCCTTTTTCCTAATAGCCCAAAGACATTCCTTCTCTCCTACCCTCATCCCAAGGTAAGTTAGGTGTCTTGGTTCTTGATCACAAGCCACTTGCCCTTAGCTATGAAAATGGTAAGTAATTCAAGACATGGGAAAATGGGATTATCCTATAAGACATTTCCAAATTCGTCACTCTCAAAGAAAGCTCACTTTGAGAGACATTTTGGAAGCCTAGGGAAGTGAAAAGGGTAAAATTTGACCCTCTATCCTATGCACATGCCTTGGGGTACTTAAAACTAACCCTAACTACACCATAGGGCTCCATATAACCCTCCAAAAACCCAAGTAAAGTTTACATCCGAAAATAGAAAGTGATGACACATGCCTTAGTTTCCCAAACCACTAACCATGCCTAGGGATTCACAAGATAACCTATGGGTGAGGTAGGGTCCCAATTCCACTTAGGCATGCCAACACATTACACTAGTGTCAAGTGACACCTCACAAAAGAAGTACACATCACATTACATAATTACACACTTGGCATGCCTATTGGATAATTTACATTTACATATTTGAATTTATATCTAATTATGCACATATTAACATTTATAGAAAAAATCACTCAAGCATTACGTTTACAAAATTAAAATACATAACAATGAGGTCATTCTTTTCCTAGAGTCGACCTTGGCCTTAAACTGTTGTCACATAGATCCATCCTTGTTTCCTCACATTTAAAACCATGGTCATAATCTTGCACACTCCATTCAGATGTTAGTATCTCATGTAATCAATGCATATATCATCATATCGAAAGTGACGATCTATAATAGCATCTAAATCCAATAAATAAAGAAACTACATTTCATGATTTCATCATAAACATAATCCACTTGTACCCTAATTCTATAAACATCAAAATGTAAGTTCAATATCACATAAACAAGTAACCCTAAGTCAATTGTAGAACCATTAACATATGTATTCACATCACAACTATCACATTTTACCATTCCTTATGATAACGCAACAAAATACAGAATTCAGAATTCACTCATCTTTTCAAAACATATAATCAGTATGAATCTAACATAAGCATGTGGAGGTACATCTAACATCATCATCAATATAATCAAGTAAAATCATCACATGATGTCTAATGATATAAAGTCATAATCAAAATAGATCTAGCATCACAAAACAAGGTATCATCTAGATAGTCCAAGTATCAAATCAATTGCCAAGCTAAGATGGGTTAGGGTAGGACCTCACATCCTCCCCCCCTAGGCATGACCTTCCTCCTGGAATTCATCAAGTAGATGGGGATACTAATCTCTCATCTGTGTTGTATCCTCCCAAAATGCTGTGACCTCATCATAGCAATTCCACTGAACCCTAACTTGGTCTAGCTCTTGGCCTTGAAGGGCCAGGGTCCTACGAGCTAGTATACGTATGGGCTCCAAAGCCAGCTATTCATCTGACTCCACCTGTGCTCTCTAAAAATGTGGCCTAATGTTCGGCCTGGAGGTCATCAAATGCTACAAATACTTGGTGGGACCTGCTCATGTCTCCTACAGTGGGCTCTGAAGCTGCCATCATCTGACTGGTGACTGGATGACCCATAGGATAATCTCTAGCAATGTGCCCCATGGAACCACATGTATAACATGGTCCTCTAGCTTGGAACTGACTCCCCTGAGTTTTAGACTATTGTTGCCCACCTGTCATACCAGATCCACTAATTTCACCTCTGGATGACTAAGTCTGAGCTCCCTAGTCACGTCGGGGACTCTGCTAAGACTGCTATTGCTGTGGTGCTCTGGAAGACCTTGAGGAGTTCTTCTGATTTCCCTTCCAGTGGGATTTATGGAAACCAGAAGACTGTAATGTGGAATTACAGTTCTATGACTGGTTCTAAGCATCGTGAGACCTGTTATGGATATCCTTAGTGATCATGGCCCTCTCAATGGTATCACGTAAATCTCTGGAGGGTACCATCAGCACTCTGTCTACTATGGCATAGTTCAACCCCTTAATAAAGAAGTTGACCTTGAGTTTCTCATCCTTCATGTAGTCCACATAGGGAAGGAGTGCAAGAAACTTACTCTCATACTGTGCTACTGATAGAACTCTTTGCTATAAGTCATGAAACTCATCGATGCAATGCTGTCTAAAATGCTCAAACATATATTAGGCTCGAAATCTCTCCAAGAAGGTCTCCCATGTGAGGGTATCTATGGAAAGATGGCTCTTAAGCTCCTCCTTCCTCCACCAAGTAGAGGTGGTCCCTCTCAGCATGTGAACTACAAATCATACCTTAAGGTTGCTCTCATATGGACATAACCCAAAGCAATGCTCAAGGCTCAAAAGCCAAGCCTCAGCCTACCACTGGTCTTTGAGGTCTGTGATTTGGTCCCTTGTATAATGGGGTACTCTTGGCACTACCACTGGTGGTGGCTCTGGCATGTGTATAGACTCATCCTCATGATTAGCCTGCTCCTCAACCCATCTAGGAGGAGGACTCCTACTCCACTCTAGGGCCACAACCTACTGGCCTCCTGGAGGCAATCTATCCATAATAATACCAGCTAAATTTTGTAGTACATTAAGGATATCCTGGTTGGGGTTAGGTGGTGACATAGGAGGGGACCCCTATTCATCACCTGCTCTACTGACTACCTGCTCTGGAACCTCTACTACCACACGGCCACCTCTGTCTCTCCATCCATGTCAGTGTGCATTTTGTGTGACTGGAGGCATCTTACTACCGACTCCACTTTACTAAGGTTTTCCCTGAAAGGATGGACTTCTTAGAAAGGACAATAAATGAGCTCTCCTAGCACGACATAATATACATTAATAGAGTTTGAGAATAAATCAATAAACAAGAATTGGAAGGAGTGCGAATGATGGTGGAATCGCGAGCGGATGGCCTGCGCGTCCTCGGCCGCCTGCACGGCTAGGGCTCGCATGGTGATTGGTGGCGCTTGGTTCTGCTTCGAAGAGGTGGTCGCAGGGGGCAAGTGAGGCTTTTGCAGGGTTGTGGGGTAGTGTTTGTTTCGGGGGGGTGTTTTCTACGCAGGAGTGGGATTTGGGGCCGGCCGGGGTCAGTTTTGGAGAAGGGCATCTCTTTTTTGGTGACTATGATTTAGTTGGTCCTCAGTGTAGGGCTTCTGTGTTTTTCCAGCTCTGGATATGGGACATGCAAAGCTTCCTATATCTTAGGCTTCGTCAGGTGATTTGGAGATGGCTGATTCCTCCATTTTGAAGCGAGTTGGGGCTAAGGGCCAGGCTGATCTCCTTCCATCTGGAGTGAACGCTGCAGTGTCGAAGGGTTCTGTTTGCATCAAGAAGATGAATGGATGTCTGGAGTGATTTGATGATCGACCAGTCTTGGTTATTCAAACAGAGAAAATTTTAGAAGATGTTGAGTACTGGGGCAAACATGCACTCATTTGTAAGTTTCTGGGTCTCCGTCTGTCTCTTCCTGTGTTGGAATCATGGGCGCATCGGATTTGGCAGCCGGAAGGAGATATGGAGATTCTTCTAGCGGCCAACAATTATTTTATGGTTATTTTCTCAAATATGGCAGACAGGAACAAGGTTTTTGAAGGGGGTCCATACTTCTTTAACCAAGTTGGACTTTTTATCAAACCCTGGCACATCGGGTTCAACTCTACGGAGGAGATCCCGTCTCGGGTCCCAGTATGGATTCATCTTCCATGATTGCCTCTGGAATTTTGGCGAGAGGACATTCTTCATTCAATCTCACTTTTTCTTGGGAAACCGGTAGGGTCGGCCTCACAAACGCAAGATCGAAAGGTAATTTCATATGCTCGCATTTGTGTAGAAGTTGATCTTAATAATCCACTACCCGATTCTATGGAAATCTGCTTGGGCCCTACCTCATGGATCCAATAGTTGGACTATGAGACTTTACCCTTTCGATGCAGGTTATGCCATGAGTATGGGCACTTACTACGGAAGTGCCCTCAGAATAAATTTTCTCAACCATTAAAGTCCATTGTACAGGCCCCTAAGGAGGATAAGGGTAAAGCCCCTATGACAGAAGGTACTATGGACAAGGAGGGATTTATCCCAGTTAAGCCATGGAATAGAGGAAAGGGACAGAAGAGAACTTGGATGGACAGACAAAATGATGACACTTTCAACAGGTTTAATGTTCTGGATAATCTAGCTCAAGAGGAAGGCATACCAGTTGAGCTGCCCTTGGGTGATGGTTCTGTTCAGGGGCCTCAAGTGGAGGAGGTTAGGAATTCTGCCTAGGTTCCAGATGAGAATCAAGATCAACCAATGATTTTAGAGGAATTGGATCAGGGGAAAAGCTGTGATGTTCCTGGTGGATCATGTTCTCGTGATGGTCCAAATATCTTAGTTTCTCCTCCCCCTGGCCAGAAAGGGATGTCAGACAATAAAAAAGGCTCTAAAGCTGCCCCCTCTTTAGGCTTACAGCAAAAGCCCTTTAAAAAAGGAACCATAGAGAAGTCTGCCAAGAGTGGAAGGAAGATTGATCAGGAGAAGGTTAAGATGATGGGAGAGACTCTAGTTGAGGTAGGGTTTGTGAAACCCATTGATTCCCACTTCTCCCAATCTTCCAAATGATTATGCTCTCTTGGAATGTAAGGGGGTTGAACATCATCCCTAGACAAAAGGCTATCCGTAGATTGATTGAATCTCATTCTCCAGATATTATTTTCATTCAGGAAACTAAGCTTTCAGTGGATGAGTTGGATAGTTGTGGGCCAAAACTGTGGCCCCATGGTAGCTGGCAGGGAGTTGGTGCTCAAGGTAGCTCGGGTGGACTTGCTTGCTTCTGGAATCCTAGGAAGGTGACTCCTTTGTGGTGGATTTCGAGTAGGTCATCTATCTCCTTAATGGCTTTTCACTTTGAGATGGGAGAAAGGTGCTTATTTTCTAATATTTATGCTCCTAATGATTTGATGGGTAAATCTCTTATGTGGTCACATATCACATTTGTCTGATCTTTAGACCCTTTCCTTCCTTGGATTGTGGCTGGAGACTTTAATGCGGTTACTAGTTTAGAGGAAAAGAGAGGGGGCACTGCTCGTTTGGGCCCTTCATCTAGTATGCTCAGAGATAACATAAGTCATTTGAATCTCATTGATGTAAAACCTGGCACTGGTACTTTCACCTGGAATAACAGAAGGAATGGAACAGAGGCCATTTCAGAAAGGCTGGATCGGTTCCTTGTTTCTTGTTTCTGTATGGATATCAGATGGTCTACCATATCTGAAATTCTGGACTGGAGAGGCTCTGACCACTGGCCTATTAAGCTCTCTGTCTTTCATTTTCAGACTTCTAAGAATCCTTCTTTCAAATTTTAGCTGATGTGGCTGAGGGATCCCTCTTTGCATGATCTTATGATCACCTGGTGGCATGAGGGTAGGCCTCCTCATGGCACCTCCATGTTCACTTTTGAGAAGAGACTTCAACATGTGAAATTCAGGCTTAAGAAGTGGAACAAATAGTGTTTTGGGAACCTTCAAGGTCAGTTGAGGGCGGCCTAGGCTAGGCTGGATAATGTTACACGCCAGATCAGAGACCAAGGAATGAATCAGATTTTAATTTCTGAAGAGTCCTCAGCTCTAAAGATGTTAGAGGAGTGGGAGCTCCGAGAGGAAATATTTTGGAAGCAAAAGTCTCGGGTGGATTGGCTACAGGAGGGAGACAGAAACACGGCTTTCTTCCACAACACGGTTAAAGCTCACAAGTCTGGTAATTCCATCACTTCTCTTGTTTTTGCTTCTGGAGATCAATTCTTTTCCAAAGAGGCGATTTCTCGAGAGGCTATTAGATACTTTTCTCATCTTTTCTCTAAAGAGGAACTTGGTGCTTTAGTGGAGACTAGAAGTATTTTAGATTGCATCCCCAAGCTGGTGTCTAACAATATGAATAGGAATTTGTTAAAACCTATTGTGCTTGAAGAACTTGAGAAGGTGGTTTTTGACATGAAGAAAGGTAAAGCCCCGGGCCCGAACGGTTTTCCCATAGAATTTTTTCAAGAATTTTGGGAGATTATTAAATTTGATCTTCTAGAAGTTGTCTAGGAATCTTATCAGAACAAACAAATGCTCAAGTCTTTGAATGCTACTTTTCTGGCTCTCATTCCAAAGAAGGACGGGGCTAACAGTTTAGATCAGTTCAGACCTATTGCTTTATGCAATGTCACCTATAAAATTATCACCAAATTGATTGCTGAAAGGCTCAAGCCGTATTTGGCCTCTTTGATCTCTGAGGAACAAGGAGGCTTTGTGGGTGGCAGACAGATTCTTGACGGGGTGGTTATTGCATCTGAGGCTATCCATTCTATGGCCACGTCTAAGGAAAAGGCTATGTTTATTAAGCTGGATTTAGCAAAAGCTTATGACCGGGTCAGCTGGGAGTTTTTGGATCAGGTTCTTCTAGCTTTCGGATTTGATAAAGATTGGGTGGAATGGATTCTCAATTGTGTGACATCCCCATCCTTTTCGGTTCTTATTAATGGAGAACCCTCTGAGCTATTTTCTGCTTCCCGGGGTCTTCGACAGGGTGATCCTCTCTCCCCTTATCTCTTCATTATCATGGCAGAGGGTTTAGGCAGATTTATAAAATTTCAAGCTGAGCAGGGGCTTGTTCAAGGGTGGAAGTGGCATAATAATATTCCTGCGTACACACATCTCCAATTTGTGGATGATACTGGACTAATGGGCTTGGCTACCATTAATGAGGCAAGAAACTTCAGAATGATTTTGGACACTTATTTAAAAGCTTCTGGGCAGAAAATTAATGAAGGTAAGTCATCTATTTATTTCTTTAATACTCCACAGCCGATCCAGTGCAAGATTGCTAGGATCCTCAGGTTTCAAATTGATTCTCTTCCTCTGAAATATCTTGGAGTTCCCTTAACTCTAGGGACTCAGCTGAAGGAATATTGGCAGGATCTCTTGGACAAATTTCGGAGTAGGGTGGGGCACTGGACTCATAGGTGGCTCTCTTCTGCTGGGAGAGTTATACTCCTCAAATCTATGATTCAGGCTCTTCCTATTTATAGGTGTTTGGTGCAATCCCCGCCCATTGGGATTATCAAAGAATTTGATGCTATGTCACGACAGTTTCTTTGGTCTGGTAACCTTCTTTCTTCAAAATGGAGCTTAGTCAACTGGGACACTGTTTGCATGCCTAAGTTTTCAGGGGGTCTCGGCCTTAAATGCATGGCTCTAGGAGTCAAGGCTCTGGCCACTAAGTTATACTGGAGATGGTGTAAGAACCAAGATCAGGATTGGGTTAAGATTCTGACCCAAAAGTACTTTCCTGGAGTGGATTGTCAGGATGTTCCTAGACTGGCTCTAGATGGAAAAGGCTCCTTTGTTTGGGAGACTCTTAAAAGGGGAGCTCCCCTTATCAAGGAAGGCCTTTTCTGGATATGTAATGAAGGTTCAAGTGCACTTTTTTGGCAAGACTCTTGGGATGGCCATCCTCCCATTCTTTCCAGCTACCCCCACTTCCAACCTCTTTGTCAGATTTTTACAGCAGCAGGATGGACTAAGGTAATTCACTTCAAGACTGTTAAAAGGTGTGGTTCGATAGATGTAGCTTGTTGGAAGGATCCTCATGATTGGCCTTTGGGGGGTTCTACTGAGATGCGGGCTGAGCTGGCTAATCTCCTCTCGGGTCGACTATGTAGCTCTTCTAGGGACAAAGACTTCCTTGCCTGGGGCCTTTGTCCTAAAGGCAAGTTCAGTGTGGCCCAAGGTTATGCTTGGCTGGATAATCAATGTCATGGCCTTAATGAAGTTCCCTGGTGGAAGAAGGTTTGGAATAAAGTCTCTTGGCCGAAATGTAACTTCTTCTTGTGGTTGGTTGCTCAAAAGAAATGCCTTACTTGGGCTAACCTTCAGAAAAGAGGGTTCCAGGGTCCTTCTATGTGTTCCCTCTGTATGCTGCATGAAGAGAATGTTTCTCACTTATTCTTCTTATGTCCTCTCTCTAAGGAAATTTGGCATAAGTGGTGGGAGGCGTGGCATCATGGATGCATTCATGTGGAATCCCTTATTGAGTTTTGGGATAGCCTTGGTAGGCCCCCGGTGAAAACTACGTTCCTTCAGGTGGCTTGGGCTGTTGGACCTTCTTTTATTCTTTGGAATCTTTGGTTGGAACGCAATTGGAGGATTTTCTATAATTCTAGTATGGAAAGCACTATTCTATGGCAGAGGATTCTAAGCAGACTTCAGGAAACTATTTGTGCCAAGTGTGACATGACTGAACCTGTGGATCCTGGTGATTATAATATTGTCAAGAATTTGGGTTTGGTGGACAAGGGGTCGGGTAGCACAAGCTCTAAGTGCTCTCAGTCGCTCAAGAGAAAGGTTTATAGGGTGGGGAGATGGAGACCTCCACCGATGGATATCCTTAAAGTTAACACTGATGGTTCGTCCCGTGGGAACCCTGGGCAGGCTGGTGTGGGAGGGATTGGGAGAGATTCAGATGGTAATGTTATTTTTATGTTCTCTATCTACAAAGGAGTTCATTCCAATAATATGATGGAGGCCTTGGCCATTAAGATTGCTATTGAGAGGGGATGCTCTCTAGGTTGGAGGAAGATGGTGTGTGAGTCAGATTCCCAAATTGTTGTGGATATGATAAATAACCAGAGAGTGGATGATTCTAACTGGAAAATAGCCTCTATTGTCAGAGAGATTATTTGTTTGAGCAGTTTGTTGGATTGGATTTCCTTTTGTCACATTCCTAGAGAATGGAATAGCGCGGCTGATGTATTGGCTAAATGGGCTTCTGAGAAAGGAGATGGGTGGGATATTTCAGAAAGGGTTGATCTTCCTGTGGATTATATTGGGACTTTTGAGCAGTTAGTGGAGAAGGATAGAACTTAATTGTTTTTGGGTCTTTTCTGGTTCTTCTGGGCCTGGGGCCTTCTGTAATTTGGTTTGTTTGAATAAATTTTTACCCCTTTTTTCCAAAAAAATAAAATAAAATATACATTAATAGAGTCGAAGATGAGAAAAGTATATACTTCTTTATTACAAGTTAATTAACCAGAACTCTAATGTTTATATAGGTAAGTCTCCTAATTTTTCCAAGAGTATTAAAGATTCCAACATAATTTAGGTTAAGCTGTAATGCTATTTTTACGATGACCAGTATAGTTGGCCACATATATTGGCTTCATAAAAATAACATTATCAAGTTTTAAATTAATGATCTAGTTTTTGAACTACAGAATGTAATGGGTTTTAAGTTTCCTAGAGTAGAAACTTGGCTTTGATACCAGAATGTAATGCCCCAAAATACACGGACAAAACACAACAACACAATTTTGTTTAATATTGGACACTAAATGACAACTATGGTTGCTCCTAACTCACTTAAAGTGATACTTGAGATGTAATGACTAGGCACCCAACATCTCATAAGGGATAACATGGGATGTGCTGGTGTGCCAACATCTCTTAATCAACTAACGATGTTAAGTGACAAAAAAACCCTTACTAGGTATGTCATAAACTAGCCTATGTTTTATCTTGGCTCAACCTAACGAATTGTCTCCAAGATTCTGGAAAACACTAAAACATTCTTGAAAGGGATAAATGCACGATTACAATAATTTCTTATTAACACTAGTAAAGTAATTAACTATGGCAAACAATAGTAACACCTAGGGATCCCTTAGGTTTAAAGTTGAAAGGAATAATCTCTGAAGTTTGTTTAATAATAGCATTTCCAAGATAATTTCCTAAGGCCATTGTAAACAATACCCCATTTGACATTAAGGACCTTTCAAAAAGGAATGAATAAAACTAAGTGATCGAAAGGTGTAGAATAAAGTTTTCCTATAAGTAGATAAATATTTTCCCTAAGAAATTTTAAAGAATGGACTACTTTTCTTAAAAAATAATTAAGGACTGAAATTAATTAACAATTTTAACAGAATATTCGACAATACAAATTAAATCAAATTGTGTGTCCATTCCTAAACCTCAATTCTCAATAAATTTATAATTTAATAAAATATTATCTCAACAATAATTAATCAACCAGAACTATAATTTACATAATTATTTAGTAATGAATCTTCACATTATTAATTATTCATGAACTTTAATTACATATTAATTTAATAAAATATTAACTCAATATAAATTAACCATCATAAATCTTTAACTCACATATTAATGTTCTATAAGACTAATTTAATATAATGTATTTAATACCAACTTCAAATACCATTTCTAATTTAAAGTCCTCATAAAAACAAATTCAACTAAAAGGACGTAACATTGCATATTTAAATGACAAAATTTCTGAAATAATAAAAGAACTTAACAAAAGAATGGTTAAATAATTGGGAATGTAATTTGAATGTGCACACAAAAATAAAAGTTATAGCAAATAATAAATTAATTTTCAGTATAAGAAATCCCAAGTGGAAAATTCTAACCCTAATTTGAAATTAGGGTTAGGTCACTTTTTAAGTGTGGGAAAAAGTCCAAAACACTCCATTTTTGGGGTTTTATGCATGTTTCTCTTTTTTTTTTGGCAGATGGAGGAGCTAGGAAAATCTCAGCTTGTATACACATGTATAAATCAAAGGATGGATGAGGGTCACAGAGCTGAACCTTCAGCCTAGATACTCGTATTGCCACATTTTCTTTGTTATTTTCTTTCAAAGTTGTAATATAGTGCATATGAATATAGTTTTACTCTCACTGATTAACAATGATTATTTTATGCAGATTTAGATCTACCCATTTGAAATGGGCATGAAAATGAGCTAGGGTTTAATTTAAAAAAGTAAAATAAATTAAATAAATATTTTGTTTAATGTTATTTTTTTGGTTTAAACGCTTTTAGAAAAATAATGTTTCATATATTTTTTGTAGAACAAAAAAAATACGGTCGCTGGCTACATTACAGACTGGCTCCCGAGACTGGGCCTTCACAGGGTGGAGGCAGTGCCTCTGCTTCCCTGCTGCATGCGGGTGCACTGCAGCCACCGCCTCCCCAAGGGGAGAACAGTGGATTGCAGTGCCACCACACCACAACAATGGTGCAGCGTGGCACTGCGCCATCGAGGCCGTGGCCCTTCCGTGCTCACGCGGCTAGAGAGGGCTCGACCCTAAATGTTTTTAGTTTATAATTTTTTTTATTAGTCTTTTTATTTAGATAGTTTAATTTAAAATAACTAAACACTTTTTAATATGTAACATGTAATATATATATTAATATATATAAATATATATTATATATATAAATATATATATATTAATATATATAAATATATATAAATATATATATATTAATATATATAAATATATATAAATATATATATATATATTAATATATATAAATATATATTAATATATATAAATATATATTAATATATATAAATATATATTAATATATATTATATTTAACATATACTATATTATATTCAATCAGTATTTTATTTCTATTTTCTTTTTAAAAAATAAAATAAATAAACTTGTAATATATATAATGTTGATTGCTTAAAAAGAATGTATAATGTATATCTTGAATATAATATATATATATATATATATATATATATATATATATATATATAATATATATATATATATATAGATATATATATATAGATATATATATATATAGATATATATATCTATATATATATATATAGATATATATATATATATATATATATATATATATATATATATATATATATATATATATATATATATATATATATATATATATTATATAATATAGATATATATATATATATATAATATAATATATATATATATATATAGATATATATATATATATATATATATAGATATATATATCATATATATATATATATATCTATATATATATATATATATATATATATATATATATATATATATATATATATATATATAGATATATATATATATAT